>VXBA01000468.1:60030-133432 GCA_013399895.1 Serilophus lunatus | reverse complement strand
GCTCCGGGGCCTCCGCGCTCCCCGCTCGGTTCCGCTGCTGCGGGGCGGCCCCGCTCACACACCGGGCCGGGACCCTGCCGGGCGGGGGGACGGTCGGGCAGCTCTCGGAGGGACCGGGGGGGCTCAGCCCTTCCCGGGGCCGCCGCGCTGTGCCGGTGACCCCGCGGAGCCGCCGCACTTCGCGCTGTCGCCTGCGAGTTGCCGGGTCCGTGAGAGTCGTGTGGCAGCTCCGGGAGGGACGGGCTGCGATCCCCGGCAGCCGCCCGGAGCGGGCGGGAGCTTTTCGGTCCTTCTGCAAAGCCTGGAAGAAAATGCATTGTGTAAAATGCATCTCTAGCAAGGGGGGAAAGAACGCTCAGCATCCTGTGGGGAGCTGATGGGGCTGAAATGCCGTCTTCAGACACAGCTGCTCATTTTTCGGAGGCTGTGGAATAAAAGGAAAGACGAGAGCTGCTTAGCGATTTATTTTTTTTAAGCCTCAAGTTTTCGCTGCTTGCCGATACGAGTCCGTAATGAGGGGCAGTGTCAAACTGAGGAGAGTCAAAAAAGATACCAAAAGTTTGGAGGTATGTTTGCAGTCTGCCCTGTTTTCTAATAAAGCGAGGTCCTCAGTAGAACTTTGTATTGCAGCATTTTTAAAGTCATAGTTTGAGGGGTTTTTAAATTGAAAAAAACCCCCAACACTGACCATCTTATTTAAATGCATTATTCTGTCACGATAATGTAGAGAGTATAAGTGTTAGTATTTGGATTTAATGCCCCCGCTAAGATACTAGATCTGCGCCCTTTAAAATATCTAGATGGTCTTTTAGGCAAAATTTCTCTTAAAAAATTAATTACTTGGAAAAAGAATGCTCAATCCTGCTTCAGCTACAGACTGTTTCCTTTTTTTTCCCAGTTGCAAGAGAGTAGGTAATGCACACCAGTAGCAGCACAGTGTTTAAGGACGGTAATTTTCAATTACTAGGCTTCCTTTTCTTCTTGGAGAGAAGCCTATGTGAATAAAAAGAAAAGCACTATATTCATTAATCATTAGCCATGCTGAGTGTATTTGGCAAGAAAATGTAATTGGGTTGATTCAAATACTTGCGTCTGTAACAAAAGGAAATGCATTTTTTTAAGTGCAAGCTACATGGATATTTTAACAGTCCTTTAGAATTCTACATATTCTGATAAGAGTTTTTCAGCGTATCCCCATAAGCCTGTTAGAACCATAAAATCAAATAAACAAAGTTTTAAAAGAAAAGAAACAGAAAGGAAAGTACACAAAAGATTTGGAGGGTGTAATTGTGTTGTGCACTTCTGGACAGAGACTTGAGGTGTGTTGTAAAAGAGCAGGCAGATGATTTACAGCAACTGAACTTCGAAATACATTTTTTACTCTCTTGGGAGTTTCATTTAAGCCAATTTCCACACTGATGTAAAATCTTGGCAGAGCCCAGCTTTTGGGGTTTTAAAGTGTAATTCCTGATGGCTTTATTATGGAAATGCTTAGGTCTTTGTACTTTTTACAGACTACTGCTATAGTACGTTTCATTTATGTTTCATAACGCTTAGTTTTTTAGTGCATTGAAAAACTTTCTTGGTTTCTTATCCTTTCTCTAATTTGCTGGACAGGGTTCAGCTGGAGGAAACGTGTTGTCATTTGTCTTAAAAGGGCCTCTGATTGCCATGAAATAGTAGATCCGCAGTCCACTATTGTAACTTGAGAGAAGCAGAGCAGTAGCATAGGAAATGCAGTTTATATAAGCTCAAAGGTGCAAGGGAAAAATGTAAAGCGTGTAGATGAATTGAGTGTCTTATTTATTCTCTGTCCTGTAGTGATGTCTTTGACAGTTCTGAATTAAAATGCAAAAAATTGTAGTCTGTGGGAGAATATGGGATTTTTGTATTGGGTTTAACTTTCTTTTTTAAGGCTAAAAGGAGATCGTCAATTCCTTTCCTGTTGCTGTTCAGGTAGCCCTGACTGAGACCATGTGAAGTTCATTTGTGACTTGTTTTATTTTTCCTACAACATAATGTTCTGGCAAATGTGCTTTCTTTAATTCTGACAAGTCCTCAGTCTGTGTCCAGGTCTGTACAAGTAAAGCCTGGCCAGCTCTCAGCACATCCATAGCTGCACTGGTACACTTAAAGCACTGGGAAACAGACTGGCTTAGTGAAGAGACTTGTCCTGTGTGATAAGAAATGCAACTTTCTGGCTTGGAGCAGAGAGGAAAGGGGATTTTTTTTTTTTCCTTTCTATTTCTAAGAAAACAGGCAGAGGTGAAGCATCAAAGTTTGGAATGACATAATAAGTATTTTCTAGATTGATGAGCGTTTAAAAATTATTTAGCAACTGTAGAGATTCAGAAAGCCTTGCATTCTTACTTTAAAACCCATGCAGGTTGGTTAACCACCTGATGCTTTTAAGGGAGGCTGAAACTTTTATGTGCTTACCAGTAAAGTTTGCAAAGAAACCTGATCATTCTGCCAGTGGAGTCACTGGTACAGATCTCACTCTGGGGAGAGTCTTCACAGGCAGAAGCTTCAAGGTTGACTTCAAGGAGAATAGTACTCAGTGCTCTGAATTGATGGGCAAATTGGCTGTGATGGAATAGAAACATGGATTCAGTTGTCAGGACAGCACGGAACTGGAGGTGAGCCTGAGACGGAGATCATTTCAGGAGTGTGGTGTTGTACCACTTCCTGGGGATGTGCTTTGCAGGGACATGGGGAATCGGGCCCAGTGTTGGTGAGAGCTGCAGTTCTTGTCTTCTGGTATCATCAGGCCTGGACAGAGGGTTTATGAAGTAGGAATGGGAACCCAGCAGTAGTTTATTATCCTTCATATGGACATTTCTAAATGGAGATTGATGGGAAGGTAGATGTAAATCTTCTAAGCTTTTTCCATGCAGGTGCCCTTGCTGTTAAGGTGGCATTTGAGCTACTAATCCTGCCTTTTGCTGTGTGGATATACATTTGAATCTGTTGCTGTTTTGTGGAAGATAGGCCAGATGAGTAGAATCTGTTCTTGGTTGTAAGAAATATTGCTTTGCTTTGGGGTTCTGTGCTTGGATGGAAATAGAACTAATTTTTCTACTGGCAGTGTCTCCAAATGAAAATTTAGTCACTTAAAAATACTGGTTTTAGGAAAGAGACGCTGGTGGTTTCCTTATTAGAGCACGTGAATTTTGGATCTTGCTGTGTTTTTCCAAGGCCCCACAGTGCAGCTGGGCACATGGGAAGGATTTCCCTTGCTGCTGGCTGTCTTGTTGAAGACAGCCTGCTTTTCTTGCAGTGACCACACTGGGCAGAGCTGGGCTGCCAGG
The DNA here is from genome assembly GCA_013399895.1 of Serilophus lunatus. Lineage (NCBI taxonomy): Eukaryota > Metazoa > Chordata > Aves > Passeriformes > Eurylaimidae > Serilophus > Serilophus lunatus. Next base: position 130,121 of record VXBA01000468.1, on the reverse strand, counting down.
GATTTGTGCAGGGCTGCCTAATGCGGGTGAGCTTTCCCGAGTCTGTTAAGCTGAACTTTTTGACGTGTTTTTTGTCATGTATCTTGGCACCAGCCTGCCAGCATGTTGGTAGTTGCTCTGTTTTTCTCCAGTAAACAAATGTCTGTGGAAAGAAATACCTTGCCATAGGTTTAAGAAAAAATAAATGTTGCTTTACAAGTGGAAGTACATCTAAATTTACCTTCACTGTGGCACCATTGAAAGTTAAATCCAATTTAGCAAATACCCCAGTACAGAATTTCTGTTGACTAAATATTAACAGAATTTGGCCTTTGGAATTGCCAGCTGAGAGGCTGTTTTCTTGCTGCTTTAGTTTCATGTGGCTGATCTGAATGACTTTCTTGTACCTAAGACATTTGTTACATTACGTTCACAGGATAAGATTGGTTTGGGGTTTATTGCTGAAATGTACTTTTCAAGCCCTTTGAAAGATTTAAAAGTAAAAAAAGAGGAAATCTGTCTTTATGTCTCACTCTATGAAAATCAAAGGCAGTTGCACGCTCTGTACAAGTCTCAGTTGGGGACACTCCTTTCAAGTAAGGAGAATCTGTCCTGTTTAAGTCAGCAAAAACTGTGGGTGCCGAACATCTCACTAGATCAGACGCTTGAAACTTACGTACTGCTCTTGCCTGGCTAAAATGGTGAGCCTGTTCCCGCTGACTGGTAATGCATTCATAGAAATGAACCTTTTAGGTTAATGCCAAATAATTGGGTCAAGACTCAAGTGGTCTATGGACACAACACAAGCACTTCTGTACCCTTTTTTACAAAACTAAACAAAATAAATCCCTCATGGGATGAGGTCGTAGAGGTGGTAGTTGAGCATTGCAGGGTGTGAGCTCTGTAGAGATGAAAATGTCCTCATGCTTTATTGAGTGAGCTGGTGGGGGGGTCAGGGGAGGGTGGCAGCTGGTTCAGTCAGAGCAGGGTCATGTCCTGCAGCTTTGCAGTTTGGCTCTGCAGTGGGGAGTTGAATTGGCACTTGTATTCTTGTGTTGGCACTTACTAGTTTGGGGAGCGATGTCTAGAGACCTCGGTGAAAAACTGACTGCTCTTTATATCGAGTACTTCTCCACTGTGTACGAAAAGGACTGGCTTCTTTAATCATTGCCCGTTATAGAGAGCCTTGAGTGTTGGGGGTATTTTTTCTAGGATGATATAGCACTGAATTTTAACCTTAAGGGGTTTTAAATCTTCTTTCTTGCTTCTCTTGACTGCATTAGAGTATTAAAATGATCACTATCACGTACTAATTACTGGCAAGGTTGTTAGTATTATTTCACCTTGACTACACAACAGACTTCTAAATTGGTATATTTTATTCTAAACTATACGTCCTAAATCAAAATGGCAAATCTTTGTCTCTCCTGAGTGGATATGTTCAACTTTGTCTGACTTTCTCCAATACCAGATAGAGAATTGCAAAGTTGAGATGCAGCATGTTCTTTTATTTTCCTTTTACATTCCCTCGAGATAAGTTTTTGTAGTGTGCAAAATAACTGCATACGACAAGAATGTTATTACAGTCAGACTTGATACATTTTAGAATGCTATTCTGGTTTTTTTTTTTGTTTGCAATGAAAGAAAAAAGTATTCACCTTTCTTGTATTTATCTGTGAGCTGTAATTTGCAATTATAGCTGATAACTCCTGAGATCAAGCAAGCAGTAGTTCTCTCCTTTTGTGATTTGTCTTTTCCTTGAGGACTGATATCTAAGGGATATGCACATAACTAATGGTGCAGAAACTGTCTTCTTCCTTTTGAAGATCAGGGGGTTTTATCCTTTTTCAATAAACATTAACAGGGGAGGGGAGGATTCTGTCCTCCAAGAATAACTAAGTTATGTGAAAAAGGTGTCTCTGTGCAGTGCAGACCTCTGCTTGTTGGATATGTATAAAAAACCCACTCAGACTGAAAAGTTGAAGCAGCAAGCCTTGTTGGGGGATCTGGCAGATGGACTTTCTTCTTATGCTTCATCCTGTAACCTCCCTTTGGTTAACAAAGTCTTCAGTTTGCCCAGGTTTTTTTGTGTTGGCTTTTTTTGCTGGGTTTTTTTTTTCACTTTTCTTGCTAGAGGCATTTAGGCTAAGAAGTTCTGCAAAATACAGGTTGGCAAGCTCAGTGCAGTTTCAGGCTGCTTCCCAGTTGCCTGCACCTTATGTTGAGAACACGAGGGAGTGACTCAGGGCGGCAGTGACTCACGGGGTGTCGTGCTGTTCCCCTCTTCAGAAGGGGGGGTGAGCTGCAATAGGGATCTTGCTGGCACACTTGGAAAAGTCAGTGCTCTGGAGGGAGCCTCTTGAGGTACCACCACTCTACTTTGAGATTGTCTGCCTGCACAGGTTACCACAGATTCCCGTTTCTGTGAAAAAATGAGATTAATGTTTGTATCCCTTTTCCTTTCCAGTGCCGGAGAGGGTGAAGCCTTCATGTTGAGAAGAGCAAATAGATATGCAGAAAAATCTGAGTCCAGTGTCATGACACTTAGGGCATCTCTTAGATTCTGCTGCCCCTCACTTGGTGCATGTGCCCTGTCCCTCGGGAGCACAAAGCTGAAGCTGGTACTGGCCATGCAGTTGCAGTCTGTGTGAGGTTTAATGCTCCTTGCACTCCCTGGATGCAGCCGAGTGTCAATCTCTGACATTTAAAGCTCTCACAAGTGCAAAAGTGCCCCTGAAGAAGTCAGGGGGGGTTCCACTGCACTGCTGGGGGTGGAGGTAGTCTCTGCCCTCCCTGTCATAGGTAGCCCATGAGTTCACTGCTGTCAGGGAATGCAGCTGAGTGCAGTTCATCTCAACATGGACTTGCAGTGGTCAGCAGCCCATCCATGCATAGCCTGGCTCCACGACACTTCAGCAGTTGACTTCAGATTTCGCTGCATTTTTTGTTTTCTTTGCTGTGTGATGGAGAGTGATGCAGGACCCATCGCTTGTGGCTCCTGTGTTTGTGTGATTCCAGCCTTTGGGCCTTCTGTCATTCTCCATACGTAGCCATCTAGACTAAAATCAATGTCGAGAGAGGTATAATCATCCCAGCTTTCATTTTAAGAGCATTTATCTCCAAGCTTAATTAAAGCTGCTTGGATGTAAATAAGTCTAACCTCTTCACTTCTGAACAATGCAAATAGAATAGTCAGCATACTTATAGGGTATCAGCCATGTAATTATTGTGTACTGTTTGTGTTCTTTGAAATACTGTGCTATTTATTGCCACTGAATGCTGGGACAAGGTGCTTCATAAAACCAACTGCATGACTCTTATGTGCTTTAGAAGAAGTTGATCATTCTCAAACGAGGGGGTGGGAAAGTGACATTAAATCTTTACATAGACAGATGCACGGTGACAAAGGGTTTGTCAGAGTGTTCCTTCAAACTGAAGGGACCACAAGCTGGAGTTTTGACTGGTTGACAGAGTACCATGGGTCATGTTCCTGCATGCCAGGCTTGCTTTTCCCTCGCTCTGGGTGGTGCTGGTCAGAGGCACTGTGGGCACCCTGCCCAGCGGGGTGTGCTCGGGCCTCCTGCACCCTCTGCTCACACCTGGTATGTTGAGAACACTTTCTGCACTGTCACCTAAAAAAGGAAAAGGTCCTGTCACCATTTGTGTATGCTGTCTTCTGTAGCGTGCTCTCTTTTTTTAGTGTCCTAGAAGTCCTCGAGTCTTTGTTATTGTTGCTGTTATTTTGTTAACAGCACAAATTTGGGGAAGGATGCAGTATGGCAATGACATCTGCTTCCAGCTGTTGTGAATACTGTGAGCTGGTGCATTGGATTCTGCTGGTGCATCAACTTCCCTGCGCCAGAGGCAAAGGGGGAGGTGTCTGGGGCATTGAGGTTTTCTGTATGCCAGGTTATACCAGTGAGGTAGGGTGGTATTTTGAACTGCTTTAGTTCAATAATCTCAATTGAAAGCTGTGTTTGTTTCAGCTGACTTTCATTTGGGACAGAACTGTCTAAGTTTCAAACAGTAATTTCAGAATATTCCCACTGTTTCAAGTCATCTAGTATTGAATGCATTTTGAAAGGCTGTGCTTGGGCATGTCTTGGTGGTGATGAGTTTCAACCTCTTGGTCCAAAACACAGGAAGGTCAGGATTAACTCAGCAGTGTTCTCCCTTCATCCAAGTATCATTTGCTGTTTAAGGCCTTTTACAATTTACATGATCCAATTAGAAATAAAGTTCTTATTGAATGTGACACTTAATTCACGCCTCTTGTGAGACTGCCAGGGGTCTTAGGAGATGTTACTGTGCCATGGGTTAAGCGTGTCTAAAACTCAGGTGAGCTGATGTTTACCTCGCTCCTATCTCTGAAGAGAGAAGCACTCTTCTGTCCAGCCTCCTCTGCTGGGCCCTGTGCCTAATGGGACATCACTGGGAGCGTAATTTATCTTACTCTCACCCCAGAAGAAAGTTGAAGTCTCTCTAAGCTCCAGGTGCGCTTTGCCTGAAGCCTCTAGTCTAGGTCGAGTGTAGTAAGTCAGCAAAAAATGATCCCTGGTCATCAGAACATTTGGAGCTTCCTTTCTGTACGTAGGCATTTGAATGCTTCAGGTCTGACTTAAATTTGAACAGTATAAATTGGTGTACTACTTGACAGGAGCAGCAGTAGTCGTTCTCCACCTGTACTCACTGTAATGCTACTCATTTAGGGTGCATTTTCCCATTCAGCTAAATTAATTAGCTCATCTTTGTGTTTCATTTGTCAGAGTAGTTATTGTGGGAAAACATGCATTTTCTAATAAATTTGTAGTGATTACTTGAAGCTCAATTTAAGAATTAATAAACCCATCTTGTGCGCTACAGAGAGCTGCTTGTTGTAGATTGCCACTAGTTTTTCCCCTCCTTAGACTACCTCCTTCCGTTTTACTGTGCACTTGTTCTCATGATGGATGTTGTATTGCAAATTTTGGAGAAAATAAGTCTAAGTGAAACTGGTGTCAGTACTAGGCCTGGTTTGGTCCATCAGGCTGGAGCACTTGAGGGTTTTGGAGGTGTGTTTGGCACTATTGCTGCAGGCTCTCCCTCTGCCATGCAGTCAGGGATCCTCTGGAGTAGCTGAGCTCACTCTCAGCGTTGTTTTCTGTTAAAGGGATACTCCCTGCAATTGTCAGACTGACAGAGATGTATTGTGTTAAGCTTTGGGTAGAGTTTTTCTTGTGGCGTGGGTGCGTTATTGAATTAAAAGAAGAATTTGCTTAAAATATGAATACATAAAGATATTTGTAACTGCTGCATAGATTCTTGTATCAGCAGATAATAAAAAAGCCAGACAAGTTAATTAAAGAGCCAGAGATGTTTCATTTGAGAAACCTCATATACATAGGCGCCTTCTAAATGGCTGAGGGAAGCAGGCCCAGAGCATTCCTGCCTCCCTCTCTCCCTCCCCAGATGCTCCCCAGCGATAGCAGCAGGAGCAGCTGTGCTTGGCAGCACCTGTGGCAGCAGCAGCATGGCAAGGCTGTGCCCCTGGGCTGGCACTCAGGCCTTAGGGGCTGGAGCTGAGTGAAGGAACTGCTTTTCCTATTGTTCTCTTCAAGGAGGATCAAAATTCTCTCTCCTGCCTCCTGCACGAGATGCTTCGATGGTCACTCTGTGTGCAGCCTCTCAGTAACATGAGCAATATTTCACCCTTGTGTTTTTCTTCGTGGGTTATTTTGCTGCACATGAGAGTTCTCAGCGCTTTCCCAGATTCTGACTTTTGCCTGGACCTGGAAAGGCCCTGGAAATGTGATGTTTCCAGCATTGCTCCAGCTCGCTCTGTTTATCCTGATTCCTTAAAAGTCTGCTGATATTTCTGAGACTGGCTTTGCATTTCGCAGCCAGAAAGGTGGAGTGCAGCTCCTGGCTGCCTGGCATGGCTGGTGCTGGAGTGCTCCCTCTCCCTTGCTAGCTCCTAACACTGTTCCTTACTGTGCTGCTTTCTTGGTGTTTTTGAAAAGGAAGAATCAGTATCTGTAACAGATTTGTTTTAAGTGTTTTTTTTCTCACTAAAATCATCGAAAAACTATTGCATGGTTTTTTCAAGTCAAAATTTCAGAGTAGTGCATTTCTCTGGCCAGTACAGTGCCGATGCACCTTTCAACTAGTTGGCTTGGAGAAGGGCATCAGTAGCAGTACTGATTCTGTTATGGAAACCTAGAGCTCAGTATGGGGAAATGTTCTCTCCTTGCTGTCACTGTTCCAAAATATTCTAATTTTCTTCTGATGTTTTCCCTCCCAACCACAGTGTTTATACTTGCAGAAGGGAAGAATAGCCAAACATAAAGGTCACTCTGAAGCACAGACCTTATGAATGGCAAAATCTCACTCCAAAGAATTTCGGCTCCTGCAATTGATTTAAAAGGCCCCACAGTAGTGCTTCAGAATGGGAGTGCTTTTTTGTGTTTCACACTGAAAGCTCTAGCATTTACTGGTGGTAAATTTGCACTTTATAACATGTTATTTCTGCCAGTGTTGATTACTGTTTTGTCACAGAAGTAACTAACTTCGTAATTTAATCTGCCTTGGTATTGTCAGCCTGAAATGTTATGTATACACACTACATTATGGAAAACTGTGCTGCAGAGGCTGCCTCTGGCTCCGGAAGTCCCTGAAAGATGTTGGAGGCTGGCAGAGGAGCCAGAGGGGTACCACTACATGCAGGCCTTGGCTTTATGCTGTTCCCCATGCAACTGCTCCTGGTCACTGCTGGAGTCCAGGCACCATCCCAAATTATCTGAAAGAGAGCGAGGAAATGCATGCTTGACTAGGTAGTTATACTATATGTTAAATATATTCACATATATTAGCCAATGCTTGTATTAATTTGTAATACTTGAAAAACCTGATCAGATCTTGGTTTTTAATCAAGTTATCTTTCCAGAAGAGTCGCACACTTCTTGTGGAAATTCTGAAAACAAGTTACTGAGAAATCTGACTCATAAAGCAAATGCCTCATGAAATTTGAATGTTTAGAAGGGAAAATGACTGGCAGCTCCTCTTGTAAGTGTGCTAGTTGCAATAAAGTATAAAAGTTCAACATCAAAGAGATCACCGCTTAGTCTGTGGCATATTTGTACATCAAAGAACAAATACAGGACAAAAGGAACTGTATAGAGATACAGTTCATCCTCGCAGACAGGTCCCCGTGGAATGCTATAAAGAGCTGCTTTCATAATGTGGAAATGATCTCTGGCACATCTTCATTTCTGATTTGGGGAATAGGTAAGCCTGAGAATTAAAAGCAGTGTCTCAGAATCCAGTCTTGCCAATATGCTCGGTAAGAGCGTCTGGGCTTACGTGATGTCAGCAGTGCTGTTTGTGTCTGTGCTGTGACTCAAGTGGATAAACACAGGTGACAGATGGGAAGTTTGTCTGCAGCAGTGCCTTTCACTGGGGGAGAGGGTGTATAAAATGCATAAATTAAAGCTAAAGGTCTACTTTTTGATGTATCTGTTACTGTGCCGGTGGTGAGGTACTGTACCGTGTTGCCCAAAGAGGTTGTGGAGTCTCTGTTCTCTGGGATATTCAAACCTTGACTGGACACAGCCCTGAGCTTGCTTTGGCCCAGCTTTGAGCTGGGGCTGCATTAAGCAGTCTCCAGAGGTGCCTTCCAAAATCAACTATTTTATGATCCTATGAGAATAACTCTTTTATGCTAAGGCAGCTGCCTGCTTGATCTCTTCAATTATGACCTCTCTTAATATGAGACACAATTCAGCCAAAAATGCGACCAGCTCCAGCCCAGGAAAAGTACCCTGTCTGTTCTTCTGCTGCTTTTCTGAGCTTTGGTAGTGTGAAACCTGGGTGTGTTTTTTTCCAATTTGTGCTTTTAGTAGTTTGTTGCGGTTTTGTTGTTTGGTGGGTTTTTGGTGGGTTTTTTCTTAATCTTGAATTCACCCTTAAATTAGAGAGAAAGTTTGTAAATATCTACCTTAGAACTGAAGAAAAATAATCTTGTCTATGTAGAGCACGTGTAGGTTTTGCGAACAAGACAGGACATGCGAGGTTGATCGCAGAAAATTGCCGGCCTGCTGTCGACCAATTGGTGGTAGCACTGTGTCTAATGCAGTGAAGTCTTTGCTATTAATTTGGATGTATCTGTTTTAACATTAAAATGTAAAGTAGGTCACATCTATTCTTCAGTTCCAGTCTTTCTTCTTCATTTGTGTTTCTGTAAGTGCTGACCGCTTTTGCGGTATACAAAAATGTTAATCGTAAGATCCAGACTAAATCTGAATTCTCCAAAGTTCAAGTGTGCTTGGATCGGCGGTTTTAATAGCGGTTCCATCTTTTTGGGAGATAGTATTGTCAGCAGACTCATTTCTTTTACCGCAGAACTAAAAATAGTTACAATCTCGTGGAATCATTAAGAAATACAAAGGGTTTCTGTTAAAAACCCTGGGGAAACCTGATTAGGCAGACTACTGTATAATTAATTGATGTGCTACTACACTTGGAGAAGTAGTGCATCAGTAAACAGAAGTCAGAATGTAAAAGGCTAAGAAGAACTGCTGGGAATTGTGTTAAGACATCAAGGCTTGAAAATAACAATTTGGGCACCTCAGGAGAGACTAGCATTTGCATTTGGTGGGAGGACAGAAAAGCTCTCCAGGAGGCCAGGGCAGGGGGATCTGTGAAGGCTCAGGCTTGGGCTTAGCATTTCCTTTGCCAATAAAGCAGCTGTTAACACCTCTGGCATTACTGGTCCCAGTATTTTGTACTACCTTCAAGCTGATGTTCTGATAGTTCCCTAGACTATATTTTCATATTTTTTAAAACAGTGTCGGGCAAGGTGTTGTTAGAATGTTCCTTTTGCTAACGCTGTGCTATAAATACATCCGTACTGACAATTAAGCTGTTGCCCAACATATGACATATATCACTGATTTGTGCCATTGTTTGTCTTGTTTGCTCTGAGACTGGAGGTAATTGTCAGCAAGCAACCTGTAATTATCTCTTTGGAAAAGTCAGGCTCTTCCATAGCGTTCCTGTAAAGAGGCACAGCAGTTGTGTGTGTGCAGATCAGGGTGGATGTGATGACACGTGAATCGATTGTTCTTACAGAAGCATGTTTAAAACTTGTATCAATCCTTTGTTGCTATCCCATTGCAATAGTGTCACCTGGAGAAGGAATTTCGTCCTGGGATGGTGTGTGCGCCCTGACAAGTCCCTGTGGCCAAGGAGGAAGAAAAACCGATGGCAACAAGCTTTTGGTCCTTCAGAAACAGGAGTCCTTGGCGATTTGTGGAGGCCATTACAGGGAAAATAGATCGATACTTCTCTGTTTAAAGAGAAGTACAACACAGCTGTTTTTAAGGAGGCCCTTTTCTATATCTGGGGCCTCGCCCTGCAGATGGGGAGAAATGAGCTGTACTTGAAGAGCTTTACTGACTAAGTGGCTTTATCTGGATCTTGCAACATGCTGGAGTCCTTCTAATAGCACCGCTCACTTGTGCGCACAAGGGCACTGAGGAGAGTTGAGGATGCTCAGCATGCTGAAACCAAGCCTTTTCTCAGGAAATGGTAATAATTGGTTGTAAATAATGACCATTGCTCTCAAGTGAATGCAGTGGCTGTGCTGAACCTTGCTATGAGTGAGCTGCAGACATGTCAGTGCTGTGCTGTTCGAAGAAGGTGGAGCTTTGCTCTCTCGAATGTGTCAAGTCCTGACCTGCTGGTTGGCGTAGACCGGGTTTGGAAGAGACAAGAGCTTTACATTTTAGTAAGACTAATCAAATTAATTCAATTTATATGCTAAATGGAAGGTACTTCTGAAAGAGTTTACTTATGAATTAACAAAAAAGGCCCAAACCCCAACAAACTATTAGAGAGTCTTTCCCACCTTGAGAACCCCCGAACTGTCGGGTCAGGAACTTGTTGTTTCAGGGAGCGTGGCTGTGTGCTTGCACAGGGAGAGCTGCCAGCTGCTCGTAAAATCAAAATCCCCAGATGAAATCCTTCAATACTTGGGTTTTGTTTTTTAGCTCTTTGCCATCATTGAATTGAACTGAAAAATTTCTTAGGGGAAGTGTCAGCAAAAATAACGTGGGACCGTGTAGTTTAACTTCTTTTCTTGGGCTGTTGTCACAGCATTAGGATTCGGCAACTGTGTGGAGTTCAAATACTTTATTAGCGGTGGGTTGGGATCTCTTTACGTGTGAATGAATCTCCTGAATGGGCAATATGCACAGATGTCCATCTTGTCTCCTTGGAGCCTAAAGTTAAATGTTCTAGGAGCATGTCCAAAGCTGGCATAAAGCTGTGTATCCCACGTGCAAAGCTCTGCAGTGCACTGGTGAAGGCGTTAGTTCTGAATTCCTCTCAGTTCTTGTTAGCCAAGTATTTTTTCATGAGTGGAAGTTTTGCAGTTTTTGAGGACTCTTATCTGCTTCTAGTGTAAAAGCACCTCAATAATTGAAATTACATAGAATGACTTCAAATATAATCACCAAATATAATGTGGGAGAAGAATAAATTTAATTATCATTAATTCCAGTGTTCAGAAAATGCTTTCAAACTTGTCTTAAGCCGGATACCAAAATTGTTATCACTTTGGAAAATGTTCCTACTCTACAAACATCTCAGTAAAGTGTCTGTTTCACAAAGGACTACTTTGATCCAGCTATCTAAGAGATTTATCCAGGGAGACAAAACCCAGATTGCTTGCTGCTAATCTGGTGCTTTGCAAACAAGATTTTCATTTTTATTCCCTTTACTTGTTTTTCAGAAATTCAGACAGATCTACAATGGGATGGTTTCTTCCCATAAATAATTAAGCCCATTGTAAGCCGTGCCAGTAGAGAGTCTTGAGATTCATTTAGTTTTAAGTACCTAGCCATTTTTTCCTTTTGAAAACGGTATCATGTCCCAAGCAGTTTGAATGCTCATAAATCATGTTAGTAGGAGGGGAGAAATTATTCCAAACCTACTGTACTTTAGGCCTTTGCATTTCTTCTGAAAACTATTTTGTTGTCCCAAAGACTATCTAAAGGGAGGAGGTGTCCTTCAGCTGAATTCATAAGTTGATGTAGCAGGTCCTGTTTGTATTGTTTTTTCACGTTAGTGGAGCTGCCTGTGTATACTGAATGTGCAAAGGGTGCCTGTCATCAAGTGCAGGGAGCCTGAGCTACTTCTGTGCCATATCTTGCTGATAACGTTCTGGAAGAACTCTTCCTTCCTTTCGTGTGGGCCAGGAATGAAATGAGGTCTCTCAGTGAAGCTGTGCTTATTACTGTTACTCAAAATTATATTCTTTTCATGATGAGAACAGGTAATTGAACAAGCTAATCAAAGGGGATTTAGCATGGCCTGGAAGAATTAAAAGTATTCCCTTAAAACAAAAAAAAAAAAGTTGAGTGTAAATACTGTGGTGTTTTTCAGGGAAAAGAGCATATATGGCATGAGAAAAACCAAAGGACTGTATTCTAAAAGAGACAATACTCACAGCACTGAAAGAATGAAAATGAAAATTGTTTGCCTGCCTGCTAATGCCATCACAGTAGTCCCCAGTACGTCGTTCATTTGAATTAAAGAACCCACCTAAATATTTTAAGCCATTGTTCATTAGCAGTTTTAATGCCAGAGAGGGTAAATTAAGTTGGTTACACAATTTATCAGACGCTGCTAAATGTTGTGGATGTTATTAGTTATTAAGTAACCAACAGTCTGCCAATTTATTAAATGCAGGACATTGAATAAATGGTTGTAGATTAGAAGAATCATCTCCGGTTCAGGTGAGTGTCCGGTCTGGTGCTCTGGATGGACAGAGGTCCTGCCACCATCTGCAGTGGGACTGTTGGTGAAGCTCTGCCCTGTCCCACAGCCAGCAGAGCCAGGCTTTGTGGCAGGACAGGAAGGGAGCACAGGACACAAAGGGCTGGAATCTACGGCAAGGCAGCGGGCACAGGACAGAGCGCTGGTGCTTTCAGGACTCCTGAACAGTCACAGTTGGCTTTCACGTCCTTTCCAAATGATCTGATGCTAAGCTGGCAAAGGACTTCCATCTGTCACAAGTTCTTCCTTCTTTTTCCTCATTTCTCTCATTTAGTTTTTTTTCTTTTTTAAATGAAAACATTTTTTTTTCTGTAGTGAATCTGTCAGAAAAAGTAAATTGACATGTCATGGAATGGCTTTGTGGCTTGCAAGGTGTTTTTCTCCTTGTTTTAAGCAGATGCAAAAGGTGTATTTTGATGCTGTTACACTGTGATGGATGAAAAAACTGCACTGACTTTTATCCAGGAGAGGGAAGAGAGTTGTTTTCTTTCAAGGGCTGTAGATCAATTGATGTCTTACAGAAGTAATACCATGAAAGTGGTGAAGAACTCCTCTTTGATACTCAAGTCTTTCTATTTCAGTTGGTACAGTAATGGGCTTTTGAATTAAAGGTTTGTTAAAGCTTGTTTCTATTTTAGAGTATTGACAGCCGAGGCAGAGTCACTGAGCCAAAATTTATATGTTTATCCAAGCCTGTTAAAATCAGAATTTAAGTTGACTGTACTAATGTCTAAGCTTTAATACCATTTTTCTATAGAAGGCTGCTGTTGAAATTCTCAGTCAAGTAAATTTCTTTACAATATGCCTTTGAGTTATGATTTATAACTGGATTCATAGAAACAAATGCTTTCAGCCGAACACTGTTGAACTAATTCCATTTTGAAGTTATTAATTATATTTAGCTCACTGAAAAAAGAAGGGGGAAAGCATCAACTAACCCTATGTAAAAGTGACAACAGAATTATTTTGTGAAGAGGCTTTGGGCCTCTTAAGCTATGAAGAGTGAGTGGTTTGTTGGGTCGATGGTTGTTTTAATCAAAGAAGTGTGAACAGAAGCTAGACAATGAATTGCTGTACTGCAAAGACAATTCGTTTTGAACAGACATTAATACACTTAATGCTTTTTGCTTTTATCATGTTAAGGTCTTTTGCAATAAAATCTGGCTATGCAGTGAGCCTACTAGTTTGTGCAGAAAATACCAACCTTGTGTTTTAGTCATAAACCCATTAACTCTTGTCAGATTGGTAAAATTTCAAGGTGAATTTCTTCTGATGTATGTTCAATGGAAAATTGGTCTGTTGCATTCAAAGAACTTAATGTAAGAAAGAAAACTTACAGCTTCTTACAGTATATGTATTGTGTGAAGCTTATGATAAAGTGCTAACCAGTCATCGAAACTGAAATCTAGATGCAGCCAAAACACAGTGGGTTTTAATGCAGTTTGTGTGAGCCTGCTTGTTAGACTTTATTAATAGGATTTTGTCTTTTCAGGAGTTTGAGAGCACTGCTCATTGTAGTTTCCCAAAGACAGATCAGGAAATAATTACTGTATATATTTTTAGACTGGAGCTTGGTGCTTCTGCCATTCCCATCTTTATCCTTCCATTTAGGTGGAGGTAAGAATTTTCCTGCTTGGAATTCACATTGCCCTGGGATCACATAGGCTGCACACAGAACTGTCATCTTGCTGAAGTGCTGTGTAATTGCCTGATCCTCTTTCCTTTGCTGTCTAGTTTCTCATTTCTTTCATTTCATTACTTTCATTTCTTCTCCTTCATGTTAACGTTCTTCATCTCTGATCCACTTTCTTGTGTTCTTCTTTCACCCTCTTTTGAAAGCAAACTGCCAATGCCTTATTGAATCTCTTTATCAGTGTAGTGAGGGGTAACAACACAACTGTGCATTTTAGGCCCTTTATAGCCGACTGTTTCAGATCATGGTGAAGGGATGAAAGACAGAGCCCTCTAGGACACCTCTGTGCTTTACCTTTCTAATGCTGCCTGCTCAGTTCTTCAAGAAATCTCGGTTCCTTTAGTAGCTTTCTGGAATAATTCCAAGGACACCAGAGCATTGTGACAACTGGAAGAAACCATCTCTTGAGATAAGCTTTAATTGTCTTTCAGTCTGCCAAAATTTGTGTCTGGTCTCTGAAGCTGTGCTCTATGCTCCCCACCTCCAGAACGTTTCTGGCTTTATTAGCACCTTGTGACTGTGTGTGCCAAGGACAAGAAGAAGATACCATGGACACACTTGGGAAACTTAAATTGTTCTTGTTTGTTGTTTTATTTGAGGAGAAACTGCTGCTCTCAGATTTGCTGTGTTGAAGGAAGGACATGTGGAATTACCATGCCAAGCTGCTGCAGTGTCTAAAACATTTAGTGTATCATGAGCTCCCTAAACATATGTAAACTGATCTGGTTACCAGCATGATTAACAAAAAATCAACCACAGACTGGATTTTGGGAATATGTCGACGAAACCCCTGCCTTGCCCACAGATTGCCCAGTAAATCTGAGTGTATTAAAATGAACCAGCATGAAGCAAGAAAGCTGTCTGGAATTACTTGTAAGTTATTTTACAAAACACAGCAGTCATCATCTAAATCACACATGAGCTATGCAAAACCAGAATTACAGTGAAGTGAGCTGGTCAACAAGTTTTGGAACTAAATAGTAAGGAGCAAGGAAAATGCAAAAGAAGATACAGTTTTGTATTTCCCTTAAAGATCACTGGAATAGGGACCATCTTTTTATCTGCAGTTACTACATATTTTGTTTTGTGTATGTGAGATCCTCATCCAAAACTGTGGTTCCTCAGCTCTACTGCAGTGACAGTGGTGAACAAGTTATCCTTCTGCCCTGCCTGCCAACTTCATCTTCAGGGGGAGGACCTAATGCTGGTATGTCTGTTAACACGTAGCCAGTAGACAGTTCTGGTGTATCAGATTGCTTAGGACAGTGGTCTCCAAACTTGTGCACACCTATTTGAAAATAAATTTGAGTGTGCACCCCAATGTATGTTTATTTATAAATTGCATATATGTATCACTTATAGTAATATTAGGTATATCATAAAATATGCACAAAAATAGAAATTAAAAAAGCATGAGATAGAGATGATGATTTTTGAGATACTTGTGCTAGAAGTATGGTTGAATTGCATTGTGTGTGTGTATATATATATAAAAGCATACTTTTATATTCACTGGTTAACTTTTTCTGTAAGAGTGAGCAGAAGCTGAGGGGGAGTTCCAATGGCTATGAAATCACTGCCTCTAATAAAAACTAGTAGACTTCATTAATTCTTGTTGTTTCTTGACAAACTGCTGAGTTACAAAAACATGTATTTTTCATTCATTCATAAGAAGTGTAATGCATATTGGAAAATGCCTTCCTTTTTAACTTTCACACTTCTGCCCCACCCCACCGTTCTGCCTTTGCCCAGCTCTGGCTTTTGGAAAGAGATGGATACAGGTGAATCTCAGCTATCATTTAAAAATACTCCTGGCATTTTTAATGATGGCTATAGTTTGTAAATATCTTGTGATTGCGTGCTCTATCACATGGCTTATCTAGTTTCTGAAGCAAAGAAAGGAATCTCCAGACTCAATTCAGAAACTACCTGTGGGTAATACCAGGGAAAGCATATCCTCAAACTGCATCATTCCTTTGAGCTTCCCTGGCCTTCTGACGGCTTCATCATTTCTGTCCCTCACAGAACTGCCCTGTGAAGGGTGGATCATGTCTCTCATGATTTAATACCACATCTCAAGTCAAAGTGTGACTTTGGCTTCTCTTTCAGTGCTTTTGAGAGCTGAAAGAGCAGCTGCCTGTGAACAGTGGTGGCACAGGGTGGAAATACCTTTATCACCTGCTTGTATGTGAAACCTGAGTGGGCTGCTGACAGAAACCTGTCACAGCTTTTTGTGCACCATCACTGCTTCCTCTGAGCTTCACTGCTAATCAAGTAAATGTTTCAATTCCAGCATTTCTTTGGCCTCTTACCCCTTCCCTCTATTTCTCAGTTTCTAGAAGACCTTCAGGAAGAGCTTTGCCATGAACTATCTAAGCTGTTTGCTACCTGACACAGGGTTAACATGATTTTCCGTTGGCGTCTTCCTTCAGTTGAATTATAGAGTGTTTCTGTCTGTTGTCTTTTGACATCTGAAAGTACCCAAGATAAAGTAAACCCCAAATAGAACAGCTCAAAAATATTTGTTAAAAATCTTACCATTTTTTGTGTGTATGCTTGCTTCTTTCTTGTTTTGTTCTTTTTTTTTTTTTATTAAATACTCAGGGGTTGGCAGTGGTGTGAAGTAGAACAGTGAAACATAAATATTAATTGTGGTAGAAATATTGTCTAGAATCTCATCCTTGTTTTACTTGAAAATAATACTCAATTGTCTTGGCCATGCTGGAACAAAGACAAGACCTAAGGGATGTGCATTTGTTTGGCTGCAACTTTATTAACACATTTGGGAACAGTGCCCGGCAATAAATCATATAGTGTGAGTCACTACTTATTCCTTGATCGTTCCTACCTCTCTGGGAGAGCTGCTGCCAGCCTTCCCCCTCCCAGCATGGCACCCCCTGGTTGTGGGGCCACCTCAGCTCTCCTGGTGCTTTAGGGTGAGGGTGGGGAGAGGGGAGGGTCGTTCCCCCACTGCACCAGACAGCAGGAGTTGCAGCTGCTTTTCCACAGCTTTCTCAGAGAACCGCTGCTGGCCTGGCTTCTTTTGTGTTGGGGTGTTGGTTTTTTTTTTTCCCCTCTCTGGCAATGTGAAAAACCGTGGGAATGTTATTTACGACGGGTACCACCTAGGAGTGGCAAGCCCTGTACCTTCCCACTGCTCTTCCTGGGTAACACCTAATTTCGGAGGATCGCTGGCATAGATAAGGGGCTAGTAATCCTTTGTTTGCATAGCCTCAATTAGGCTGCTCTCTTCAGTTTTGGGAAGACTTGCAATTTTAAGGTCAAAGATGAAAATTACAGCGCCCTTGATATTGCATGTTTTTCAGCTCCTCTCACTCAGGCAGCCACACATGTAAGAGGTCTCTCTGCCCTGTTGTTCTGGATTATGACTCTAGTTTCTGCCTGCTGTAGGTACTTGACTCTTCCCTGCTGCCTTCACTTGCAATGTAAAAGTATATTGGTCAAAATTTATTATTGTTAACCTCTGTGAGACAAGTGGAAAATGGCTAAATGGTTTAAAAATTTAGTACTGTTGCCTCACTGGAGGGATTTAAATCTGCACCATCACTAGCAAAATGCAGTTTTAGTACCTTACTAGTGTATATTCCAAAAATGGATAGTTTAATTTGGCAGGAGCATGTCTAATTTGATAGAGCAAGGAGCACTTCTCTCTTCTTCCCTGACATAAAAAGTGATTCCAGGTACTTAAAAGTTGCAGTGTTGTATTTCTTCTGGAAAGCCTTTTTTTCTGTGGGATGAAGATGTAAGGAGGTTGGAACTCCAGTAAAGCCTCATGATGGCCAAGTTCCAGCTGCAGGACTCTTGGAAGGCGTGAGGGAAGCTCTGGTCACGTTGCAGCTCCATGTTGTCCATTCTGGGACAGAAGTGTGGAGAAGACAGACCCTCCTCCCTTATGTAACTCTGTGCACAATGTAGAGTTGAATATGTGTTTTAGGAAAGTAATGGTGGTGATGAGTTAGTTGGTCATGAAATCACAGGCAATTTGTTTTTTTAAATAAACTTAATAACAATATTTGTCCATGCTGATTTTGAATGTCAGTGATGTTGCACCAGAGCTGATGGTTTAATTACATCACCTGTAGGCAAACACAAGGCAAAGATGACCTTCACCTGAGTTTTGACTGAGAAACTAAAAAATTTACAGTTTGTTAGCTGTGTTCTGAGGATTGTCATGAACTGCTCTTACTCCTCAGATATTTACAGTGACATGGTCATGTTGTTACATTTGAAATGAAGCAAGTGAATTCACTGGTGCGCAGCAACAATGACAAATCCATTTTCCAGTCCTGGATTATGGTCTTAAAATCAAAGGCAGTAATTATTATTTAGTTTCTGTAATCAGTAAGCTCTTATGTTTCGAAGAAAACGAGAAGTATTTGGTATGTGGGCTGGGCGATAACTCATGACAGGAGTTCAGCTCTTACTTGTACAGTCATTTTTCAGAGGCTCCTGAAAACTGTAATTGCAGGCTTAGTAAAAACTTTCTCTCATTTGTCTTTCAATATTGACTATTTCAAATTATGTTAAGTTCATCTCACTTTAAACGACAAAGGTTTTAGACTTTTAGGTTGAGTAAATCACGTGATAGTGAAGACTGCAGATCTGTCAAGTTGTATCCTGTACCATTTGAAGAAAAGCAAAGAAACGGCTAAAATTGTGGTTTAGTCTCTTCTCAGTCTACCCTCTTTAGTCAGTGTAGGCAGAACAAATATTAGTAAAGTTTGGTCACCTTGCTAGACTCTTTCTGGTCATCTTAGTATGAAAACTGGTATCGTACTGGTTTACGAATACTAGAAAATGAAGATTTTTGTGGACTTTATATTCTAAGCATAAACAAGATACTAGGCCCTGTGTAAGCACGGGAAAAATACATTATCTACCCTGTTGAGCTTACATCTGAAAATGTAGGATAATCAACGTGCCTTTTGCATAACTCTGCATTCTCCAGCAACTTGAAAATATATTAGTGAAAAACAGGATTTGCACCAATGAAGTCTTTTTTCCAAATCTTACCGAATGTTTCAGGATTTCTCCAGTGAAATTTTGTCAAGATAGCTCATATAAATTGTGCTGAAAACTGATAGTGGTATTTCATTCCAAGTAAAACTAAATGTAGGAGATGCTCTACATTGTATGGAATCCTTACACTGTATTGCTAAGAAATACACATTTTTGAAAAATAGCCTTGTGGAATTCAGTAAACTTGGCTTTCTGGAATTGTATGCAGATTCTATCATCACTTCTGGAATGCACTCTTTCCCTGGGCCAGGGTTGCCAGACAGAGCTCTCTGACAATCCCTTTATCTGTAGGGTTGTCTATAATGTTAATTAGTGAACTCTTTGAAAAACCGGCTTCCATGAGTTAATTTATGCATAAAACATCACTGAGGGATGCGTTTTACCTGTTCCACAAGTAGGGGACTGAAGAATAGCTTAAGGGACGTGGCTGGGGCCACACAAGAAGCCTGTGTCATAGCCAGGACTCAACAGATTCACATTTCATTGCTTAACCACACAAATTCAGAAAATAAATAGGTGGAGCAAAAGCAGATGCAACGCTGAAGATTTGAGTCTTGGGTACAATTTACAGGGTGCTTAAATCTCTGCTTATAATACTGAAGGATCTGCTTTGAAAGGCCAATACTGCTTGTGCATTTGTAGAGTCATAGAATGGTTTGGGTCAAAAAGGACCTTTCAGCCTGCCTTGTATTTTGGTGCTTTTTGATGCTAAACCAGATAGTTCAGGATTTTCACTTTCTCTTGATACTTTAACCCACCAATACGATTTCATAGTAACTACTGATAAGGCTGATGCCCTTGCCCAAAGGACCACGGAAGCAGAATGTCAGTGTTAACCCCTTTCCAGGGATTTTTAAAATGTTGTCCAAATGTCTCAAAATCATAAGGCAGGAGCAAAAATCCTGGGTAGGTATTTCAACTTGAAAGCTTTCTTTGGGGATTCTTATTTTGCTTAGGTTTGTGTTTGTTTTTTGAATATGTGCTCTCTAATCTGTCAAGGACATAATGAGCTCTTGAGACATAATAAGCTCAGTAAGACTTGAAACACTATTTACTGCTTGAAGTATTTACGTGGCTTTTATTCCTATTCATGTATCCAAGCGCAATATGGTATTTAATAGATCCTCACAGATAGGAAGCCTCTAATCCTGATGTTCTACAGGTATGAACACAATTACAGAAAGGCATGTGCTCGGTTCCATGAAGTTATTTAATCATTTAACTGCTGGTGTTTTCAGTGAGACCTACACATCTCGCAGAAGCTCGATGAACACATAACTTTGCGATGGTTACGTGACTTGCCCTGGCTCACACACGCAGTCCTTGTGACAGCACAGGGACTTGGAGTCTCGTCTTTTCAACCCCGTGGTAGCAATCCTGAGTTAGCCTGAGAAGAAAAAATGTTTGCCATATGCTTCTGAAAGAAGGCAAGAAAGTTCAGGCTAGAAGGAAGGGACAGGTTGTAAGTGTGAGGAAAACAAGGTGTTGGAACAACTTCTTTTAGAAATGGGGTGTGTTTTCTATCACTTGATGGCTCTATGTGCCTCATAATGGCACTTTAAAAAGAAACGCCTTCTAATATCACTGGTGTGTTTGGGCATCATAGAAAACCCACTGGATGGTATTCCATCGTCTCTGTCACACACAAGGTGAGATTTGATTGAAACGTTACCTACCACCCTTGTGTTTCTGTTCACGTGTATTTCCTTGAACTGATTCTGTGGTGCTGGTACTAGAAACAGTGAATTCACAGAATGTCTTTCAGTCCTAATTCTCTGATATTTTGTATCATGCAGTTTTATCTCTTTACGATCAGAAATTTTGGAATTGGGAATATGAGGAAAGAGAATGGGATACAGTCTATCCCTAAATGTTGTACGGCTAAATTAACACATTGGTCAACTGTCCTTGCACAGTGCAATTATTTTTGCACATACAGAAGACGCCTCGCTGTAAATTCCTTGTGACATAAGATTTCTGACTAAAATTAGGTCATGGCTATTTAATTGTTTAGGTGTCCACCCACGAGGGAGCTACAGAGAGCTCTTTCAGTTCCTTGCCATCAACTAAGTAGCAGTTACTCTCATTTATCCTCTAAGGAAATAGTCCACCAAAAATAATATGTTGATTCTTTAGTCCCTCCCTGTCACTAATCACTCAGCTCTTGTAGCTATGTACTGATTTGGCCCTCAGCACCAGAATGTCCAAGTACCTCAGTCATTAATTTTCAACTTACAACACTTTGGTGATGTAAGAAAGTGTTGTCCTCATTTCACAGCTGAGGAATTGACACATCAAATAAATTCCTTGCTTGAAGTTTCACAGCAATACTGGCTGTAGAAACCAATGACTTATTCAAAAACTATTCTGTTTCTTGGAAAACCAACCCTGTGTTCCTTGTCCTTGTGCCTGCTCCCCAGATCTCCTCATACCAATTCAGCAGACTAAGAGTTGAGGTCTGTGTGTATTTTGTTCTCCCATAAGTTGGCATTGCCAAACAAATGCGCCCCTCCCTTGTGTGAGCACAAGCAGGATCTCTGCAGTCACGTGGGGAATTAAGTCAGGAAACTGATTCAGGTTAAAGTTGATCCCCCAAAGAACAGTTTCAACCCGAGTTGTTCCTAATTCGACTCTCACAGTGAGAGCAGTAAAGGTACTGTTGAAGGGGGGAGAGGGAAGGGAGGTGAGGCCAGCTCTGTTCAATGACTGGAGGCTTCTACTGGCTGAAATGCTTGTGGAGTTAGTTCATCAGAACCTTAAACCAAGTCAGTTCTGGTTTCTTCTTTCTTTGGAGTGCAGGTTGCATGCTCTCCGTGTCTGTAGAGCCCAGTGCACAAAGCACAGTGACACAGTAGCTGAGAAGTCCAGACTGCAGGGGAAGCTTTGGATCGTTTCTTTCTGTGGGGACATTTTACATCTTCCCTGCATGGCACATTTTTCTTGAGTGGCTTCTATCATTAAAAATGCTTGACTCAACATAATCTTTTTTTGTTTGAAATGAAACTGTTTCTGAGTAGTTACAAATGGAACTGGAGAGGAGCACAGTTACTAGGAAAAGTGCATTTGTAAAGGGAGTAAAGTGCTGTAAGTGTGGAGTTTAGTGCCACATCTCAGTTTGCTAACCTGTGTGAGCCCACATTACTCTGCCTTTCTGTCTTGAGTGGTTCCATAAAAAAGACCAGTTGGAAGCATGTGCTTGTTTTTTAGTCTGTAGGTGGAGTATCATCTCCAGGAGCTTTCTGCTGTGACTTTCCATGTGCAAGTCAGACACATGGGGAGAACCCTTTTTTCATGATGTGTTTCTCAAGAGGTGTTCGGATGATTCCCAATTGCTGTGCTGAGGTAAACTCTCAGCTGCCAGAACAGAGTATATAGTGAGTTCTGCTGTTTCACTTGAAGGACTGCAACACAGGAGAACCTGTAATTGTGGAAGGACCCCTTCATCCCAACTACATCAGAAATCCACAAAAAGTTATGCAGGGAGCTTGTCATGCTATTGATTTGGTTGTTGATGACTAAGGCAGGAAGAAGGGTGCCAATGGCATTTAAAAGGAGACTGAAAGGAGTTCCCATATTTGAAAAAATGGCTGCAGAAGAGAGCAAAGCATCTCTTAATGACTAGTATTAACATTTTTAAAATGAGGGTGATATCTGTTCACTTGAACTACTCTATGACCCCTTGAAGAGTCTTTTTTGGTGTCTTTGTTGTTGAGCCCTGTCCCTGAGCTTTTCTGCTTTTTTATGTTGTGGCTGGATCATGAGTTCTGGCTGGGAGAGTGGGAGGGTGCTACAGATGGTCTTTAGTGCCATAAACTTCTGTTAAGAAAAAACTCTGGTCTGTGTCAGCCACAGCCACAGTCCCTGTCCCAGCCCGGCCACCTCAGAAGCCTCAAAAGAAACGTGTGTGGGATTGTCGTATTCCTGGTTTTTTGTTAGGCTTTGCTCAAAGGCTCAAGATTGGGACATAAATCAGTTTGAGTTTCCTCCTCGACTGAGTGCAGATCATAACATTAGAGCACAGCCACTTTGTGTAGTAGGAACCTAACAAAAACCAGATTTTAACATAGTCACTAGTTCCTTTGAAGGAGGCAGTGTTAGCAATTATGATCTAGACTAGACGTTGGTAAGAACTTACCAAATAATTATAGGCTTCCTAAAGTAGTATAGTATGAGTAATTGCATGTTTAAAAATGTTATTGTGAGGAGTAGTTTATACCGAAACTTCATCCTGCTCTTTGAAACCAGAATCCATACCTCTCATCATGCCACAGCAAATGCTTGTCCTTTTCCACAGAAGAATGTAGACTTGCTTTATTGTACAGCAAATGTTCTGTGGTACATTATTTAAATTAGCATATAATAGAAACCTAATTGCCCACTAGGGCCCAAAGCTTTAGCTGGTGAAGATCAATGTGCTTCCACTGAAGTCAGTGTAGCAATGTTGATTTTCACCCCTTGAGGATCTGGCTCAGCAGCTTGTTTCTATTCCAGGCATTGTTAAAGGAGATAGTGTGTTTAGAATATTAAACCATGGCATTGTCAGAGATAGTCAACTCAATTTATGTGCAAGTGAAGAGAAATAAAGCGGTAAAACCATTATTTTTATCTGAGGATTTCAATTTACATTGTCGATTATTCGTATTGACTGATCTGCTACAACAGGGAAATCATGAGCGTGGGGTCATCTTGTTGTGGTTTTAATTTCCTACGTCTGTAGTTATCTAATCCTCTCAGTGTGAGCAAGCACGATTAGTATTTATTTCTATTCTGTGTGCCAGTGCCCTGGGCCAGGTTCTGTGCTAAATCCAAAGTGACTCTCCTACTTAATTGGCATTAACTTGTGCTGCAATAATAGAAATAAAAACTTGTACTTTCTGTATAAAGTACTCGCAACTCCCCAAACCAGATTTGTTCTATGTAGATGTTCTGCCCTGATGTTAAGGCTTGTGGTAAATCCATCGGTATTTTTTATTCAGATTTGAACTTTTTCTAGCAATGTTTTCCAAATCATACTTTGGGGAACACGAATTTGGAAAGAATTTGACTGCTTCTTAACCATTGGGACAGTACCAGGAGCATTGGTACAGCTGTACCACTGGTTAATAAATTGCTACAGTGGGAACAACGGCTGTCTCTCTCTCTGGAGAGTCAAGTACCAAAATGAACAATAATTCTCCACTTTGTCAAATGGTTTTTACAATCGTTTGGAATGCTTGCTTAAAGAAGCTTATTTTACTTAATGAATGCTCCATTCAGGAATAGGGAAACTTTAGGACTGAGCGGAGCCAACAGTTCTTTGTGGAGTTTGTTTCCTCTCCTTTCACTTCCATTATTCTCAGAAGACCTCTGGCTGCTCCCCCACTTATCTCCACTTCCATTTGTCCCCTGGGAGCTTTGGATAATCAAAGTTATGCCACAAGTATTCTTTAGAGAGTAGGAACGGAGGAGTTCTGGCTAAATGGTTTGGGTCTTTATCAAGGACAGTATAGTAACTGACTGTGTGAGGCTTTTAAAATAGTGCAGTGTTAGAACTGCACAAATTTGGAGTTGCCTGGTGTTTGTTCCTGTCTGTTTTCTGATGTGTGAAGAACACAAGCGTAGGAAGAAACATCAGCAAGAATGATGGGTAAAGACTCTCTTGAAAGGGTTGCCAGATTATGTTCATCTCTCGGTAAGTTTTAGTGTGGCTTCATTCAGCTTTGGTTACAAGGTGCTTTTTCTGTCTTGACAAAGTGATGAAGCTCAGCTCATGAACTAGTTTGGATTGTCTTTGGATAAAATGATTGCAATAATACAAGTGCTGTTTCTGTTATTTTCTTCTAACTTTTATCAAGCCTCGTTTGTTTGAGGAAACACAAATCAAAGACATTTGCTTCTTGCCAGCTTCTACTTTTTTTTTTTAGGTGATTTGATCTTTAGAACCCGGTGTTAACCATGTGAAGCAAGCTGGGTTTTTCCTTTTAATCCATCAAATGCATTTAGCAACAGTTGAATCAACAGTCTTGTTCTGTAATCTCTTGGTCATATTTGTATTCTCCCAATGGTTGTATTCTGCCCAGTTCTGTGGGTCATAGGATTATGTTCTCCTTATCGAACTGTCAGACTTGAAAGAGGTGTCAGTGTTTTCTGTTTGAGGGGGGTTTTTTTGGGGGGGAGGCATTTTTCAATTTTGTGATTGTTATAAACAAAGTAATAAAGTAGTAAAGCATTCACGTCGGTGTTGATGGTAAATTATTAAGTAACATGGAATGGTAAGTTACATCACGGAGTTCCTTTGGTTTAAGTACTGGGTTTTACAGGTTTAGTGTGGAGGTTTTTTCACTTAAAAAACACAGGGACACATTCAGAATATGTGGTCCGGGACTTATGTAACGTGAGTCGACTCATGTTGAGACAAGGAATCCATCTTAGACGCGGATGCCTGAGACCAGCATTGCTTTACCTCCACTGCAGAGATAACAAACATCAAAATTCTAGAGTCTAGTGGCCAAATGGCACAACACCAAACATGACAGATTTTACTATTCTATTTGTATTACTGTTTACAAATCACGATGCAAAGTGCTGTTAATTCTAGAGTATGTGAGCCTCTGGTGGCATAGAAGATTTTCTTACCTCTCTAGGTTAGATGTAAAGCTGAATGACCTTTGAGAGCAGCAAAATATGCCAGTAGCTCTGCTGCAGTAGATGGGCTGATACTTCTTCGCTGGTATCATTTTCCTCCCCAGTGTGGTTGAAGTGGTACAGCTCTTAGCCACTGTGCTTTTTGCCTTTTTGTGAGGAAGAAGCAGGATTGCATAGATAATGGGGGAAGGCACTGGAGCATTCATGGCAATAATTTCTAAGAGCTGGAGATAAATAAACAGGCAAAGTTGAAGACTTATCTGGGTGGGGGTATTAGCATTTTGAATACTCTCTGCACAGATGCAGTTATCACTTAATTGACTTTACCTTGGGGAACACTAGAAAATCACTTCACAGCCGTAAAGAAAAAACTTCTGCATGTAGTCCATAATGGGTCTCCTGCTGTACGAGAAACTCTGGCTGTTTTACTCCCGATGTCGACGGCAGGGAAAAGAGAAAGCCTGTCTGGAATCTGCCGCTAGAAGAGCTCAGTTTGTGAGGACCAGCATCTCGCCCTTCCTTTATTCTCGTGATTACCTTTATTAGCTGAACCACGGCTGAGGGAGGGAGGGAGGCCTGTGGTCTCCAGAGCCTGCTGGCTCCCAGACAGTCCCTTCAGTGGCTGCTGGAGCTGCCTTGTTAGTGGGAGCCCCAGCTCATGGCCCCCCGTCAGTCTGTCTGCCATGCCCACCCCTCCTGCCTGAGGCCCTCAGCTGCCCTTCCTGTCAGTGTTGAAGCCAGCGGAGAACTGTGCATCCAGGGCAGCAGTGATTTGTGCTGCAAATGGGATTGTAAGTGATGGCTCCCCAGAGAGGCAGCACCATGAGCAGCGAGCCTGTTCCCAGGGCTCCTCCATGGCTCCCCCCTGCCAGAGCAGGGACACAGCCCCCTCGCTTCCTCTGGAGATGAAGGAACCAGGACAAGACCCACTTGGTTCATTTTGTTTCTAAATTTGCTTTTCTCTCCTCTGTCAGAAACAAAGTTATTCTGAATTTTAAAGGAATTTTGTAGAAAAGTGGTTGATTGTGTGGTATTTAGACGGCAGCCAGACCTCTCTTTGCCTTTGCAGAGGGTGGGCTGGTCCCTTGAAGACGATACTGTGCCTATCTTAACCCAGAGAGCGTTTTCTCACCAAGTCCATTAATAGACTAGAATGGGTGTTTGGTGCCTGAGCACCTCCAGGTTCTCACCCTGATTTGCTCGAGATCGTCAGAGGTGCACAGACAACGTCAGTGACACCCTCAATTCAATGGGGTTGTCTCCTGTAGGACAGTTACTTGGTTTGCTTGTAGTCATTATTTTAAATTTTGCTGTCTAAGCATGTTAAGGTTTTATTGGTATTATTCCTTCAACAGCAATATTGGTTATTCCAGGCATTGTTTAAAAGCTTATTTTTTGCAATTCTTGAAGAGAGATTTGGCTTAGAGCAAAATCAGTAAGGGGAAAAGAATTAGGAAATCAAACCCTTCCTTTCCCTTTTTGAACCTCTCGGTTTTCTAACCTCAAATAAGTACGTGAAAGGGGTTTAACAACTTTAAATTGGATTTTGGAATGTCAGATGACTCTAATAGCCTTTGTACACAAATAACAACAGAAGAGCTGATTATTGTTTCTGGGCTCTGTGATGCACTTACGTAATCATTAATCTTGGCACTTCTTTATCTGCAGCAGATTAGGAGGCCACTGTCATTTCGAAGACTGCCATTAAGCAGACTTTGTTAGTGTTTAAATATGTGAAGCTTAACTTTAAGCTTCCTTAATGTATGCAGCGGAGGTATCCTGTGGTACAGCCTTGCAATAGAGCTGTTGTACTAAGTTTCAGTCACATATCTGCTGCCACAGTCTGACCTCAGACATGGGTTTATGTACAATGTTTGTTAATCAGCCTCTGAAGACACTTTGAAAGCTTTTTAAGCGTAAAGCATTAATATATCTGATTGAAACAGCAAGCAAACTTACTTTATCTACCACCTTTCAGTTGGTTTAATCACCAAGAGGCAGGAAATTAAATGCTGTGAAATGAGTAGACAGAAAGGGTTTTAATGAAGGTCGTAGCACCTAATCTGATTGTAGCAAAGGAAGAGCTTTTGATAGACCTTTTTTTTTACAAGCTTGTAATTTTCTAAACCGTTTTTGCGGGCAACTTTTTTTTTTTCCTTGCGTGATCCTTGTCATGAAATGAAGGTGGTACAATATATAGAGACATCATAGGGGTATAAAGAAACAGAAACAGAGCCAGGTCCAGGGAGATAGTGTGAGCATGGCTGGTGGGGGGACATCACTGTAATGCGTGGTTTGAACAGCCTGTTAGGGGAAAAAGCTTTCTCTGTGGGTAGGAGTGTTTTGATGCTGTTTCAGAGGTGGTGCTGGAGGTATTTTGTTGTAGACTTCCATCTCCTCTGATAGTGTCCTGCATGTTGTCCCCCCGGTACAGTTTTTGGGGACAGGTGTTCATGCTTCCCCTCTTGTGCCCTTTTCCAGGAGAGTATCTGAGGCAGGAGAAGAATGCAATGTCCAGCTGCAGACAGGGAGAGCTGGCTGCCCTCCCACAGCTTCTACGTGTCCCTGGACAACCAGGTGACCCTGGCCCACTTCAGAGATGAAGGACCATCGTGTACTTTCATGAAAATCTATAAAGTACCATAAAGACTACCAAGAAGTTCTTTCACCTGCCCAGGCACTTGTAGAAGTGATGTAACATTTCTTTTGATCCCACATACCCTCAGAGATGGGGCAGGGACAGGAAAACATGAGTATTTGTTCAGCAGAGATTTGACCCTGCATCATAAAGAAGGCTGTAACCTTTTCTAATGTCCGTACTCACTCGTGTCTTAATATCAGGTTATTAAGTATCAGAAAACATTTATCAGCTGTAAATCACTGCTTGTTTTTTGGATTTCAGTGGCATTTTCTTTTAAATGGAGGCAACAAAGGTATGGTAATCTGGTTTATGCTCCCCCTTCAAACCGAGGGGAATAGATGAAGCTACTTTGGCTGAGGATGAGACTTTCCCTGGTGTCCCTCAGTTTCATTAATCCTGTAATGACCTCTGCTGAGGACTCATGAAGAGGATCTGTGACAAAACAACACATACGTGCTAGAAATAGTAGCAGTGGAAAGCATCCTTGGATTAAAAACAAGGTAGCCCGTGTCAGCTAAAAAGATAGAGAATACAGACCCCAAAAGAATCTCCTGTGGGAGGTTTGAGGGAATCTGGCTGTGATTTGATTGTAACAGCCCTAAATCACAGGAGTTGCAGAACTCCTGCTCACTCTTGGCTGCCAGGTGAATGCAGGACGGAGGTGTTGGAGAGGGTTAATAAATGAGTGAGTGCAGCCAAAAGGCTTTTTTAGAGTTCTGGAGCTGGTTTTGGTTGTTATTGTTCATCTCTTAGATGAATCATCTGAAAATGAAAATTTAAACTAGACTATTTAGAGTGCACCTTTGTGAGAAACTAATGATTCTTCTTGGCATACAGCATCAAAGGAAGCCTTTTTAATGACATCAAATTCATGTACAGCCAAAAAGAAAAAGAAAATATCTTAAAAATGCAGATGTAGTCACTTCAGAATGACGAAGTTTCTAGTCTGA
The DNA here is from genome assembly GCA_013399895.1 of Serilophus lunatus. Classification (NCBI taxonomy): domain Eukaryota; kingdom Metazoa; phylum Chordata; class Aves; order Passeriformes; family Eurylaimidae; genus Serilophus; species Serilophus lunatus. The sequence continues at coordinate 101,380 of VXBA01000468.1, read as the reverse complement.
GTGAAATACTTTTAATTTTTTTCCCCTTGCAACTTTTTCTCCTAGAAATAAATTCAGGTTTTGAGTGGTTTTTTCATTAAAGTGCAGCTCTCATGTAGGGATGTGGCTTCTACACCAGCCACGTTTGTCTGGTTTGACTTAATTGTGCAGAGTCCCATTTCTTAATGCACAGCGACACATCCTGCAACTTCTGCAGGGGCCAAACCCTTTATATTATATTTTTATTTGTGCAGCCCAGCAAAATGGCAGGACAAAGCTGAATCATGACAAATACCTGCTTTAAGGAACACTTACTGGGTTCCCTCTACTTTGTTACCTCTTCCAAGTCCATTCCATATTCCTTTTTCCAAAGGGCTGCCTCTCTCTGGGGAACTGACTGTTAATGTAGGACTTGACTTTGCTGGAGAGAAAGTATCAAGGAAAGCTGTGCACTGTGATGGAGAACATGTGGTGGTGACGAGTTGCTAATCAGAGGCAACCTTCTAAGTAGTGGTGTCAGGAATTATTAATGCTGGGTCTGAAAGCTACGTGCACATGAGTGGAAGGAATGGAGCTGTGTTACTCACAGCCAGCTGGTGCTGTGGGCTCACTGCCCTCATGTCCCTTTAGCATTCCGGGCCTGTCACCTTGGCAATGAATGTACTTGAAATCATTAATAATTTTGATGCTGTGTTGCAAGTGATTGCTTTTCCCAGGTCTGTATGTGTGGTTGGGTTTTGTTGTTTGTTTTGGGGTTTTTTTATATCTAGTACCTGTGGGTGCTGTCCTCTTTGGAACAGGGACCTTCAGTGGATCATTTAAGACTGTTTGCAACATAGGAAAAATATTCCAAGTCAAGGTTGTTAAGCTATGCTAGCTGTGTGGTAAGTGACTTGCTGAAGTGGTGCATAAAATTGACAAGTGCTTGATAAGATCTTCTTTGTTTTCTTAATTCAAGCACATAAACAAATGAGATGTTCTCCTAAGTCACTGCAATTAATTAGGGAAAAAGACAGTGTGAGGGCAGTGTTAGAATTAAAAAAAATCCAGTCTTCAGGAGACCAGGTCCAACACTTGAAAGTGAGAAATTTCATATCAATTGGAGGCTCTATGTATTAATCTGTGAAGCAAATGTGAGAAGTAATTTAGATTTTCACTCCAAAATGCTGTATTTCAACAAGGCCTTATTTATTAAAATCAAGTTTTTATTAGTTTCTACCAGAGATTTAGGAAATGAGACAGAAACACGAATATATTTAAACATTTCAGTACAGGTTTCTTTTTGGAGGAAAGGGGGAAAATGCATTAAGTATTGCCCAGCTGATTCCAGCAAATAAATGAAATTTGTGTAGATTTGTATTTCCCAATGTAAAAGAAAAATAAGTTACAAAGACTACAAAAAACCACAGTGTGATTTGAGTATAACAAGGGCACTTCCACTGCCTCAAGGTGCACACACGTCTTGGTGTTGCAGCTCTGTTCTTTTTGTCAGTTTTGATGTGACAGACAATATTCATTGACTGGTTTTAGCAGCACAGTATAGGTTGGGTCATAGTAGAACTGGGCTTATGATCCTGCTGCAGATGTTCCTCTTCACAAATGCTTAAGGTTAGTGGTTGTCTGTAGGAAAAAAGTAGGAATGTCAAAACCTCAGTGAACTCTAAAACTCTGTAAAAACACTCGTCACAGATCCACATAAACCCCCGCTTGGTGCTTAATGGATAAATGCAGTAGCAAATCAGAGCAGCAAAAGTCAGCGTTGGCAGTTACTGTGGTAATAATTCACACGTATGTTGCTTCTAAAACTTGTATTTTGTGTAATTTTGTCGAGCAATGGTTTTCAGGTGTGTAATTAAACCTTTAAACTTTGTTTTTAGAAGTGAAAGAGGAAACTTAACAGGCAACAAGCACAGCTGTTGTACAGTTTTGTGGCACCTTCTATCTCATCGGTACAGAACTTTGCAGATTGGGTGTTCACCAGTTCCTTGGGTAGTAAGACCAAACCCCAAGATTTGGCAGTAAGTACCAGTCATCTGAGGTAGCTGTAGGTAGAGGTAGAGATTAAGCATGATTATCCCACTTATACAGATAGAAAAAAATGAGACACCATCCTCGTTCTCACAGCACAGCAGCGCTGGTGAGAATTATAGTATTTATAGTATCTATTCCTTGGCATGCAGTTCAGGGCTTTGATTAAAACTATATCATATTTCATTAGAGAATCACATGAGTGCAGTGTCAGTATGTTTTCTTTTCTTCTGAAAAACTTTTTGCTGAATTGCTTTATTTAACAAGAATTCCATTTAGCCTAGTCAAATTAATCATACATATTCCAAGCTGTGTTTGTCATAGCCAGTGTAACTCCTGGTAATTTTCAGACAGAGAAGAGGAGGGGCGTGAAATAGTTAAATATTTATTCATACCACCAAGACAGTGAGAAGTCAAAATGTTACAGAAAAGAAAAAAAAAAAAAAAAAGAAAAAGGTGGTTTATGAAATTTGGAAGTCTGGGCTTATCATGTGGAAGTCATCAAAACTAGTCTTCAAATGCTTTGGGTTTGAAATGCATAGGACATTGCATAGCAACAGTTTTTCCTTCATTCTTTCCATGTCGTTGTTCTTTGCCGCTGAGTTTGGTTACTTTGTGTTGTTACTGTGCCCGTGTTGTGCCTAGTGAAGGCACGGCCGCTGTGAAAAGACAAAATTTGTATTCAGAGCTGGTGCTTCGCTTTTTCTGGGTTTTAGCTCCTCCTCTGAAGAAGTTGTTACAATGTCCATCTCTTGGTGTCTAGTTGGGCCATATTCGTTACTTGTGTTTGATTTGGGTTCATGGAAGTAGTAACAAAGTCGGAGCTTCCGGGACTCGCTGGATTTCACGGACTGGGAAGATGTTAATTGTGTGCCCTGGGTGTAACAAAGGGTTCATTGTCCAAGATCTGCTCTTCTGTGCGCCTGAACAAGGGAACACATCTGAATGTGGCAGGCTGATTACTTTGGTTAAGCCTAGGCTTGGAGCTCAGTGTTTTGATACCAGAGCTTGGTCTGTGGTGTGATTTAATAATGTGACCAGAGTCCCAAGCTACAGTTATCTCTACCTGTCGTTCCTTCAACGAGGAAAATCAATCCATCTGATTTTCAGTTGCATTCATTGCTGAGTCAAAACTAGTGGAGACGGGGCTGTTATGCAGGAAGACATTAAAATCATGTAGTGTTGTACACATGAATGAGAGGGAGAAAACATCATCTGAGTTCCTCTAAAAACCCCAAGTTGGTTGTTAGTTTGTTTATGTTCTTAAACACTTGCAGAAGTTCTAGATGGTTTGTGTTGAGACTTGGTTTGAATTTTTATTAATAAGAATAAAGAATATTATGATGATGTGATGATTCAAGTTTTTCAGCAGTTTTCTATTTGAATAGAACATTAAAAATGCAGAGATCTCACCACAACAACTCCACTGAAACAATTTTGCCTGTTAGAGAACCCAAACCATTTGCCATCTTGCCTTTTTCCATTAGGCATTCAGGTGTCTTTGTTGAAGCCACTGCTTCGTGTAGTACCAAAGCTTTAGTTCTTTAAAGTTTCTACCAGTAAAATTTCTTGGCTTCAAGTAAAACACTAACTCTAAACATCAGAGCTCTAACTGCACTGCTCCCTCCAATGTGTCCAAATCACTTACAGAGGTTGAAAGAATTAAGATTGATTCCTAAAAGTCAGTCTTGCAAGCCCTAGCAGTGCTCAGGTGGTGCCATGCTATTTATCATGTATCTCCTTTCTTCCTCTTGGGAGCAGAATGTTTCCAGCATTAGGGAACGTGGTGTCAGGTGACCTCCTGAGGGATCCAGCTGTGCTCAGGCCCACAGAGCTTGTCTTGGCATTGCAGCATTTCTGCCTTGTGTGTTTGAGGTGTTGCTCATACTTTACTTTTAATTAATACTTTGGTGGCCATGTTCGTTTCTACTCCACCCATCACACCCACAGACTTCAAAGGATTTGTACCAGTATAACCCCAGTATTTATTTTATTTTATTACTAGTGTGATTTCCTAAGGAAACAAGGCTTGAAGAGGTTGTTTGTGTTTGTCTGGTTTTCTACCCATCACCCCAGTCCTCCTCATTTCCAAAATATTTCAGCCAAGCTCGAGAGCATCAGCAGTTCCAAAGATATGAAAATTAGAAATGTACCAGGAAAGTTCCCCATCTGACTCCCTCCTGAGGGACACTGCTCAGCTGAGCTGAGCTATAGGGAGGAGGTTCTGTAATGGAGAGGAAAACAGAAGGAATATCCCATGTGCTGGGAAGACTTCTGAAGGAACTTCAATTTTACTGGACCCCAGAAAATCCAGCTGCGAGGCACAAATCCCAAAGATTTGTTGCCAGATCTATCCCTGCAGGCTCCAGCAGTGCTGTTATGGTGGCGATTGTGTACAGAATAAACACACGTTCACTCAAGGAGTGGGCAGGTAAATTCCATCGGCTCTCGATCAAAACACTGTATGTTCTAAACCAGCCTCAAATGTGTATCAGCCAGCTGCCATCCTCAGCACTACACGGGGTGTCAGTATTTTGGTGTGTCTGAGTGGACAGATGGTCACTTAAGGTAGTACATGAATGGGGTGGGCAGAGCTGTGCTGCCACCAGCGTTGGGTTTGGTCGAACTGCAGCGTTTGTGAGCTGCAGGTGTTGGGAGGCGAGTAATTTGCAGCCAGCTCAAATTACTTAGGGTACATGACAGAGCAAATTATTTAGGTAATGAAGCTGAAAATGCAGGAAGATTAGAATATTATATAGTAAAATCATTCCTTGTTAATTCAGTTTGTGATCAGATATCATGTTGCTTTAAATACCACATTACATGCAGTACCCTTGTTTGAGTCAATGAATATGTATGAATATGTCACTGAATATGCATGCCTCCTAATTTAATCAATATACTTACAAACAGCAGTAGCAGGGATGTCTGGCACAAACTGCATCCCTTCAGAAGCAGGTTGGCCCAATTTGTATGCCTATCAGATTTGTTGCAGAGCTCTTCTGAATTAGCTGCAGAATCGTACCCACCCGTGAGGTGGGAGACAGGTGAGCCACGTTCAGGGAAAGGAACTGAAACCTTTGCTGCACTCAGGGATGGGATAACTTCTTAAGCAGTGTCCTGAGACCCAGGATATCCCAGCTGCAGTCCTGGCTGCTGGATGTACCCCACATCTAGCCTTGAAGCAGGTCCTCAGTGCAGCTTGGGATGCTTTCCTCAGAAAGCCGTGGGTCTGAGAAGGACCCAGTGCCTATAGAGGTTTTAAGAAACAGAGACTGGCAGACTAGCCAGTATGCTTAAGTATCTTTCCTGAGTGAAAAAGGAAGGTATATACCTGGAATTTCTCTGCCTTGAGGCTGCAGAGTGGGAGCTGTGATGGGGAGCTCCTTAGAAATGCTCATGTCTCAGTGGTGCCAGTGCGCAGAGGCAGTTGGGACCCTGTGTACCATGGGGGGAAGGGAGAACTTCCTCACAGGTTTTTCTTTCCAGAAGAGGCTAACTTTTAAATTCAGAAATAGTAAGAGACAGTGGGATTCACCTGACTTTCACCTTCTAAAAGTTAGGCTTGAAACTAAGGTATCATTAAAGTCCTTCACCGGTGAGTGAAGAGGAGGCATCTCCACTCAGGGGTTCATTTTGCTTGTCTTCAATAAGATGAATCATGCCCTTTTTCCTTCCTACTTTCTCTTTCTCCCTTCCTTTCCTTTTCTCTCTCTCCTTCCCTTCCTCATCACTCTAGAAGCATACAAGACAATTAACTTCAGTTAATTACCCAGCTTTCAAGATTGCTCAGGTCCTCCCCTAAAATGAGGACCAAGTTATGCTTCCACTGAAGAGCCCTTCCCAGGATATCAAATCTGTGGTTTCATACCTATTGTGAATTGGGGAAAAAATGTTTTTTGTGTTCACGTACAATTCCTTAAAGTAACAGTGTAAAAGCAGAAGGAGGAATGGAAAAATCCTTTTTCTACCCCAGGATAATTCACTAGAAACAAACATTTCTTTCAGGCACATTAATGGGGAGAAAAAAAACTTCTGTCTTTGGAAAATAATTCTTTCTTCTGAAAAATGTGTTCTTTGGGGTGAACTGGTAATACACTTTCTTGTGTTGAGGCTCAGTGTGTTTCTGTTTAAATGACAGAACTGGGGAGAAAGATGCCCCGTGCCTTATTTGGCTGTACAGCCCTGATTTGAGTCTGCCCAATGAGTTAGAAAGAAACAAATTAAAGATTATGATGAGCTCATGCAGAGCATTCCCTTACAAACACAGAATTAGATTTTCTTCCTTCTCTCCTGTTCAAACTGGACAAGGAATAAAGCAACATTTCATGATGCAGGAATTAGCAAAAAGGGAGAGGCTGTCTAGAGGGTTTGGTTGGGGGAGGGATCTTGAAAAGGGCAGGCAAATCCAGCAGAACTGTTCCAAGTTTAGGGAAAAAACCTCCCCTGGAATAGGAGGGAATAAGACATTTTTCTGTGTTTCAGGTGCCAACAGAAGATGTCATTTAGTGCTGTCTCTGGTTGTCTGATAGGCACGTTCCCTAGGAATTAGGTGGAGGCAATTGTGTTATTTAAGCATACCAGAGATAGTTCAGACAACTGCCATGTGAAGATACAGTGGATGGAGGAAGAAGAAAGGTTCAGGGGAAAAAAATGCTGTCTCTTTTTCCCTATTATACTTGGGCTCAGGTTCCTCTCTGTCTGATTTTGAGCAGATCAGAATCCACACTCCTTTTTCCTGCTGTAAAATGAAGATCATATGACATTACGGCGGAAGGAAAGTTACCAGACAGTCTGGTGATAGGAATAGCTACAAGTGAAGGCACGTAAACTGAGAGATGTTAGTGGATGTCAGAGGCCCTTTCCTCTGGAGATGAGCTTGTTTGACATCAGTTTGTAGGGATTACTGCCTTCAGCCCTTCAATGGTCCCTTCATTCTCACAGGAGCCATTTCTGTATCACTTGTTCAATGCTTGCAGTGGGTCCCAGTGCTTGAAATTGCATTTGTTGCTCTTGGTGGTTTGTTTGGACTTTTATTCCTACTCGTTGCTGCCTTTGGCACAGGGCATCCTTAGTAGTATTCTGGAGCACTGTTATTTCAGGTTGTGAAAGAGTCTTAGGCCTTTAATCTGGGAATACAAACTACATCTGTCACCTGGGTATCTGTGGCGGTTTCTAAGCAACCACAAGAGTTTATTTTTTTCTGCAATTCATATTTAAGAAATAATTTGCTCATGCATGAACCAGAATCAGCCTGAGCACCACCCCAGGAGACAGAAATTGTAAACTGTAATTTAGGCTAATTCTAGTCTAAAGCATGAATTAGAGTATTTTATGTAATCTTGAAAAATATACCATATAAATAAATGTAAGCACAGAACAGGTACAATTAATTTGAGCACAGTAGGAAGCTTTAAGTAACTCTGGGAATGTGAGAAACCAAGTCTGAACATATTCTTGACGTGTAAAAATATTTCCCACCTGCCTTGTTTGCATAAGAACAAGGTTTTAGCAAGTACATATTTGCATGTCAAAGTTAAAAGTGGGGAAAATATTTTCACCCTCATAAGAAAAAATGCATAATCTTGGCACAGGCAATTTGCATTTCGTAAGTTTAAAGTATCTTAAGTCCTTTCATGCTACATGGAAAGTGTATGAACGTGCGACAGGGGTTCCATTTCAATGAGTTGATTTGCAAAGGCACCACGTGGAGCAGTAATTGATCTGATCTCTCTGTGCATTAATTTGTACTACAATTGGTTGTGGCAGTCCCGAGCGATTTGTGCTTCTGAGGTTCATCCCACTGTACTGTATCTCAGGGTGGAACAGTAAGTTGGAGTTTTAAGTGCTATGTGCCTAATTGAAAGTAAGTACCTTGAAGATGTAAATTTGAGGAAATCTGGAGTTCTAAAACTGTATCCGATTTGGTGCCGTTGCTCATACAAACCGCGGTGGGCAAATGCTGGCACAGCTGGAGCCTATGAATCTGTAGAGATTCTCTTACACCGGTAAAGCACCCTGAAAAATGCATTTGGGACTAATTATGGCACCTTTTAGACTATTACTAACCTAGCTTTAGGCCATCACTTTGAAGGCATGTTACATTCCTTCAAAAACACTCTGCAAATGTCCTGTTTCTTGAGAAATAGGGATTGCAGAGACAGGCTTCATTTAACTAACCCGCTGGAGATTGTAGATAAACTAGATCCAATTATATCATACCTATTCAAAATAAGGCAGTAATTATGTATATAAAAGTGAAATGTAAAAAATACATTGCCATGTAGCTGTGGAGATAAACCTTGTCACTACCCTGTCCAAGGAGCTGCAGAAGGCTGCTGATTCACTGCAGCAGAGGAGAAAAATAATCCTGTGTTGGAAAGGCACAACTGGGATTCAGTAGAGCTATTCTGGAATTTGCCCACAGGATTGCTCTCTGAATTTGAACTGCACATTATACAAATTCTGTGTTTCTGAGAATTTCAGTCAGTTCTTCAATTTTGTTGGTGGGAAAGGGGGGTTATGCTGCCCTTTCTGCTCCAAGCTTTGTTCCTAAACATACGATGTTCCAGTAGTAATTTATGTAACACATTAATGAAACAGCATACACACTGTTTTTCCCTTTTATTAGTTCACTTCCTGCTCCGTTGTGTTTAATGTGTTACCTCACAGCTAAGTGAAATTAAAATGATTTTTGGGTAAGAAGTATTTCCTTCCTTAGGTGTCCTAAACAGACTTTTTGACTTCAGCCAACATTTTGTTGTTGCAAGGACAGTGAGGAATTAAAGGTCAGGAATACAAAGATCCTTATGATGGAAGCAGACACAAGTGGTATCCTGCTGTATGAAAATATTCTGAAGGCTGCTGATATGGAGCTGCCTGGCAAACAGCAATGCAGTCCAGTTGGGCACTGCTTTGTCCACCAGAGCATTTTAGCTACTGTTGGGTTCCCAGGAGCAAGTAAATTCCCATTTGAATGCTACTCAGCTGCCCCCATCATTGCAGTTGGAGAATATTTTTAAGCCATGTTTCAGCACAGTCAGTGCTGTGCTACAAGTTTTCTGGTTTTCTACTTTATAGTTATTTTGTGCTTTGGGCCGGAACCTGAGCTGTGGCGGGCTGCAGTGAAGTGGAGCACCCTGCAGCAGGGTTTGATAATAAGCAGTCAGTTAGGGATTTGATGGCATGTAAAATGCAGTGGTTTTAAGAGTGGGCATCACTTTCTGGAAACAGTGTGAAGAGTACAACTGAAGTTAAGCTAATGCATTGTAAGGCAGTAGTATTGTGATTTTATATGTTTTCACAGTCTGGATGGCCATAAACTAGATGAAATAGGAGCTCTTTTAAGCAGTTGGCCATCTTGTGAATGGATTTCAGCTCCTCAAGGAGATGAACAGCACTTGTTAATGTGTCACAGCTACAGACACAGCAAGAGTTGCATTTCTACTGTTCAGAAGAAGCTGGTTCAGGAAAACTGATGCAGGAGTCCCTTCTTCAAGCCATATAATCAGAGGGGAAGGTGCTTGATTTGGAGATAGTCACGCATTGAGTTGAATTCAGTAGGTATGTTTATGTATAAGAATTTCAGTTTTAAAAATCAGGGCTTCCAGACCCTGTAACTGTACAGCATTTTCTGGGCTGCTCCCACTCCTTTGCTTTTAGTAAATTGACTCGAGTGCTGCTGTTGTTTTCCTCCCTCATTTGGTCTGTGGTAGATAATGTACAAATGCCTGCTGTTAATCCCCTTTCGATTCAGATACATAAGCTTTGGATCTTTTGTGCAAAATGCAGTTGTTTGCTTTCTTCCTCCTCCTTAGGACTGGCCAGTTGTGCGAGCTGGGTGGTTGATGGTGGCCCCTCTGGGAAAGGTGGTGCATTTGTTTCCAGGCAGGGCAAACTTCAAAATTACCTGCTGTGGTCTGCCATGAATCCAATTGGAAGAAACCTTTCTAGTGTCATCTTGACTCTTTGGCCAAAATGTGAACTCTCCTATTCTTTTTGGCTTTGAAATGCTGATTCTAGCCTTCTTGTGGGTTCTTAAACACCTTCTCAAATGACCCATTTTAATAACCCAAAAGCTATTATATAACGAGCAGCCATAATTTAGTCCGAAGCTCTAGGGGATCCTTGCAGTTCTGCAATGAATAGTTAATGCAGTATAATGTTTAGCAGGTTATTAGTTTTCACTGTACAAATGCTGATCAGGGAATGCTTTTATAAGGTGTTTAAAAGAAAATGTAATTAACTGGTTGCGTGCTTCTGTTGCAGCTCAAATTGAAATTATTCCATGCAAGATCTGTGGAGACAAATCATCAGGAATCCATTATGGTGTCATTACATGTGAAGGCTGCAAGGTAAGCTTCTAAAATATTAAGTCTGAAAACAGCACTTAGCCTTTTGATAGTGATTATTTTCCTTTTATTAAAGAGCAAGCATTGTGCCTAAGTAGGATCGGTGGATTCCCTTTCAAAGAATAAAAAATTGTTGGGGGTTGTGAAGTACTGGTTTTATTTGGGTTTTAAATAGGACATGTCTGTGACACACGAACACACCCTGCACTGCAGAAGATTTCTGGACCATCCTCAAAATCACCCAGTTATGGTGTGTGTGGTGTAAACTGCCTTTCTCTGAACAAGCAGAAGAGGTGCAGAAAGATGATCCACTTCTGGCATATCACTAAGGGTCTGTTCAGTGAATTCAGCTGAGGGGGAGTTTGGCTTTCTTCAGTGTCCCCCTCTGTTTTGGCTTTGTAGATTGCTAGGAAGCGGTGTTGAAATAAATGAGAGCTCTCTGACCTCTCTGTTTTCTTTTGTGTGCTGCTACATTTACAAATCTATTCTGTTTGGCAGGGAGATGGTGTTTCACAAGCAGCACATGCTCCTGGTGTTCAGCCTGCTCAGGTCTTGCTGGAAGCTTGCAATGCAACTGCTGCTGCGTAGGGTTTAGGCTTTGAGTTTTTTCCTGGAGTTGTACCTTTGGTAACTCCAGTGAACAAGGATTCCACTAGAAGCATTTTTATTGGGTTCAGTATGTCTGTCACAATCAGGAATTAAATTGGACAGTGCCAACAGCAGGCAAGAGTGGAGTGAAGCTGATCACTCCTTTGGATCACTAGTGCAGAATGACAGCACCGTCTTAGAGTGACACAGTGTGAACAGCCATGCTCTAGCTTGTTGCTCTCTTCGTGCATGTACATGTTGCAATCCCGTGCTGGTAGGAATCTATACTTCAGGTGTGAAGAATTTATGTTTATGACAGTTTCTAGTCTGTTTTTCTGATATGCTTGATACAACAGCCCACTTTCAAAAAATATCTTCCTTGCGTTTACATTATAAAGATTTCTTTTGTGGTTTTCCAAAGAAGATTTTTGTGTTTTCATTAACACATTCTTTCAGTCTCGTGGAAGTATTGGTTAGAAGGAAGAGGGGGAAAAAAATCAATCTAAGAATCTTAGAATGATGTGGGAACAGCACCTTCTGCCCTTCGTGACTGCTGTTGCTATGGAAAATGCAAGAAATATATTAAAAATTTATTGATAACCAAGTGGTGACTTTTTCCAGCTTTATGTGGTTGAGTAGCCTTTATCAAATGTCAGCTGTGGGAAGTGGCAAACATTTGCAGTGAGAATTCAGCTGTAGGACTGTCTTATCAAAGAAAACCAAGTTATGTTCAAGGTCTGAGACCTCTTTAATCTTTACATGGTCTGGGACCAGCCTACCTGAGACAGTGCCTGGAGATCCACGACAAACATCACTGCAAACACACCGAGGTGTGCGTGGGGCTGATGCTGGGCTGGGCCTTCCTCCACACGGCTTGCTGCAGAGCAAGAGCAGCTGCTGAAGGAAAGGAATGGAAGGCTGCCAGCCCTGTTAGCCTTTGTGATGTCCTCCTGCAGCCCTTTGAAATTGCCTTCTCCTGAGTGCTACATGTGAGAAAAGCCCCCACCAAAGCAGCAGGACAGCAGTGTGCAGAAAGAGGATAGAGCACCTGTGCTCACAATCACATTAGGGAGCATGTAGCTGGTTGGCTCTGAGCACTGGAGGTGAGAGACAGGGATATATCCATGAAGGATTCCTCCCTCAGAATGACTGCTTTCCTGGGGATAAATGCAAATGTGAGTTATTAGGAGAAAGGTCCTTTGTGTACCTCCAGTAGTCAGAACAACAGATGCCAGCCTGATAGTGAGAAATGTGTGTACAGTTCCCTACATTTTAGAACAAATTACTTTCCTTTGAATGCTTTGTAAATTGTGTTCTCTGGGAGCTCTGTGCAATCCTCTGTCTGCTCCTGGGGATTCCACTGGAATGGTCAGCTGGTGGGAGGGCAGAAGGAAGGCAAGCAGGTAAGTAAGCTCAGTGTGATGAAACTCATTTGAACCTTGCAAATAGAGTGTGATAAGTAGGACAGTGACCCAATGAATGAGTGAGGCATTGTCTCCTTCTCTTAGAGGAGCATAATGAAGTTTGGAAGCCATACAATTTCAGGCAGAATTTTAAAGCAAATGAATACCAACTTAGTTAATTGAGTTATTTTCCTTTCAGGAGAGAAATAATTCTGAAGCTCACTCCACTTTAATGCCAGAGCACAGATGACGTGCAGGTAGTGACAGAGAAGGTAGTGTAGTGGCACACGGTCACAGCAAGAGTTTAAATGATATGACCTAGACAGCATTTAAAATGCCCCACTTGTGGCTGGTGGATTCTGTTTGTTCTACGCTTTTCTACAGTAATGTCAACAAAGTCTCACCCAGCAGAACTATTTTGGCTGGTGAAACGGTTGGCATAGCTTGGCTTCTGCCAAAGGAGCCAGGTGTGTGTTGGAATGGGGTTTTTTCCCAGCTTTTCTGTGGCTATGACTGCTGCAGGTTTGAGCATGCTTACATTGCTCTTCATGTTATGCTAAATTTTTCTGTGTAAAAAGTACTTGGCTATGAAGACCTGGTTCCCAGTCCTGAGCTCTGACTCCTGAAGCCAACGTCCCACACTGACATTCCCAGGGAAGTCACTGAGGTTCTGAGCAGGTGCTACAAACCCATCCATGTGGATCAGATAGCAGGACCAGGGCCTTTGCTGTCAGAAGGGAACAGATGTGCTACTGCCCTCTCAGGCCAAGACTGTTAAGAATGATCTACAGGCAGCAACAGCAGCAGCAAAGGGGGATGCTTTCAGTTCTTACTGGTTTTCACTCCAGTTTGGCATGAACTGTAATGTTAACTGATGTATTAATGTGCAAATACTGATTTAAAACCTAAAGTGAAATTTTAGTTTCAAAGAGCTACTTTGCATCTAATCTGTACCATATATGAAATCACAGACCAGCTTTTGTCAGACTGACTTTCACTGATCCCTTTGCTCTTCTGTATATGTAAGGGTTTGTGACCCTTGTATTTCACAGAGTTGAAAGCTTTCTGACTAGATTTTTTTTTTTTAGATTGTATTTCACATTACTAGAATTGAAGATTTGTAATGAGTCCTGTTAGAGTTTCTTGAGAAGTTTTCATTTCCTACCTTGCTCTGATGTTGCTGGCTGGTTTTATGAAGTTAGTGGCAGTGTTTTGCACAAGCATTGAATACTCCCAACCCATCAGCCCATTTAGCTGAATTGAAATCAGCCTTTAAAAAAATAAAATTTAACACTTCCTTCTCTTCTCCCCAAGTGAAAAAGTGTAACACACAGCCTGGTTAAAAAATTAGTTTATCTGGGAGGGCTTCTGTGCCTTATTATAGATAAAATAAATAAAAGGTTTATCAGTAGTGGCTTTTGTCTCTTGGGTCTTCTAAGACACAGTACCTGGTGTGCTCTCCCTGCCCATCTTGTGTTGCTTTCATTCATTGATAAACACAAGCTCACTCTTGTCTTTATTACCGTGTAAAACTGAACATTTTTGCACTGTTTTCAGTGGCACTGTAACTTTCATATCAAGTACTTTATTAATCTAGTTTCTTAAACAATATTGTCACAGCAATTTATAACTAAAATATGTGCTCATTGTCATAAAAGGGTTAAAAATCCCATTTGAATGTTTGCCTGTCTTTCATACTGTAGAGTATTTTTCTGATGTTTCTTTGAAGAAAATTTGTGGTGGTTTGCTTTAGAAAACAGAAAAAAAATTACTCCCCCCCCCCCCCCCAGTTGTTAATTGCTCAGAATATTGCAAAACTTAATGATACGTGGAAGTCTTTAAGTATTAGCCATAAATCATGGGATTATGAATAAGCCTTTGTTGTCACAGGCTTGCATACAGTCATTCCAAAACGTCTGCCATTAGGATGCAGCAAGGCAGCTGTCAGCTGTTTTCTTGTAATTAAACAGCCAATGAGCAGCTAATTAAGACATATGTGTATACAGAAGTGGAAGTGGGTATGTTAATGAACTGTAGGAATCAATTCATTAAATGAAAATTTGTCAAAAGACCAAACATGAGCTCAGCGTTTCAGCCTGTGCCGGTGGAGAGGGAGCCTGTGTCGTGCCATGGGGGACAGGAGGGAAGCGCGGCTGGCTCGGGAGCAGCTCAGACACAAACGTCTCTAATGCTGAGCTGCTGAGCACTGGAGTTACTGAAACTATTAAAAGACTTTGCAAAAACTGCTATTTACACTTCAAAGTTCTTTTTTTAACAAGTTGTTATTCAAACTGACTCGCAGATGAAAAGTTCTTGCGCCCTTTTTTTTTTTCCTGAACCTGATTTCTTGGCAGCCTCTGAAAACCCGTATATTGTGTTGTGTATAAATAGGAGTCTGAAACGCAGAGATGAAGCTGTGGCTTGTAATCTGCTCTGCTCTTCTCCTGGCACTGCATTAATACATCTGCATAAAAAGGGAGACATGCAGAGCTCAACGACTCGGTCTTTGTACTGGCATCAGAAGGGGCTCTGTGCACTCAGGACCCGAGACTTGGATCAGGCTGTGGTCTAACACAGGGGCTTCTTCAGTGCAGCAGCAGTTGTGTTTCTGTGTTGGATCAAGAGGGGTCTGCTCTGCCTGTGGCCCATTAGCTCACGTGAAATAATGGTTGTAAACATGAGTGCAATTAAAGGCATGTGGCCTGGGCTGGCTTGCATAATGCTCCAATGTATACACGTGTACCAAGCATGCATCCACCTCCTCCTTCCTGGTGGAAAAATTATAGCTAGCTCAGTGCCTCTGGCAAAAGTGAGGGAATAGAACAACAGAATAGAGTGTCTCTCCTTTTAATAAAGGAAGAAACTATAACCTATAAAGAAACTGTATTTACTTACAGAAAACTCTTGTAATAAGGAGATTCCCCACATCTTGTACTGATATGAGAACCCAAGGAGTACCGAAAGCTTAGAAAACTCACGAGTAAATGACAGCAACCCCGAAGAACTTTAAGAGCAAAAAATCCTCAGGTGACCTTCCTTGTCAGTTCACTCTCAAATCTCAGATATGTGTGTTCCTGAGGTCTGGACAAGTTTAGATTAGTTTCTGAAGTCTGTAGCAAGGTGGGTTTTTTTTCTTTAGCTACTGCTGATATTTTCATAGGGTATGTTTTTAAAAGCACTCTGCAGTATCACTGGTTTGTAAAGTGCAAGTGCTTTTAAAGACCCCAGTTTCAGCCAGTTCTGTTCTGCTGAAAACTTAGCTTCAAGCTGTAACTTAGCTGATATATGGTACACTAAAATGTATTGAGCAGCTCCGTCTCTAGGGAAAATCTGGAAAAGGAAAAAGCCCGGTATTTACTCCATGATAATACTAAAAATAATCCCTAGCTTGACAAGACTACTCTTAAAAAAGAGAAATTTGCCAAACTGGCAATTCACACTCAGTATATATCCCTGCTAAAGGAAAATATATATATCATTGATTACTCAGTTTCTGGCCAGCTCAATCCCTAATCTTGTTTTTCTTGTGGATGGCATTGCACTTGCATGTGTACCTGCACTGGAGTGACAGCGTCCACTGAAGGTGCTCACACACCTGGGAGTGAAGCTGCCTACCTGCCTCAGTTGGTTCCTCCAGAAGGATCAGTTGTGATTCTGGAATGGTAGAAATTTCCGTAGTATTTCAGGATTTCCTCAGGGTGAAATGCACTCAGCTGGAGCTCAATGTGTGCAATACTTTTCATCCCGGCGACAATCATCTCACTATTGACAAACATGAAAAAAACAGTTGGAAGTTCAATCAAACAGAAACAAAGATCCGAATAGAAGGGTGAGAAGTAATGTACAGGAAAACAGGATTAAAGACAGCATCTTCAGTGGCTTATTTTCCCCAGTAAAGCTTTAATAAAAGGGGCATAATTGACAAAGACTGGTGACCTCCTCCTAAGATGGAGCAGGGGCCTTTGTCCCAGTGTTTCCTCATGTTTCTGTCTGAGGCAGTTTGTTAGGAAGTCTCTTAGTTGAGACTTCCTCCTGTTTGCTTCACCAAGTGGCTGGACAGAGTGTGTGTGTGCCGAGGGACTCCAGCATGCAGCCTTCGAGTAAATAAAAACTTGGTAAAAGTCCAGCTTTAATTAAAAGTTGCTCAGCCTTTCCGAGGAACTATTTTCTTTGCAGCACTGTTAATTAATCCATTATGTGGCAACATAAAACTAAAATACTGTACTCGCTGTTCTCAAGTGCCTCTTTAGAATGACAACATCTTTGCAGAATCCTTGTGAAGTAGATATTACACACATCACCTTATGTTTGGGCAGTCTGTGGCAAAAGGATGAAATGGACTTCAAAGCAAGCAGCTGGCGTAGTGGTTAATGACGTGCACCATTCTGATGGAGACAATAAAGTTGTAGCTATGCGTAACCTTCCAGCGCTGGCTTTCTTTGGAGATGGGTTTACTCAGAAAAGAGACCATACGTAAAATGTGTTTTGGCTTTCCCCCTCCTTAAGAATCTAAATCCTGCAGCGAGTTGAACAAAACCTCGATTGTCAGCATCAAACTAACTCACAAAATAGCTGCAATAATGTGACCAGAGCAGTGACCATCCCTCTGTACTGGGCACTGGTGAGGCCACACCTCAAATCCTGGATTTATTTTTCAGCCCCTCATAATAAGAAAGACATTGAGGGGCTGGAGCAAGTCCAGAGAAAGGCAGAGGAGCTGGTGACGGGTCTGGTGCACAAGTGGGATGAGGAACAGCTGAGGGAGCTGGGGGTGTTTAGCCTGGAAGAGGCTCAGGGTGACCTTCTCCTCATCTACGACCCCCTGAAAGAAGGATGTAGGCAGATGAGTTAGTCTCTTCTCCCAGGCAACAAGCAGCAGGATGAAAGGAAACTGTCTCAAGTTGTGACAGGGGAGGTTTAGATTGAGTATTAGGAAAATTTTTTTCACTGGAAGAGTGGTCAGGCATTGGAACAGGCTGTCATGGAAATGGTGGAGTCGCTATCCCTGTAAGTGTTCAAAAAGTGTGGATGTGGCACCTGGGGTTTAGTGGTAAACATAGGGGTGCTGGGATAATGGTTGCACTCTATGATCTTGGAGGTCTTTTCCAACTTTAGTGATTCTGTGAGTCTACAATATTCTTTTAAAAAATCGTTCTTTGTAGAAGAAACTGCTCGGCATCGTGCTGTGTATTTTTAAACACGCACATACATTGGGGAGGCTGAACGTCAGAGCCTACCACTGCCACTCCAGAGAGCAGAACAGGGGAGCAGCTGTTGAATCTTCCCTTTTTTGGAGATGTACACGGACCCAGGAAGGATAGGAAATCGAGGAAATCTAGGTCTATAATTAGTTTTGTCTCCTTTGGAAAGAACTGGTGTACCATATGTAATACGGGATCAGAATCAGTGAATAAATGTGTGTTTCCTTTACATGTTGTAACACTTTTTTATGAACTGTTTCTTGCTAGTTACTGTTTTTTGTTTGTTTCTAGGAGAGAAAAAAAACCCCAACAACAAAACTCTCTTAACTTCCTTTAGTTGACTATAGAGCACTTGAACATCATTTTCTGTTAGGTACGCCACCTTTCAGAGTCTATCTTTGCCCCACCAGTTAACAGCTTCTTGACTTCTGTTTTGCCATTGCATCCCAGGGCTTTTTCAGAAGGAGTCAGCAGAGCAATGCCACGTACTCCTGTCCTCGTCAGAAGAACTGTCTGATTGACCGGACCAGTAGGAACCGCTGCCAACATTGTCGATTACAGAAATGCCTTGCTGTGGGGATGTCTCGGGATGGTAAGCTCTGCTTAACTGCAAAAAGTCAAGCAAGGTTTAGTATACTGTGTGCTCAGCTAAAGAGCCATAGGCTTTAAAAGCTAATTGGTTTTTAGATGTTGCTGTATGTTTCTATATGTTTTTATACGTTGCTCTATATTCACATAAATACGTACAAATCAGGGCAGATATGAAGTTCTTGGGTTTATTTTTTTTCCTACTTGCCTGTTAATAGTTCCCAGTTCAGAGCTTTGTCTCTGGTCACTGATGAAGATGCAGATTTTTAGTCTAATGTTAACGTTCGTTGCAAAGTAAGTGACCCACTGTGGCCGCAGGTAACGCTCTCTGCCTGTTGTATGGGTACAAACCATAACTGCTTAACAATACTGAGAGAAGTTAAATGTGACTATGAAGAATAATGAAAAAAATGCAGAGAGAAAAATAAGGCAGTGTTTTTCCAAAGGCAGTGTTTTTCCAAAGGGAGAATTCTGAAGGAGCTATGTCCCAGTGCTGTTAGTACTGAGCTCAAAATTACAGCTCGAGTAATGACGAAAGCCCGCCTCTGTAAAACGGACATTTACGTAATTCGGTTAGAACTGGATTTGCAGCTGATACTTGCACACCTCCCCCACAGATGTAACAAAGCTGCCACCACTTACCCAATTTGAAGATCTGACTCAGTCTTTTCCCCTGCTACAGTGACAGCAACACTGTATGTTCTACAAATACATACACATTACTCTAGGTACATGAGGCCCGATTAGGGAGGTTGTTTTCAGATGACATTTACTTCTTCACTTACATTGTCTTAATTTTTTTATTGGGGTTGAGACAGTTGATCACCTAATGACTGGTTCCACCAACATATTTGCTTTCCTGTAGAAAAGTAGAAGGCAGTAGTCACCTTTTTAAAGGAAGAGGCTTTTACAGCTGATATCACAATACTGCATCCTTAGGACACATCACATAGTGACATCCCTGGCATCACATACTGCATCCTTAGGAACTCCCTAGATGCTGCAAACCAGTTATAATACTTCTTAAAGTAGTAGTAATTCTGTGGAGAGAGATCTGTATGTATACACGTGTGCACATACACACAATTTAACAGGTTTAACCATTACTCACCTAGGAAACGTTTTTGCTTTGTCACAGTGGTGCTGGAAGTGGGTTTGGTGATTCTGCTCATGTGCTTTAGTCCCAGTCTCAGTAAAGCTTGCTGTTGACACACCACGAGAGACACCTCACATGTTGTCACCCAATTTTAAGTTCACTGTGCATTGTGACCACAGAGCTGGTAGGAACTGGACAGTTCATCTTGGGCCAGCACATTCTGTTTTAGCTTCTACTTTTCTAGGTAGGATTTGGATGCTGAAGAGATGAGTCTCTCAACTTTGTTGGACGTACAAGAGAAAATCTTGTCAGTACAGAAGTGGAAAGTTGATGAACTGAGCTAAAACAGTGACTCCTAATGGTCCCTTTCAGTCGCATGTTAAGATGATCTTTCAAAGAGCAGATGCTGCAGCTGTGACTGAAAAGTGACTCCTAGGTCTGCCCATCCTGCTGATTTGGTGTTCGTGCCGTGTCCTTCCATGTGTTTTAAAGACTCGAGACAATGAAAAGGCAGTCATGGACATGTAGAAGTGTAACATATTGTGTGTCTGTGTTTCAGCTGTAAAGTTTGGTCGAATGTCAAAAAAGCAGCGGGACAGCCTGTACGCGGAGGTGCAGAAACACCGACTGCAGCAGCAGCAGCGAGATCACCAGCAGCAACCAGGAGAGGCAGAACCACTCACACCAACATACAATATCACCACCAATGGGTTAACAGAGCTACATGACGACCTCAGTAATTACATTGATGGGCATACCCCTGAAGGTAGCAAAGCAGACTCTGCAGTTAGCAGCTTCTACTTAGACATACAGCCTTCTCCAGATCAGTCGGGTCTTGATATTAATGGAATCAAACCAGAACCAATATGTGACTACACACCAGCATCGGGCTTCTTCCCTTATTGTTCTTTTACAAATGGGGAGACCTCTCCAACTGTGTCCATGGCAGAATTAGGTAATGAGAGAGAAAAGCTTCCATTGTAATTGTCTTAACAGTACCCTTTGGATTAAAGTGACACATTTAGCCAGGTGATAGTGAGAATGCTGCTTCAGTAGAGCTGTGAGCATGTGTGGGCATTCTTCTGTGGAGTGCACAATGCCCGGGGTACACAGTGTGCTACCACCTTACCGACCTGGACTAAAAGTCCCAGGAGCCCGGGGTTGATCAGTTCTAAGAGTGTTGCTTTTGCTTTCAGTCCTTGCAATAGAACCCTCTGAACACTGATTAAAAAGTTATTTTTTAGTGCCAAACAAACAGACAGGGTATTTCTATATTTGCAGACTATTTTTGACATTTTATCTCCTTTTTTATTGCCTCAATATTCTTCTTCCTAACAAGAAGTGACAGGGCTGACTTTCCTCTGCTCTTTACGTGGGAAACATGAAACCAAAGCATCAGGCTAATCAGTGGCACTTCTTGCCACTGACTGAAGAGAATCGGGCCCAGATACTGACACTAGAAAATTTTTGAATGTAATACGTTTTGATAATTTCTCTAAAAGCCTTATAAGAAACACATTAATTAGAATGTTTTACTTTAAACTCTTCCCTGAACGATTGCACTAGGACTGAATTCCACAACTATGACTTGTCAACAGCTGAAACTGGAGTCAGAGCCTGCTGTGTGAACTGGTTATAAACAAAGTGAGACAGGATAGTAGAGAAGTAGTTTCATGATTTTATTACTTATATAAGTAGCCAGGCATTTAAAACCAATTTTTCTTGCTTAAGTAACATTTTTGATAATTATTTTAATACACAAGCATAAAAATTGTTTGAAAAATTAAGTATCTCACATTAAAATTTTGTGTGGTTTATATTACATTCTTTAGAGAAATTTTTCAGAGGGGAAGGCACAAGAAGGCTCACTTTCGAATGTCCTTATGTTGCAGAATGCTGTTCTCTGCAATGTAATTTGTCCTGACAGCTAAAATATTGTGTCTGGCTTGAGTTCAAATAATTTCAGATAGGTAAAAGTCGAAGAAAAAGTCAGGTTAAAGGCAATGCTACCAGCTTTGTCTCAGTCAGATGGCTGCTGATTTTCTTATGGGAGTTATTAAAAAGACCTACATTAAACCCACATTGAAAAGAAAGGGCTTTTCTTTTGTAGGCCAGGTGTTGAGTTTGGAACACTGGCCTGAAATAAGTTTGTTATGTTGCTCGCCCTTCTGTGCATAGTGCTGGCACTTAAACCCTGCACAGCATGATCTGGGTGCCCAGCATTGGCATTACTGAACAATGTTTGAAGAATGTCTGCCAGACGAAGGTTTCAGTTTAGGAAGGTGTGGCTGTTCAATGAAAGTATTTAGGTGTGTGCTGAAATACAGTCCAGAAGGGAGGCCAAGGCTTGTGAATAACATGGTGATGTTTCACCTTCTGCATCCTGCAAGGGCACGGGTATCATGCTGTCAGTTGCTGCTACTGGGGATAAATGTTTTAACTATACACTTGTAAGAAAAAAAAAACCAGCTGCTCTGAAATACATCAAAGCTATGATGACAAACAGAGTATCAATTATATTGTGTTGTACCTTACTGGTTGCTGAGCTAGCACCATATAATGTGATTTAATCTCATCTATATGTTTAAGACTTTTCAGGTAGTATCAAACTACTAATGCATTAACATGATACTAAACATTGGCCCAGCAGTTCAGTTTGTGAAGAGCTGGATTTGGCCATTATCAAACCAAGCCAGTTTCACAGAAGGCCTAGTGCTCCATTGCCTCAGAATACCATGCTGTTAATGGCCACCATTCCTGTTTGGTTTAAGCCTTTTCAGTGGCCTAACAAGCAGAATTGTGGAGATAAGTCACTAGGCCTCTAATTGTCACATGCTAGAAGAGAACGGGACCACCTGAAGAGTCAAGGTAGAAAAGAGAAAGGCAAAGTAGAATTCATGTGCCTAAATTCTATTCAAGCATCTGAAGGTGTTCCTAAGGGTTTATGAAATCAAGTTTTATTAATAAATGTGATTCTGCCTCACGGGTCCTTTAATTGAGTATAACAGCAGAAAAGTCATTTTATTTGGAATTAAAACATTGTATGGAAATTTTAAATCTTGTGCAGTTAACTATGCAACTAAAGCTGAAGAAAAAAATCCCTTAGTGCTAGTGATTTTTAGTGAGTTACCTTTATCATCTGGATTCTCCAATAGGTATGTTTTCCTAAAGTTTTTTTAATGATACAAGAGTGGAGAAAAAAACAGCCCTTTTCCCTCACAGGCAGCCTCATGGGATGAGAGTCCTGCTTGACAGAACACTAGACAGGTGGTAACTGTATTTCTTTTTCGGAAAGCTTCAGTTGTATGAAACACAAGCTTGGCATTTGCAGATGTACTGCCTGGCTGGCAGTGCTGTTTATTCCCTGTCCCCGAGAGTGTCCTGCATTCAGCAAGGCTGTGTCCATGGGGATTTGGGTTCCCTCGCCTGAGGGGTCCATCCCCTCGCTCCTCTTGACACCCTGGTAACGTTCACAGATCACAGAATATTCTGAGTTTGCATTGTTTTCTGTGGCTCTGCTTCGCGGCGTAAGTGCCAGCCCAGGTTTCAAAGCTGATTTATGTTACTAGAGGCAGCAGGGCCAGTTACTGCAGCGGCAGCGGTTTGAAGGCTGCCGGATTTCACCAAATTCGCCTTTATTTTGCCAACTTTGGGATCCTGCCAGAGTCCATTTGCTCCCATTGCTGCGCGGGCGCCGCGCGCCCTCTGCCGGCGGCGGCTTTGGGCAGCGCAGGGCAGGGAGATTTCCTGGAGCCCAATCCAAGGAAACCCGAAATTAAAGCGGTTTTCGCTCTCGGCTCACCCTCTCCCCTCCCCCTGTCGCAGCTGGAATGTGTTCGCTTTCTCGTGTCTGAAGGTATAGCTTTGCATTTTTAACGCGTGTCACTTTCTGCTCTTCCTTTTAGAACATCTTGCACAGAATATTTCCAAGTCACACATGGAAACTTGCCAGTACTTGAGAGAGGAGTTACAGCAGATAACATGGCAAACTTTTCTCCAGGAGGAAATCGAGAACTATCAGAATAAGGTATAAAAGCATGCCAAACTATGGCATGGTTTCTTTAAAGCATGGTATTTCCATAACACACTGCAAAATTCACTTTTTCACTGCTTTCTCTTTACTGTCAGGAATGTACATTTCTGTGTGTTTAAAAAAAAAAATAATACACTAGAATCAAAAGCAGCAAGATGGTCAGGATATCCTTTGCTTTTGTGGTTTCTACAGGTAAAGGCAAAGCCATTCTAAAATCTGTTGGTGATATTGAAGGATAGGAAACCACAAGAATTTTTTTAATCCTAAATGGCATGTTATTTTCACTCTTAATTTGTAATCTACTGCATCAACAACAAAAGCTAAACCCACTGAGTTTTTGTGATTTTACATGGTGTGTTTTGAGTTTATAAACACAGAAGTCCATCAAATTTCCAGCCTCCAGGGGCTCACTGTGATCCTGATTCATCCTCCAATTGTTCTTCAGTGTTTTACCTATAGAATGGCAGCACAGTGCTGCCACACCACCAGGGTATTGCGTAAGATCTGACCAATGTTTGCATTTCCAACATGCCTTCCATCCACAAACCAGTTGGCTACTTTGGGAAAACTCTTGCAAAGCACTAGAGCTAAAGCACACTGTTCTTTGAACGTATTTTTCATTTTTACAGAAAGATATTTAACCTTGTAGAATACAGTTTTTTCTAAGTCAGGCAGTTTCATTCTGCATTATTATCACCATCTGAAAAACTCGCTACTTGCATGCCTTCTTTATGGTGGTGACATGATGATCTTCATGTATGATCATCTTTATGTGTATCCTGAAGACAAGCTAGGTAGATTACTTTTATTCAGTCCAAAATACAGAAGTTGATAGGAAAAATGCGATTATGCCCTGCTGGTGTAAACTGGCTAATTTTTTTGATGCAGTGAGTAAAATTCCCACAGAAATTACCAGGGCCATTACATTTTGACATTTTTGGCTTATGAAAACACTCCAATGTGGGTCTCTTGTCACATGGCTGAAGGAATCTCCCATGTTTGCAGTCTCACTCATCCACAGGAGGCTTTGGCTTTGAGGTCAGTTCCTCTTGTCTCATCAGGAGATTGTAGCCAGGAGTGTTGGAGAGAATTCACTCCATTTTCTGTTTGGTTTTTTTTTTTTTTTAAACTGAATTTTGCTTTATCACAATGAGTTTTCCAAACCTTGGTTGGTAATTTTTCCATTTTTCTTCTCTCCCAAACAGCAAAGGGAGGTAATGTGGCAGTTATGCGCAGTCAAAATCACAGAAGCTATACAGTATGTAGTGGAATTTGCCAAACGCATTGATGGCTTTATGGAACTGTGTCAAAATGATCAAATTGTGCTTTTAAAAGCAGGTATGTGGGTCAGTTTTAAGGTCTGCTTCTATTAGTTTTGCCTGAGGAAGATGTTACATGTGTACAGGGATTGCATAAGCATATATTCATATCTAGTACAATGATAACTTAAAATAACAGAAGGGAAAAACCTTACAAATTGTCTGTCATTGGAGTAACATCACCTTAGTTACTCTGGATAGAAGGAGGTGAAGTCTACTTATTAAATTTTCATTATGACAGAGGGAGCACTGAGTGTTTGAAGATGGAAAAGTTGGACTCAATTTTTTTTATTTTGGATTGCTAATAGTTAATGACATATTTCAAGGTAAAAATTCAGATTGTTCTCTGCAAGACATTGTAGAAGTAACACAGTTAACAAATACTGGACCAAGTTGTCAAAGCTTTGTGAACATAAATCTAAATGAGCTGCTTTGACTTCAGAGACTTCATTACTCTAATACTAGAGTTTATTAGCAGTAGCTAAGTTGCTTTAGCAAAAACTTCTAAAGGGGTCTATGGGAATTAGTTTTAATTCCAGCAGCAAACCAAGCTATGCTCTGTTACACCCCAGGAACCTACTACCCTACTTTATTGAAAATGGATACAGAGCATTATTTTTAAAACCTCACTTGCTCTTTGCCGCTGAAGTCCCTACATCCATAGTCAAACATACATTGTTTCTGTTTTAGGGTCTTTAGAGGTTGTGTTCATCAGAATGTGCCGTGCCTTTGACTCCCAGAACAACACAGTCTACTTTGATGGCAAGTATGCTAGCCCAGAGGTTTTCAAGTCCTTAGGTAAGGAAATGTCAAGTGTTGTGTCTTAAAAAAAAAAAATGGAATAAAAAAAACAAAGTGGAAAAGCAAGGGAAAAAAGCTGCTTTGAAAAAAAACAGGCTATAGTATTGAAATAAAAGAGCTGCAAATCTCAAACTGCTTGTTTTGTAAGCAGTCATGCTGGCTGTGTTTGAGGAGGTAAAACAGCTTAACTCTGTGCAGTGAAGGACTGTTGGTGTTGAAATTCAACACTTTGATTAGGGTAGAGCAGTTTGGACTCATCTGTTGAGAACAGAAGCCCAGATACCATATCTAGTGTAACACTTTATATACGCTGTTGAAAAAAGCAGCAAATTTTAAACTAATTTTGGATAAACTGACATTACAGCTTTGAAGATGTTAATAATGTTTTATCGTGTGTCAAGTCCACTTACTTGCAAATCAAATACTGAAAATCAATATTTTGTTAAACCACATCTTATAATTTTGATTTTTTTTCCCCCCCTGTATATTTTTGCTATTTCATTGGGTTGTTCGTTTGGGCTGTTTTGGAGGGCAGTGAAAGAACGTCAGTGGGGAATGCTGTACAATTACTGAAGTATTCTCTGCCTTTTTAAAACTCCTTAAGGTACAAGGTCAGAGTGCAAACAATTTTGGGTTCCAAGGAACATACCTTTGATCTGTTGCCAGCTGCATTCAGAAGTTTAGGTTGGTTGGGGGCTGAGATCTGCAGAGGAAAGCCCTCTTCCCTCGGGCTGTGATCCCCACCAGAGCAGGGCTCCACTTTTGCCAACTCATAACTGCATGTGTAACAGCAGCAGTAACCTGACTTACACCTGTGTGAGCAAGAGAATGGATGAAAGGAGACAGAGTTCCTCTTCTGCATGAAAAATGTTCAGACCTTGGCTTCTGCCTTTGCTCCTGCATGTACCTCATGTGCCTCTCTCCTCCCCCCACTCAATGTGCTCAACAGTCTGAAAATCAGCACTTGTAAAATCCACATTTTGAACCTCCAGCCCACAATGACACAAGAAAGTTCCATTTAGAACAGAAACAAAACTAAACCAATTTTGAGCTTGAAAATAAATGGCTTGAGATTTGTCCATATTTACCCCGCAAGAGCCAAATGTAGGAAAGATACAGAGTGCGAAACCTTCAGAACACTGGCTGCCAGGGCGTGGGAGCTGGGGCCTCGTGGGAATGGAGTAATAAGCTCACAGATGAGTGAGATCTCACTGCCATCACTTCACAGTCCTTAAGGAGAAGGCCATTACCTATGAAGTACTTCACATCTATTTCTCATCTCCATCAGAATAAATCAACAACTCTGTGGCTCTGAAGTAGTTTTAAACAGTGTGACATGAGCTGTTCCTTCTTTTTGGCAGGTTGTGAAGACTTCATTAGTTTTGTGTTTGAATTTGGAAAAAGCTTATGTTCTATGCACCTGACAGAAGATGAGATAGCTTTGTTTTCTGCATTCGTTTTAATGTCAGCAGGTAAGAGATGAAGGTTTCCTCTGGCTTTGTTTGATAGAGGTGGTTTTTATTTTGAGTTTTTTTAAATTATAACATTAATACTACTGGACAGCGTGGAAATGTCACCATCTTTTTGAATGTCTCCTTGACCAACATTTTTATTGTGATAAACACATTAAAACTATTAATTTAGAAATCATTTTGTTAAGTTGGAAATCCTTATCTAAGCCCTTGTTTTCCACATTTTCACCTTTAGCTTCTTTCCAAAAGCTAAATGCATGTATGTGGGCGAGACCACTAGGTCAGTCCTGGGGAGACAGGCAGAAGGTAGTCACTGGATTCAGAGTGAGCTTTCCTCATCTGTGAGCTTGCAGCTGCAGCAGAATTCTTAAGCACAGCACAGAAAGCTTCCAGCATCACCTCAGGTCTGTTGCCATTTTAGTGTGGTATAAAGATACCAAGGCGGCTGAGGTGTGTCCCCATCACGAAACTGGGGACACAGACAATTATGGTGCCAGACACACAAGGCACAGCCATGGCTGTGGCTACAATAACAATAATTACAGGTCGATATGCACATGCTCCAGGTTCTGGGGAGGCTTATTGGGCCAGGTGAAACAAGAGATTGGGACAGACAATATCAGCAGCTATTACTGCTGTTCTGCCAGGAAGTGCTTTTTTGTTTTTTTTTTCAATAGCTGAATCTTTGCAACTGATTCTTCTGTAAGTCACTGGAGATCTTAGAAATAAGATCCACTCCAATTTGTTCATTATATGATAAATTCATTTCCCAATGAAAAGTTGCAAGCTTCATTTTGTAAATACCCTGCATTTTACAGGCCTTGTTAGCAAATGATTAATAAATCTTACTCAGATACATTGCATTCTGCTAATCAAGGGCTTTCTAAAAGTAATTTTAAATGTGGATAATAAAGGTACCCCAAAACCTGTTAATTTTGAAACTGGGAAAGTATGTGAGTGGAAAGAAGGTTGTAAACAGGAATCTGTAAGAGACTTAGTGCATCCTGGTGCAGTGTGAACCATGTGTGCAGTACTAGAGGTGTTAACTCCATTTATATTCAGATCGCTCATGGCTTCAGGAGAAAGTAAAAATTGAAAAACTCCAACAGAAGATCCAGCTGGCACTTCAGCATGTCCTACAGAAGAACCACCGAGAAGATGGAATTCTAACAAAGGTAAGAATCATACTTTGCCATGTCATGTGACACTGAAAACATGCCTTCTTATGGACACTGTCCTGATTATGGTGTCAAAACTTTTACACAGTTAACTT
Source organism: Serilophus lunatus (assembly GCA_013399895.1). NCBI lineage: Eukaryota > Metazoa > Chordata > Aves > Passeriformes > Eurylaimidae > Serilophus > Serilophus lunatus. The sequence continues at coordinate 73,248 of VXBA01000468.1, read as the reverse complement.
GTTGTCTATAAGCCCAGAATTCATTGTTCAAAATCCAGGTGTTTAGCTGAAACTACTTACTAAAAACTAGAAGTGGTGAAATGATGATGTACTAGGGAACAAGGTTGGTAATGGTCTGAAAGGAAGTATTTTTCTGTGGAACTTCATGAAAATGATGAAGGTTTTTATCCTAGGTCTCCTACACGACTTTTCTGCCACACAGTACTATTTCAGCTCTGTCACATGCATGCCTTCCTTAATCCCTGTGAAATCTCTGCCTGCATGACAATTGTTATAACATGCAATACTCAAACTAAACTCAATTTTTCAGACTTCCATGAGAAGTTCCCCACACAGCTTTTTTTCTTAGTTCTTCCAAATACTGAAGCCTGGGCAAAAGGGACACTACATACTATTATTATGCTTATCTAAAGTATCTTCAAAAGTGATGTGGTGTTACAAGAAGTAAATCTAAAGAACTGGAGAAAGGCAGGCACTCCCTTACAGAAATAGCTCCTTCTACAATTCTGCACAGTCAGAAATCTTGTGCTTAAGTTTCACACCACAAAATTCATTACAATAGAAGCAGGAGGGTCCAGCCCAGGCTTTGCAGATTTTCTTCATTTCAAACTCTAGCTCATGTAATTCTTTTCTGAGTGTATACTTTAATCCAAATACTTTACTCAGTACCTTCGGGGAGTACCCAAGTGATATTCTTGAAGTGCATAATTTTTCACCTTATTTGGCTTAAATAAGTCTGATCTATTGCCAGTTCCCTCCATAATATTCACAATGGGTTTAAAAGCAGTCAGGACTGCCTTCTTCCAAGGGCATGACTTAGTTGCAGGAATGAAGATGCAGCCCTGAAATTCTGTATCCATCCAGTGAAGAAACCTTATGAAGCATTTTCCTAGGAACCCAAAGAAAAGATTATTTCACAAATAGCTGTGAGTCCATTACTTAAATACCTTTAAAAAACACCCATGACTGTGCATGTGAGATGGCATTGTTAAGGTAAACAGTGTTGGGGAGAGCTTTAATCCTTACAGCAGGACTGGTTCCATGTATGACCATATGACTTGTGTTCATTTTTTTACAGTTAATATGCAAAGTGTCTACTTTAAGAGCACTGTGTGGACGACATACAGAAAAGCTTATGGCATTTAAAGCAATATACCCAGACATTGTGCGACTTCATTTTCCTCCACTTTACAAGGAGTTGTTCACTTCAGAGTTTGAGCCAGCAATGCAAATTGATGGGTAAACGTATCACCTAAGCACTTCTAGAATGTCTGAAGTACAAACATTAAAACAAAAGAAAGGAAAAAAATGAAAAAAAAAAAAAAGAAAGAAAACCAAGACACTTTATATGGCCCTGCACAGACCTAGGGAGCCAACACACTGCACATCTCTTGGCGGTCGGGGTCAGGCGAAGGATGGGAAACAATGAAACAAAGTTGAACTTGTTTTTCTCATGCATATGATTTCCATTATGCCTACAAATATGGACCCTTTTTCTGTCTCAACTTCTCAGTCCTTGACCTCTGTTTACACAGACTGAGGGTACTAATGTCAGAAGGTTGTTTTCTCCTGTAGTTCACTGCCCAGACTTTTGACAGAACAATCAATTTGTTGATCAGAACAGAGTCCACCTAGTAATCAGCGACTGGTGTGCGTTGCAGAGATTTCAGCATCAGTTTGCACAACTTGCTCATTGTTTCATGAAGGACGATTTTTTTCACCCACCACTGTTTGCCAGTAGACAGAACGGCATGAAAAGGGTCCATAGCAATAGCAACAATAGCATTATAATATATTACAGGGTAAATGGGCATGAAGACTATATATAGCAAAAGAGATATTGTTTATATATTGTTTTAATTAATATAAAATGTAGTTACTGGTATAGCTTTTCTTGTTGAATTGATAAGGCACTTTCATTTTGCACCTTTTTCTTTAAATTAAATGCTAGCGTGTTCATTGTTGTGTTGCATGTGCACCAGAAATTCAAGTTTAACTGAAAAAGGTTTGGCAGGTACTGGTACATTGGGAGGTATTTATGCTGCTGTTTTCCACGTTACTTTTAAAGAGAGGCTGGTCATATCCTGAAATGGTTACTGATTTTTTTAAAGAGTTGAAAATAATGACAATTTTCTACCTTAAAATAATCTTTCCAGATGTTAAATTCAAAGGTACTTTTATTTGCAAATCTTTCAAACCTGGGTATTTAAAATTATATGCCTAAATTCAAATTTAGGTGCACAAGTCAAAAGCCTCTTTTTCAAAGGTGCTGGGTTTCCGCTGTTAAACTGAGCAAATATAGATCATTTACAAACGAGTGACACAGCATCTCTGAAAATCGGGCTTTTAAACAGTGTATTTCTGCCCATCATCAATCCAGGTTTGAAGATATTTACTCAAGTCTGTATCTACAGTAAAAGTATGTGTGTATGACATGTATGTGGAAAAGTAATTTTTATACGTAGTATTACATACTTTTGTACTCCATATGGTAAACAATGCTTTCAAAGTCCAAGCTGTAGCCTAGAAAAATCCATAGGAGGTTTGTCTTTGACTTCAGTGACAGGAGACACTGACCCATGTTCTTCCAGCATCCAGCAGTTCAGTTTCAGGGAGCTCAACAGAGAAGTCCATTGCTCTCCTTATTTAAAAATATGCACTTTAAAGTTTACCAGATGAGGACAAACTAACAAAGTAAAGGCACACTGTTGCTAGAAAGCATTGGTTTGTACCCTGTGTAATGCCTGGAAATCATTAATATCATTAATACATTCTGTAGTTCTGATTCCTGTATTGCATGACCAACCAATAAGCTGAATCTTGCAGTCTTAATAATTACCATTCCCTTCAGGAAGAATTCTGCCTCTGAGCAAATCTGGCAGTAAATCAGTTCTGAAGGAAGCAGATTCACAAAAAACCATCACAAACTAAATTGTGGCTGTTTGAGCCAGGGGTGTATAACTGGGTTTGCATGAGATGAAGATGCATAACTGGATGCCTTCCTACACAACGGAAATCTCTAATGAAGTACTTAAAAAAAGCTGAGAACTTTAAAAATGGAAGAGGAATGAGACAGAATGGGCTTTACTGCTTTAATTTCCAAGGGTAGACAATCTCTTCTGTATGTTACAGTTGTTGAGAAGTAACAAAGCACACTGAAGCTAAGTATTAAAAAGAGGAGAATCGGGTCAGTGGGTTATTATTAGCAAAATACAGGTTTATTCCGTGATTTCTAAATGGTTCTTTTGGGGTCAAATGGAAACATTTAAGTACACCACCTACTGAAGTGTTACAGTCTAGACATCAGGGAAGCTCACAGCTGTCACTCATCCCTGGGGTTTGAAACAAGGAGGGGGAGATGAGCATCATGTTTCCTCTTCAAAGCAGCGTGACCCCGGAGTGTGGGAGGGGAACACCTGCAGCACTCGGAGTGCTGGGATGGAGTCAGGAAAGGGCTTTTGGAAAAAATCCATGGAGCTGTTTTTTCACTGCTCTATCCTGCCTGCTCCTGGAGAGGCAGCTCACAGCCCAGCACCTCCTCTCCCCGCTCCCACTCAAACACTTTTTCTAGGAGCATTGTTTACTTTATTGGAGTAACTGGCACGATATGATACTTGCATTCTAATGTGTGTTCCTATTTTTGAAGCAACCCTTTTAACTAACGATGTTTTCTGAATGTGACCAGCCTTAGGTGCTAGTCCTGTAAAGATCAACTAAACTTAATCTCAGTGTCAGCTAATGAGTATTGAAGTAAGACACCTGTACGTTTTTAGAGAGCGAAATGCAACTCCTGCTTCTGACAATATTTAGACTATCAGGCAAAATATATGGGGATTAATCTTCAGTCACATCCTTTTCTTACCTTTTCGTGATGAATATTAGTACTTTGCCAGGCATCTAGGTGGTTTGGAGTCTAGTTCGGAATATTTATACTCATAAGTCATTGACAACACGATTTTTGGAGCATTTTCTAATAAAATGCATAATCATAAGAAGGTTTCGGACAGGGCCTTAGCTGAAAGTGATCTTCCAGGCCACTGCTGCCCTTTTTGTTTGTGGGAGCTCCATTGTATTGGCACCTTGTTAAACCAGGCTGTGCATACACAGCCCAAGTAACTCTGCTTTCCTGATGACAAGTAACAGCCACTTGGCAATAGAGTGTAGTTTTTGTTTTGCTCTTCATGGAGAGGGAAAAAAGGGCTACAGCAGGGCAGATGTACGGGTAAGACATCTGTTGCCAAGGTGGCTTTTCTGAAAGAGGATGCAGAATAACAGTGGAGTGGCTGGTCAGAGGTGGCCATGTAAGAACCCAGCCCAGCAGAGGACATCCACTCTGCAGAACCTCTGGGACTCTGGCCTGGTATCACACCATCAACCAAATACCCAGTTAAAAACCACAGCTGAGGTCAGTGGATATTCGCAGGAGTATTTTTGTAATCGGCCCAGTTCACTACAAATAAAAACACTAGGATAGCTGAAGAGAAAGGAATATATTAGGTTTTAATGACCTGGCCCTCAAGAGTCTGCAAAGATCTTTTCATTGAGTGTTTCATCTATCCACAGAGATGTTTTCTGGCTTTCTAGGAAAGAGATTCTGTACTGTCATTTGAACCACCCTGACGTGGTTCACGTCATCACCTCCAGCACCGTGTGACGTTTGAAAAACTATGGGATTAGGTAAAAAAGGGAGGCTGTTTTTAAGTTTGGTTGTTCTTTATCAGCTTTTCTTAGTATGGATACCAAGATATCTGTGTATGTGCACCCGTGTGTGTGTGAGAGAGTACATTGTGTGCGCACATGAGTATTTGCGTGGGTACGTGTGAGTGGCTGCTTCTAGGCTGTTAAGTGTCAATGGAATAAAGAAAATGTATTCAAAATACTTAAGTCAAAAATAGAAGGTGGAAAAAAGATTTATTCTATACAAAGCCTTGTCTGGACCACTTTAGAGAGACTTCTATTTTTTTAACCCTTCTATAAATGTTTGATGGCACTTGAAATATTCCTGCAATAAAATGTGATTTGTGTAAACATTAAAAAAAAAAAAGATTTTGTAATGTGAAACAATGAAAGAAAGTAATGTAATTTTTCTAAAAAACAAAAAAAAAACCACAAACGAACGAACTTTGTATTATTTTCTTGATGGAATTTGTCTATTTGTCTTTGGAAAACTTTTTATTTCATTGAATGTGCCATAGTAGAGGTGTGTTTTTCTTTTTCTTTCTTTTTTTTGGTGTTGTTTTTACATTTTAGATTAAAGGAATAGCTGTGTTCCGACATTCCAAAATGCAAGATGACATAGCAGTCATGATTAAAAGGTTTGATTAGTAAGCTTCAATCATTGTTGCTTTTTTTGCACATGTTCTTCATTCCTCTACAGTGCAATATGTACATAGAGCACTTGCGGGTGTAACCTTGATCCCTCAGGGAAAAATACATATTTGTACAGGATTTTTCTTTTTTTTGCCTTTTTTCTTTTCTTTCCTTTCCTTTTTTTTTTTTCTTTTTTGCTAAGGAATGTCGATTGAATCACTTGTCTGTTGTTGAGGGGCAGCCAGATAATAATCCTAAACCACTGTCACAAAACATTGATTGTTTAAATTTTGTGCCCTTTTATTATTTAAAAAAAGAAAAATAAAAGTTATTTTCTGACAGTTCTTTGTGCTGATTGGTGAAAAAAAGGGTAAATAGATAAGCACCTTATGATTGACTTAACTGTGAATGACAATCCATCTCGTTATCAACAAGAGAAGCCCTATCATTTTGGAGCTGGGGTTATGAGTCAGAGACTAATGTGCTCAGGGATCTTCTAAAACTCTTCAACAGGGTGGCCAGTACTGCTGGTGAACAAATTGCTTTTTAAAAAAATATGCTAGTGTTTCTTCCCTTCCCCCTCCCCCCCCCAGGCACAAGAGAACTGGATATTTTTTTTAACTAAATGCTCTATGTGTGCCTCATTCTCTTACTCACTTTTGCAGTAGAGCTGCTTTTTGGTCGTTATTTAGTTCAAAAGTAACTCCAAACAGCGCAAAGGTTTTGCAGTTATATTTTGGAATAGAAATCCTGACTCACTAGACAAAGGATTGAAATTATTTTCAGTACCCTCTGGATGTTTTCATAATGATAGGACTATTTTTCCAGCTGAAATTCAGTGTGCTGCAGTAGAAAATGGCTTTTCAGTATTTAATTTATTGTGAAAGAAAGGAGTCAGTTTATGGTAGTACAGTAAGAACGAAAAGGTCATGATTAGGTTTCAGCAAAGAAGTCACATAGAGAGGAACACAGATGAATACTAGAACACCACTTCAAACATTGTCTGATGTTGTTGCAGATGTTTCCCTGACTGGAAAGGAACACTGGGGCTGAAGACATTTTCATGTCTAGTACGTCAAGTACAGCAATTCCAAGTGACTTTACAGTGGCACCAAACCCCAGCAATGTCTAGCAAGTCTCCCAGTTCCAAACTGTAGGATGCTGGAAGCCTGTCCCAACTAGCCTGGCTTTATGGCTTCATGTTCTTTTGAAAATACAAGTAGAAAAGCAGATAAGCAACTATGAGCAGAATGGGCAAGAAAGACTTCGAGGCCTTGGTTACACTGGGAAGAGAGTGACTTTGTCCATCAAACCTGTCTGTGCACTTGCAGAAAGCAGCAGTTTCCCAGTGTCTCTGAGGGTTTCCTCACGGGTATAAGGCTTCCAGTTGTTTACTTTAGGTTGGTTATTAAATAGGGAAACCACACTTAGGGTTTCACAGGCTGATGGTTGAGCTGAGACTGGAATGCCCTTCCAAGGCAGATGAGTGCTTGGCCAAGTACTGACCTCTTGATCAGCTGGTGTTCTGGCAGCTCCAGTGGAAGAAAATTCCTATTGCTGATTCACAGCAGATCCTGTTCTTTACATCCTTGCATATCAATCAATCCTGCTCTTAGAATGGACAATCTGTAAGATGTTTTAACTGTAGTGGGACATTCCAAACCTCACAGTATCATTTTCTGGATTGGCACAGACAGTCCCCAGTCCGTGCTTGATGACAAAACAGGTTACACAGTATAAGCTGTACAAACAATGGCTATTTTTTCCCTACACAATCTTAAACTCCCCAGTGTAGATATACATATTAATATAAATGTCAGAAACAGCATTTACTATACAATATCCAAAAATAATAAGCAATTTTCTTTTGAGTATCCAGTATATCAAATTCGACCTGTGCTAGCTGATTCAGATTGCACAGAACATCTTTCTTTTCCTTAGCTGGAGAAATATAACTATTAGAATTATTTTTTCATTTTTAATACTAATATTTATTACTGTAAAAGTTTCATCCATTAATATATTTGACTATTAGCCTCTTATTTTCTTTTTGTTTAAATATTCCCGTCAGTAAATCACTTGGTGGAAATGAGGGCAAATGCATACAGATACCAAATACAACAACAAAAAGAAAAGTTTTAAAATGTAAATGACTATTTATTTAAAAATCTTTGCAGTATGTGCTTTAATTCTAGTACTGTGATAATGGCTCGCTACATAATGCTAAGTCACTGGACTTGAGGGGAAAAATATGTAACATTTAGGATAATACAGTCTGTCTTTGGAACTTTCTTCAGGTACTAAATAGAATTTTAGCATCAAAACAAAAGCTGTATTCTACCTTTTCCATATGTGATGTCGCTGTTTGTCTCTTTTTATTTTTTTTGCCTTTATCATTGGTAGAATATAGCAATAACTTGATAGCAATAAGTAGGCTCTCCAAATAAGAAACAAAACATGATAAAGGCTTCAGCTCAATACTCACAGGTTCACTTCTGCCACAGTATTCATTTGTATGTCTTCCCTCATTATCTCATTACTTCTCCAAGCTGAGCTGCACAATCAAGTCGTTCAACTTGATGTGTGACATCCCACCTTTTTGTTAACATCTGCATGTTTTCGGTGTTCTGTGACCTATTGTTTTCCGACCTTAGTGTTTCTCAAGGTTTCTGAAAGCACAATCTCTGTGGGCTGTATTTCTTCACAGGGCTCTCTCTCTGTGTCGGAGTTCCCTTTTTTCTGGGACAGGGGGTGTGACTCAGCTGGAATTAGTGCAGGAACCGAGCTGCTGCTCGTACCTGAGAACCCTGGCAGCTCCCAGGCAGCAATTCCAGCTGCACCTCGCGGGTTCCCAGTGCCCGTCTGTAGCCAGCACAGCCTCCTGCTCTGCGCTGGAGAATACACCACCGAGCGGTGTTTGCCTCACGCGGGGCTTTGATAACAATCTAAACCACTCTGGCAACGTTCAAATGAGCGGTTGTGACTTTCGGTTTGAGAAACACTCCCCTGAGTTACCCCACCAGGTCTTAATGTAGATGCAGAGACTTTACAGGAACTTGCAATCTGTAATGCCAATTCTGTCTAATGCAGAGAATTCATAAGCAATACAGTGAATTTTACTTCACAAACAGGCATACGTACTGTACACCACCTCAAATCCAAAACGTTCCTCATTTCTACACTGATTTAGAAACAAGTTACAGCACAGTGGTCAATATTTGACATATTAGGACATTAACTGGCTGCTTCTTTCTGTGTAACTGTATTGTCTGCCTGCTCCTTTTCTGGAGATGTGTTTTTGTATTGGATGTTTGGGCCAATGGGAGGCTTCAAGCTACAATGTATTTTCCCAGATTAAATATATTTAACATATGACAAACCCCAGACAAGGCTTTTTAAAATGTATAAAGAACTGCAGTGTTAGGTGGTTTATTTGCAAACTGTTTTCAATGTTGTCCATTTTTATGGCACCTTTAACAATATTCTTGTTTCCAAAGTACAAAAAAAAAGGTTAAAAATACTCTAGCCATAACTGAATGTCAAGCAATAAAAACAAATGACTTTTTGTGCATAGATTTAAAAGAAATACAAGTTTTAGACATCTGCATGTAAATGCAATCTCTTGTTTACTGCTTTCTTAAACTTGAGCAACTGATTCCTTATTTTACTACTAATTTAAGGACTTGTAATGGCCTGTAAACATTTTATCTTGCTCTATTCTTTCAACTCTAACTTTGTCTCTGCTTTGGAGTCATAATATTTAATGTTGTTCTGCTCACCTCTATACAGTTAACTTTTTGCTTTCATTCTGTATAGATAAAGTTATACTATAAACAGCCTACACAGTGCAAATATTTATCTGTTTATCAAATACCACATTATGCTGTATAATATCTGTTTTACTATATAATCTATTTTAGACATAGCTGTTTAGAACTAGAGTGTGCTATTTTTGTGTTTTTCTGATGTGTGGTGCTAGATAAGTTACTTTTGTGAACAAAAACAACCCCCTTTTATTCCTAGACAATACCACCTTTGGGTCTTGTTAATTTCACTGAGTATAACTATATATAAATATATATATTTGTGTATATATATATATACACCAACATATGCCCAACAAGTACCTGTATCAGAGTACAAGATTTGGGACATGGTTTTCTCTTTAAATGCATAGTGTCATTATATAAATTATTCTATAGTATATTTAATAAGGAGAAAATTACTTCACCGGTACAGATACTTGATATCAAATGTAGAATTTTTTTCTACATTATTAACATTATTAATTATTAACGTTATTAAAACTGTTCTGTCCAGCTTGTTATCCTTTTGGTTACTAAAACAGTCTGCCTGTGTTGTATCAAAAATGAGAAAAACAGCTAATCTGCCAGTACAAAGCAATTACAGTACGCTGTCTGTCTGAAAGGGAGGTAGTTCTTTGGCTTGCTGGGAGAACTGTGTGCTGTTGCTGCAGCTGAAATGTCTCGAGGTCATTCTGCTGGGTGCCTTCCTCCCTCCTGAGCTGAGCAGGATCTGTGCACACTCTCACTGCGGATGTTCCAGGCCATGCCTACACTTAACTCCACTCACTGTAAATAGGAATGTTCTGTAAATCTGCCGGGGTAGATGGATGGATGGAAGGCTAAATTTGGGCCTTGGATATGCTCTATAAACCAGGCTTGCATATCCAAGGACAGCCAGTAGCAACTAAGTTAATTAAGAAGTGGAATTTGCAACGTTTTGTCAGGTATGGGGGTTTTGTTTTTATTTTTTTTCATGTATACCTTAATTTACATAGTCATGTACCCTTCAAAGTATTCCTGTCCCCCTGTTCCTTTCATTCTAGATATTGTTTTCATGTTCATTCTTAAAAACTGATGGATATCAAATATCTAACTAAGGAGGTAATTAACCTTTTAAATATTTATTAGAATTTTTCTGTAATATTACTGAATTTATAAGATCTTTAGCAAAGATTTTTGAGCAATTTATTAATAACAATGTTTCTGTTTACTGCACTTTTTGATAATAGAAGGTAGTGAATTTTAAAGCCATGGTTCTTGGCTTCCATGCACTGCTTTTATACCCTCAATCCAAGGAATATATATATATAAATAATTTTTTTTAAACAGCAAACATACTGTTGACCTAAAAACAAATACAAACTTTACTGCACCGTGGGTATATTTTCATAAGTGGAATGTTTAACTGCAAACACTATCAGGACAATTATGAAAACCTCTTGAAGCTACAATCTTATTTAAATATAAGCCATGACAATTTTATTTTCCCTTGTTGATTTAAGTCACCTTTTGATATTTTCCAAGAGAAAAGGACTCGCTGTTAAATTTGTACGTACCAACCTACAGGTAATGCCAGGAACACGTTCTCCCTCTTGTTTTAATAGTTTGATATATTTATGCAAAACCATTTGGTTAACATTTATCTTCCCTCTTTACTAAATGTTCAATGTACCAAGGCCAGAATAAATGCTGATTACAAATACACATCAGATTGAAGATTAAGCACACAGACTTAAAAAACCTCGTTGAGTGATGAGCTCAAAATTTCTGTAAATACACACGAGCTTAAATGCAATGATACTGTACATGTAAATATGTGCTGTCTGTTATGTGTACAGTATGTACAAATTCCTTTTCTAGCCACAGTAAAATGTAAGCCATCAAGAGGAATACTAAAGTGGTATTGTACTAAACCTTTGCTAATGATCTTTACCCAGTCACTTCACTTCTCCCTCTCATGGACCTTTCCAACTCACTCTTACAATAGCCTGCTTATATCCAAGTTTGTTATTTTACTCGGTCCCGAAAAAAGTATTTTGATTCATTTTGTAAATATGACTGTAAAAATAAGAGATTTAATGTTGTCTTTTAAATACTCCAATTTTCATTCTAATATGAATGTTGTTATATTGTACTTAGAAACTGTACCTTTAATATTACATTACCTTTATTAAGTGCATTGAACACATCGATTTTAGATGTGCTTTATGTACTGTTATCCTGTAATAAAACTTCAGCTTCTAATGGAAAAATCTGTCTTAATTTTTTGTCAATAGCATCTTGCTTGTTTTTCTGAATTGTGGTTTATTTGGTTTACTCCTGATACAAAAGAGCTGTTTGAGCACAAACATCCCGTTACCTTTGGCAGCAGGGAAACAGGATCACTCCTGAACAACCTCTTAAACTCCCCTTTTGGCCAACAAGAGCTTTAACCCTTCTCAGAATTAATGTGGATTAATCCAGCCTCCCTCTCCTTGAAGGTGTCCTCTTGTTTGAAATCAGTTCTCTGCACCAAGTGCAAAATGCAAGAAATCTTGCACGAGGCCCTCCCAGTGACTTTCCCAGTGGGAAGACCACTTTGGGGTAGATTTAAATGAGGATTTGGGTATCAAAATGGAAGTTTTAATACAATGCGGGGCTCAAAAATCCAAGCTGCAACTCCCCTGTGCCGTGCTAACTCTGGGAGCACCTGATGTGTCAGCAGCACGTTTGGTCTTAAGACCTGAGGCCTGTGAAATTCTCCTTCTGCACCTACTCAGAAATGCCTCAGTCTTGACAGAGCTTTAGCAGCTCAGTATTTATATGCCTGACCACGATCCAGAAATAGACACCAGCACTCATCTTTGAAGCAGTGTATCTGGAAGCAGCCTTCACCTCCAGATCAGCTCCACAGAAAAAGGAGTGGAAGTGAGAACTCTTGGAACTGTGGCACTAAGCAGTGCCATTTGTTCTGCAGCAGTCAAGACACTGAAACCCCAGATTTAACTCTGTCATCCTCAGGATGTGATTCCTGCCCGATCTTTCCAGGCACAGGAGAGTTCCTAACCACCGAGATACAGGTTAGGCAACAACTAGAGAAAGAACTGTGTAGGTTCAGTATAAAACACAGGAATTTTCCTAACTGAGGATTCCAGTGGTTGCCCATAAGGAAAGCTACACTGTACACCAGGAGCTGGTGGGTTTGACCCACGATTATTTCACAGAACCATAGAACTGTTGAGGGTGGCAGGGACCTCCACAGGTCACAAGCAGGGCCACCTAGAGCTGGTTGCCCAGGACCAGCTTTTGAGGATCTCCAAGGATGGCGACTCCACAAGCTCTCTGGGCAACCTGTGCCAGTGTTTCGTCACCCTCACAGTGTGTGCTGATGTTCGTGTTTATGTCATGGAAGTAAAAAGATCACCTGTAGGAAGTAGCACCATTATATATACGTATTTCTACAAAAACCCCAGCCAGTGCAAGTTTTGGAAGGGATGCAGCCTGCAGTAGATTTCACCTGCCACATTCATCAAGATAATCCCTCTCATCATTCAGCTATGCCAACTCTTACCTACCTGGGTTGGGAAGTAAAATTACTCCTTACGAGGGAGTAATGCCAGGACTGGGCTCTGGGTGTGTCCAGGAGAGGTAGAAAATCTTGTCTCTCTGAGATACACAAATTAAGAGGGCAGCATTGAAATCCAAGTCTCACTGATCCGCAAGCAACCTGAAGGCTCCATGGGCTTGGGATCATCTCTGCCTTCTATGTACTTTTGTCTAACAGTTGTAGTCACAGGTCTGGGGGCACTCTTAGTTTCATCTCCCCAACCTCACTGCCCTCTTCATTGCCCCCCTGGTAGGGCAGTGATGGGATCTGTCCGAATTCCACGTTCTACCACACTGGGAACCCTCACCATCCATAAAAAACGCGTTTCGTGGCTCTGCCCCCGGGACAGCAAACGGCGAGTGAGGGAGGGACGAGTGACCGCCGCACCTCGGGGCCAGCACGTCCAGCCCTCAGCCCCTCAGGGAGCGGCTCCGCGGCCGCCCCCGCGCACCCAGGGCGGAACCGATCCCCGGGCCGCCCACCCCGCTCGGTCCCAGCCCTGACACCCCGGGCGGG
>VXBA01000468.1:0-59938 GCA_013399895.1 Serilophus lunatus | reverse complement strand
ATGGCGGGCGCGCCCTCCGGCGGCTGCTCCGGCGCGCGTTCTCATTGGGTGGCTCAGAGCAGCTGACGCGCGCGGCGGGCGCTGATTGGCCAGCGCCGTGAGGCGGGCTGGCGCGGGCGGCGGGGCCGGAGCGGAGCGGAGCGGCCATGGCGGCGGGGCCGCTGAGCTGGTGAGCGGCGCTGCCTCCGCCACGGCCCCGGCACGGCCGGGAGCGGGACACGGGCACGGCACGGGGCACACGGGGCACGGCACGGGGCACACGGGACACGGCCCCAGGGCGCTCCCCTTCCCTGCGGCTCCTGCGGGAGCGGCTCCCTGAGGAGCCACAGTGGGGTCCCGTAAATCCGCTGTGTGGGTTCGGGGCCGAGGTGTCATTGATGTTTCTGATACAAAGAGCCCTACAAAGACGTAATTTGGCTTTTTTTTTAATCGTAGGTGGGTTTGAATTAGGGTGTAAGGTAAGACGTAAGTTTTTTCTCAGGTCTTTCCCAGAAGGAAAGTTGGCATTGTATAAGCCCTGTACACTGGAAGGGCTGTATTAAAGAAAAAGATGGTTTAGAAGGTACCAGAATACAAAATCAACTTTTTTATAAAAACTGAAAAACGATGTATCTTAAAAAACCCAGCAAGTTCCAGCCAGTTTTGTTTTCAGTAATGAACACGTGAAAGTGGCTCCATCGATTTCTCTCACCATTGTCTGCAACTTGTATTAATGACACTGTTCATTTGTACTGTGAAGAACACGTATTTTACTATTGAAAACCAGAAGGAATTAGTGCATATGTAACTCCCATAAAGAGGAAATCTGGAAACACTAGAAGTACCCTTTTATAAATTATTCTGTTTTTTGTTTCTTTGGGGCAAATGTGGTTTATACTTTTTTCTTGTGTTGTAATGTTTTGTCTTGTTTTTTATTAGGGATGTTTCACCCAAAAATGGCAAAGAAGTATTTTTCTCACATGAACTTTATGACAAATATTCCTTGTCTCCAAGCCTGTCTGAACTATGGCATTTATCAAAAAGGTATATGCTGGGATGTTACCATTTTGGGCTGTTTGTCATCATCCTGTGGATACATTCCCTCACTGTTTTGGGGGAAGGCTGCTTGTTACCCGGCACACAAGGGTTTGTCCCTGACTTTTTGGTCCATCGGTTGGTCTGTGCTTCACCTATCGTGAAACCTCAAAAGGGAGGAGGAGTCCAGGTTGGGTCCTCTGGGATTCTATGTCTTCAGGGAAGGTGTTCTGCAGGTTTGGGGGTAGGGGTTGGATTAATTTTTGGAGGTGGTGCCACATAGGTTGCAACTGGGAAAAAAATCAGAAGTGGGTGGGACTGGGTTTGTGTGGCCACAAAATGTGAAAGTAAAATGTGAAAGTAAAAGCTGGAGGAAGTCTGCCAGTTTTTGTGTTGGGGGTTCTGATAGATGTTTACCAAAGTGTGTATGTTCCCTTGGTGTAGAAGCTGTGAAGGCAGGTTGCTGATAAAATGAAGGGGAAAAATTTAAACTGTCAGCTCAAATAAAGTATAGTGCTGTAAATATGGACAGAAAAGCTCTGTCAGATTATTTTGGTTTGCACCCTGATGAAGACTGTGACAGCACTGCATACTGAAATGATCTTGATGTGCTGCCATTCCATTCAGTGCTGAACAGAGCCAATTTAAGCTGCTGGAATTTCTTGATGTTCCTACATTGGCATATCTGAGTCAGCATCTTGTGGCTGCTACAGCTTAATTAAATTTGCCAGTTTGTGCCACGAGGATGGACACGTTCCCATATTCAGGGAGACAGCTGTGAGGTGTTATTAAGAACTGGGGATGTGAGGCTGCTGGGTTTGAATGACACTGAGATGTTTCCCACCTCTGAAACAGTATCTTAAAAATATGCTTTCTCCAAGATCAGCAGTTAGTGTTCATTTTGTTAGCCTTCAATATTTTCTCTCTCAAGAACAATTATTTTAAATAGAGCAGGGCTAAGCTGTTTGGCCTTCATGAGCTGGGGTTGTTTTTCAGAAGGTTATCTGCCCCTTGCCTGAGCCTAATAATATTTATGGTGACTCATTCCAGCATTGTTTAGAGTAGAAAATTAAACTGTTGAATTGTGTACTCTGTAAGAATGTCTCCATTGAAATCTGGAATTTCTATTCTTACAATAAAGTAGTATTAATTTTCTTCTTTTACAATGAAATAAAGACTTAAATCGAAAAAGCCTTTTTCCTTTACCATCATAATTGACTTATAAATTTGACTTTTCTTGGTGCAAACATTTTCTGAACACCAGCCATCAATGAATGGTGAAATGTGAAGATATCTTTGTCTTTTCATTAATAATGGGTGTTTCCAGAGCAAAGAATCTGTTTTGTATTTACCTTGTTACCTCAATATTGAGTATACAGTGTCATATAAATATCATTTTGTTTAAGGAAGAAAAACCACCATTTTTTTCTCTTTTTAAGCCAGGGGCAAACCTGCTGCTGGTGCTAAGGGTTAGTCTGGTAGTCCAGATGAAGTTTCAGAATGAGAACATTCCTGTGACAAAGACTAGGAGTTGGAGTAGCACAGTGTCTCTCAGGGCAGTTTGGTGAATTCGAAGTTTAGATTTGCATGACTGCCTTTATTTATTCTGATAAATATTAGTATTTGTGTTAAAATTGCAAGTTCTTTCATTTGTTACTTTTCTTCCAGAGAGGCAGAGAAAAAAGTGGAAGCCCTGGCAAATTCTTCAGCAAACAGACAGACTGGCAGCCTGCAGGCTGCAGATACAGTTGAGGTGGAGCCTGAAAGCACAACTGATGATCATCCTTTTCCAGAACCTCGACTCCCCTATCCATTTACCTCTTGTCTGTCTGAGAGGGAGCAGAAAACATATTTATATCTGATGACTAAGTACTCAAAAAAAACAAACCACTTTCAAGTTAATGCAGCAAGTCAAAGGGAATTGTTCACATATTTGGTGAGTGCACAGATACGTACAAACAGATATCACAAAGGGAGTCACACAATGTTTTTGTTACAAAGAATAAAGGAGAAGGTGGGAAAATTACTTCTAAATTCAATTTGTCATAATTCATTTGTCATGGACTTCATGTGCTGCCGCATCAGTGCTTGCAGAAGTAGAAAGGCTCAAGTTCCCACTTGCAGCTGAGTCTCAGCAAGGTGTACCGTTTCAGATGAATCCTGTTAAATGTAATAAATCAGCAAATGGTTTTGTTGAGCCATTGCATTTGGTTTCTCATGCTTTCTTATTAATGCTATTGCTTTTGTTTCATCTGGGAATGTCATTCCCAGGCCCATCATTATCTACTGTGGTGTTGTTACATAGAATTGCTCATGAAGTCAGAGTTCAGATGTTTTAGTGTCTTTGTCAGGTAAACTTCTCAATAATGTCTAGAAACCTTTCTTTTTATAAACCACCATATCAAAAGAAGCTTGCTTTTTGCTGAGGGGTGGTGGTGTGTTGGTTTGGGATATTTTTAAGGAAATGGGCCTCAACTTTTTTTTTTTTTACCCAAGTGAAACTGAACATTTGCCAAACTGAACAGCAAGTGGAATCTATGCCCTCCCTCATACCATTACCTGTACTACGTCTCTGGAAATTCTGCTGGTTACAGACCTAGTAGAGGATTCTGTTCTGTCTTAAAAATAGATTTTTCCTTTCCCCAGCAAATGAAAGAAGTTGTAAACAATGAAATTGCAGAATTTATGAAATTTGCCCAAAATGCTGCCAAGAGCTGTGCCCAGGATTACGATGCCATCTCTGAAGATGCACTGCGTTACACTGAGGTACCTGCCAAGGACAGGTTTGATTCCATCCCTTCTCAAATAATTGTGAATAAAATGACATAACATAGTAACACAGGCACTGCTCATGGGATGTGATCTTCCCTGAACTGCTGATTCATGCTGGGATGAGACCTGGGAAGTGGTGGTTTCCCTTGTGCTGTTCAGCATGGCTTGGCCTGTGGCTCGTTGTAACCAGTAAGGTGTATCTGAAGTTACTGAATGCAATACTGTAAAAATGTTTGCTCATCAAATAAATTAGGTCTTTTTATTTGAGAAAGGACAAGTTGCATTTTAAGTGTGAATTTGCATTAACAAGTTGCTCCTAGATATACACCACTAGATAGAATGTTAAACATTCTTCCACAGTAGCATTTTACAAAGTCACTCTAATCAGAGGTGACTCAAGGCTTTAATCATAATCAAGTTCATGCTGTGTTAAATATCCACTTTGATGACTTTAAGATCAAACATGAATGCAACTTCATGTATCATTCGTGGGTTTATAGCACTTTTTGAAAAAGAATTCCAGAACATGGATTCATTACACTCTCCCATTAGTGTGTTGCCACAGAGTTTGGGCACATGTGAAGGCAAAAATCCTGCTTGGGAGTTCTTTTTCCCCTAAAAGTTGGAATTGGCTTGGCAATTTTATAATTTTGTATCCATTTTTCAAAGTGATCTTGTCATCTGATCACGAAATATGTCTCCAAAGTCTTGTTTATTGTTGAGTTGATACCTTGAGTTTAAATATGTGCCTCTATTTCATTTCTGTTTTAAACAATACTTTCAGAAATAACCTGTACTAGTTACTGAATAAAAGATAAATGTCTTAAATACATAATTGAGATATAAAAATTACCTACAGTTGTCATACTGCATTTCAACACAAAAGTCTTTACCTTTTTGAATGTTTTCTAAGCCTACTGTAAACTGGGTAGTAACACAAAAAATACTAGTTACTCTAAAAGCTAAGATAAATAAACTAAAGAAAGTAATTACTTGGTTCAGCACAGTTTAAACCGTACTAAACTTGGGTTTTTTAGTGGTTGGACTGAGCCCGTGTGCATTCCTGGTTAGCCTTGCATGTGAGGGGCTGAGGAGAATATATTTCAGTTCTGATACCAGTGATTGTAAGAGTGTTACAACTGCAAGGTTTTAAATGCAACTTGCAATAGCAGAAGAAACTTCTAAAAATTAAATTCTTTTGAAAGATACAAATGCACAAACTAATTTTCCTTTTATTTTGTTAGGAATTGCTGCGTGCATGCATTAGACATGTGCAAAAGTATCCAGAGTTTTACACCCTCCAGGAGATCATGAGTATCATGGGAGGAAAGTTTCATACACAGTTGAATTTCAGGCTGGAAAAAAACCTTCTTTTAATGGTAATATCTCTTGTGCATACATTAATTCTGTGGTTTTTTTCAAATAAGTAGCATTACATGATGATTGTGTTATGCAAAGATCAGAGATTTTTGCAACTATTATTCAGTGCTTGGGTTAGGAGTTATTAATTGTAATTAATAATTAAAGTTAATTAAAACTTTAATAAAATTATTATTTTTTTCTGATACTGCTTGATTTCTCCAAGGGTACAGCAAGACGTGGTAAAACAGATTTCCCTACAATGTCTGTTCAGCTGCCCACGGATTATAAAACTGTTACATCTATTATAACTCCAGAACAAAAGGCGCAGATCATGCACAGTGTAAGTAACCTTTTCATTGACATTTTTAAGGCATGTTTTGTACACAATTGCAATGGCTTGAACAATTTTTAGATTTTGCTCCACCTGACCATTAAACAGTTGATGTTTCTGTTTGGGTTCTTTCACTGTGAAAATCGATGAGTTTTTCATTCTGTAAAACTGGGTTTTTTGGTTGTTTATTCCAGATAATTTGTTTTCAGTAATTTAAGGAGTTTGTTCACATATCAAAACCCAAACTTCCAACAGAAGCACTGTGATTTTAAAGACATTTTTGCTGAAGAAAGGAGCAGAGGTGGTGCAGCAGAATGATACATGCCTCAAGAGATGTCATGGCTATAAACAGAATACTTCCGATGTTGTCTTAGGTGACAAAAAAGAAAGAACATGGCTACCTTTTCCTTCTGTCATGGTTCTCAGAGTTCCTGGGCATCCAGTATCTTCTTAGTCCTTGATGATGTTATTCCACCTCATGAGCATTCCCAGCCTCCTTTCTTCATGGAAAGGCGTACTTATGTTTAACAGTTTTATAATTTTAATTCTGAATTTGTATTCTTCATGGCTTTATATTTGTTTTAAGGTTCTTTTTGTGTAATTGCTGTTGAAAACTGTGCAGTAACCATACTTTCATATTTGATGTCTTTATTTTTCTGTTACTTATAGGAAGATCTGTGTATTTGAGTTAATCTGATTTGGGGTTTTTTTCTTCAGTACAGTACCTTATTTTATGATCTTCTAAATTCCTATTCAACTTAGTAGTTCAAATTTATAGGAATGAACTGAAAATACAACTGAAGAAGATATATTGTGCTGCAAGGTGGATGCATGAGATTCAGACAAAAACCTTCTGGGGAGTTTTTTGCTTTTTCACTTCATTTTAAAGCCTGGCACCATGGTGGTATTTGTGGGGGAATGTTGATCCATGTTTGGGTTTGGAGTTTTTCTTGTAAATCGGAATTTTTATGTATTTCTTAAAGAAAACATCCAAACCAACCAACAAAAAACCAAAAGAAGTAACTTTTTTTTTTTTTCCTTCTGTTTAGGATATTAGTTCAGATTCAAATGCAGAAAAACTTGCTTTGAAATACTGCCCTCAAGTTGTTTTAAGTAATCAGTCATTATTTACTTTACTGAACAATCATGGATTAAACTACAAGGAACAGTGGGAAATTCCAGTTTGTGTTAAAATGATCTCTGTGGCAGGTATGGTGTGTTTTTGTTAACAAACTGTACAGTAGTACCACCCTCTGCAGTTATCACCATATAACGTTGAATTTGGACACACGACTGTTTTCCACTTGGGAAAAAACAAAACAAAACCAAAACACAGTGAAATATGTTCTTGCTTTTCAAAACTGTAAGTTTTGATCCCTGGAAAGAAAGCAGCTGCTGGAAGCTGTTANGCCCCCGCCCGCCGCAACATGGCGGGCGCGCCCTCCGGCGGCTGCTCCGGCGCGCGTTCTCATTGGGTGGCTCAGAGCAGCTGACGCGCGCGGCGGGCGCTGATTGGCCAGCGCCGTGAGGCGGGCTGGCGCGGGCGGCGGGGCCGGAGCGGAGCGGAGCGGCCATGGCGGCGGGGCCGCTGAGCTGGTGAGCGGCGCTGCCTCCGCCACGGCCCCGGCACGGCCGGGAGCGGGACACGGGCACGGCACGGGGCACACGGGGCACGGCACGGGGCACACGGGACACGGCCCCAGGGCGCTCCCCTTCCCTGCGGCTCCTGCGGGAGCGGCTCCCTGAGGAGCCACAGTGGGGTCCCGTAAATCCGCTGTGTGGGTTCGGGGCCGAGGTGTCATTGATGTTTCTGATACAAAGAGCCCTACAAAGACGTAATTTGGCTTTTTTTTTAATCGTAGGTGGGTTTGAATTAGGGTGTAAGGTAAGACGTAAGTTTTTTCTCAGGTCTTTCCCAGAAGGAAAGTTGGCATTGTATAAGCCCTGTACACTGGAAGGGCTGTATTAAAGAAAAAGATGGTTTAGAAGGTACCAGAATACAAAATCAACTTTTTTATAAAAACTGAAAAACGATGTATCTTAAAAAACCCAGCAAGTTCCAGCCAGTTTTGTTTTCAGTAATGAACACGTGAAAGTGGCTCCATCGATTTCTCTCACCATTGTCTGCAACTTGTATTAATGACACTGTTCATTTGTACTGTGAAGAACACGTATTTTACTATTGAAAACCAGAAGGAATTAGTGCATATGTAACTCCCATAAAGAGGAAATCTGGAAACACTAGAAGTACCCTTTTATAAATTATTCTGTTTTTTGTTTCTTTGGGGCAAATGTGGTTTATACTTTTTTCTTGTGTTGTAATGTTTTGTCTTGTTTTTTATTAGGGATGTTTCACCCAAAAATGGCAAAGAAGTATTTTTCTCACATGAACTTTATGACAAATATTCCTTGTCTCCAAGCCTGTCTGAACTATGGCATTTATCAAAAAGGTATATGCTGGGATGTTACCATTTTGGGCTGTTTGTCATCATCCTGTGGATACATTCCCTCACTGTTTTGGGGGAAGGCTGCTTGTTACCCGGCACACAAGGGTTTGTCCCTGACTTTTTGGTCCATCGGTTGGTCTGTGCTTCACCTATCGTGAAACCTCAAAAGGGAGGAGGAGTCCAGGTTGGGTCCTCTGGGATTCTATGTCTTCAGGGAAGGTGTTCTGCAGGTTTGGGGGTAGGGGTTGGATTAATTTTTGGAGGTGGTGCCACATAGGTTGCAACTGGGAAAAAAATCAGAAGTGGGTGGGACTGGGTTTGTGTGGCCACAAAATGTGAAAGTAAAATGTGAAAGTAAAAGCTGGAGGAAGTCTGCCAGTTTTTGTGTTGGGGGTTCTGATAGATGTTTACCAAAGTGTGTATGTTCCCTTGGTGTAGAAGCTGTGAAGGCAGGTTGCTGATAAAATGAAGGGGAAAAATTTAAACTGTCAGCTCAAATAAAGTATAGTGCTGTAAATATGGACAGAAAAGCTCTGTCAGATTATTTTGGTTTGCACCCTGATGAAGACTGTGACAGCACTGCATACTGAAATGATCTTGATGTGCTGCCATTCCATTCAGTGCTGAACAGAGCCAATTTAAGCTGCTGGAATTTCTTGATGTTCCTACATTGGCATATCTGAGTCAGCATCTTGTGGCTGCTACAGCTTAATTAAATTTGCCAGTTTGTGCCACGAGGATGGACACGTTCCCATATTCAGGGAGACAGCTGTGAGGTGTTATTAAGAACTGGGGATGTGAGGCTGCTGGGTTTGAATGACACTGAGATGTTTCCCACCTCTGAAACAGTATCTTAAAAATATGCTTTCTCCAAGATCAGCAGTTAGTGTTCATTTTGTTAGCCTTCAATATTTTCTCTCTCAAGAACAATTATTTTAAATAGAGCAGGGCTAAGCTGTTTGGCCTTCATGAGCTGGGGTTGTTTTTCAGAAGGTTATCTGCCCCTTGCCTGAGCCTAATAATATTTATGGTGACTCATTCCAGCATTGTTTAGAGTAGAAAATTAAACTGTTGAATTGTGTACTCTGTAAGAATGTCTCCATTGAAATCTGGAATTTCTATTCTTACAATAAAGTAGTATTAATTTTCTTCTTTTACAATGAAATAAAGACTTAAATCGAAAAAGCCTTTTTCCTTTACCATCATAATTGACTTATAAATTTGACTTTTCTTGGTGCAAACATTTTCTGAACACCAGCCATCAATGAATGGTGAAATGTGAAGATATCTTTGTCTTTTCATTAATAATGGGTGTTTCCAGAGCAAAGAATCTGTTTTGTATTTACCTTGTTACCTCAATATTGAGTATACAGTGTCATATAAATATCATTTTGTTTAAGGAAGAAAAACCACCATTTTTTTCTCTTTTTAAGCCAGGGGCAAACCTGCTGCTGGTGCTAAGGGTTAGTCTGGTAGTCCAGATGAAGTTTCAGAATGAGAACATTCCTGTGACAAAGACTAGGAGTTGGAGTAGCACAGTGTCTCTCAGGGCAGTTTGGTGAATTCGAAGTTTAGATTTGCATGACTGCCTTTATTTATTCTGATAAATATTAGTATTTGTGTTAAAATTGCAAGTTCTTTCATTTGTTACTTTTCTTCCAGAGAGGCAGAGAAAAAAGTGGAAGCCCTGGCAAATTCTTCAGCAAACAGACAGACTGGCAGCCTGCAGGCTGCAGATACAGTTGAGGTGGAGCCTGAAAGCACAACTGATGATCATCCTTTTCCAGAACCTCGACTCCCCTATCCATTTACCTCTTGTCTGTCTGAGAGGGAGCAGAAAACATATTTATATCTGATGACTAAGTACTCAAAAAAAACAAACCACTTTCAAGTTAATGCAGCAAGTCAAAGGGAATTGTTCACATATTTGGTGAGTGCACAGATACGTACAAACAGATATCACAAAGGGAGTCACACAATGTTTTTGTTACAAAGAATAAAGGAGAAGGTGGGAAAATTACTTCTAAATTCAATTTGTCATAATTCATTTGTCATGGACTTCATGTGCTGCCGCATCAGTGCTTGCAGAAGTAGAAAGGCTCAAGTTCCCACTTGCAGCTGAGTCTCAGCAAGGTGTACCGTTTCAGATGAATCCTGTTAAATGTAATAAATCAGCAAATGGTTTTGTTGAGCCATTGCATTTGGTTTCTCATGCTTTCTTATTAATGCTATTGCTTTTGTTTCATCTGGGAATGTCATTCCCAGGCCCATCATTATCTACTGTGGTGTTGTTACATAGAATTGCTCATGAAGTCAGAGTTCAGATGTTTTAGTGTCTTTGTCAGGTAAACTTCTCAATAATGTCTAGAAACCTTTCTTTTTATAAACCACCATATCAAAAGAAGCTTGCTTTTTGCTGAGGGGTGGTGGTGTGTTGGTTTGGGATATTTTTAAGGAAATGGGCCTCAACTTTTTTTTTTTTTACCCAAGTGAAACTGAACATTTGCCAAACTGAACAGCAAGTGGAATCTATGCCCTCCCTCATACCATTACCTGTACTACGTCTCTGGAAATTCTGCTGGTTACAGACCTAGTAGAGGATTCTGTTCTGTCTTAAAAATAGATTTTTCCTTTCCCCAGCAAATGAAAGAAGTTGTAAACAATGAAATTGCAGAATTTATGAAATTTGCCCAAAATGCTGCCAAGAGCTGTGCCCAGGATTACGATGCCATCTCTGAAGATGCACTGCGTTACACTGAGGTACCTGCCAAGGACAGGTTTGATTCCATCCCTTCTCAAATAATTGTGAATAAAATGACATAACATAGTAACACAGGCACTGCTCATGGGATGTGATCTTCCCTGAACTGCTGATTCATGCTGGGATGAGACCTGGGAAGTGGTGGTTTCCCTTGTGCTGTTCAGCATGGCTTGGCCTGTGGCTCGTTGTAATCAGTAAGGTGTATCTGAAGTTACTGAATGCAATACTGTAAAAATGTTTGCTCATCAAATAAATTAGGTCTTTTTATTTGAGAAAGGACAAGTTGCATTTTAAGTGTGAATTTGCATTAACAAGTTGCTCCTAGATATACACCACTAGATAGAATGTTAAACATTCTTCCACAGTAGCATTTTACAAAGTCACTCTAATCAGAGGTGACTCAAGGCTTTAATCATAATCAAGTTCATGCTGTGTTAAATATCCACTTTGATGACTTTAAGATCAAACATGAATGCAACTTCATGTATCATTCGTGGGTTTATAGCACTTTTTGAAAAAGAATTCCAGAACATGGATTCATTACACTCTCCCATTAGTGTGTTGCCACAGAGTTTGGGCACATGTGAAGGCAAAAATCCTGCTTGGGAGTTCTTTTTCCCCTAAAAGTTGGAATTGGCTTGGCAATTTTATAATTTTGTATCCATTTTTCAAAGTGATCTTGTCATCTGATCACGAAATATGTCTCCAAAGTCTTGTTTATTGTTGAGTTGATACCTTGAGTTTAAATATGTGCCTCTATTTCATTTCTGTTTTAAACAATACTTTCAGAAATAACCTGTACTAGTTACTGAATAAAAGATAAATGTCTTAAATACATAATTGAGATATAAAAATTACCTACAGTTGTCATACTGCATTTCAACACAAAAGTCTTTACCTTTTTGAATGTTTTCTAAGCCTACTGTAAACTGGGTAGTAACACAAAAAATACTAGTTACTCTAAAAGCTAAGATAAATAAACTAAAGAAAGTAATTACTTGGTTCAGCACAGTTTAAACCGTACTAAACTTGGGTTTTTTAGTGGTTGGACTGAGCCCGTGTGCATTCCTGGTTAGCCTTGCATGTGAGGGGCTGAGGAGAATATATTTCAGTTCTGATACCAGTGATTGTAAGAGTGTTACAACTGCAAGGTTTTAAATGCAACTTGCAATAGCAGAAGAAACTTCTAAAAATTAAATTCTTTTGAAAGATACAAATGCACAAACTAATTTTCCTTTTATTTTGTTAGGAATTGCTGCGTGCATGCATTAGACATGTGCAAAAGTATCCAGAGTTTTACACCCTCCAGGAGATCATGAGTATCATGGGAGGAAAGTTTCATACACAGTTGAATTTCAGGCTGGAAAAAAACCTTCTTTTAATGGTAATATCTCTTGTGCATACATTAATTCTGTGGTTTTTTTCAAATAAGTAGCATTACATGATGATTGTGTTATGCAAAGATCAGAGATTTTTGCAACTATTATTCAGTGCTTGGGTTAGGAGTTATTAATTGTAATTAATAATTAAAGTTAATTAAAACTTTAATAAAATTATTATTTTTTTCTGATACTGCTTGATTTCTCCAAGGGTACAGCAAGACGTGGTAAAACAGATTTCCCTACAATGTCTGTTCAGCTGCCCACGGATTATAAAACTGTTACATCTATTATAACTCCAGAACAAAAGGCGCAGATCATGCACAGTGTAAGTAACCTTTTCATTGACATTTTTAAGGCATGTTTTGTACACAATTGCAATGGCTTGAACAATTTTTAGATTTTGCTCCACCTGACCATTAAACAGTTGATGTTTCTGTTTGGGTTCTTTCACTGTGAAAATCGATGAGTTTTTCATTCTGTAAAACTGGGTTTTTTGGTTGTTTATTCCAGATAATTTGTTTTCAGTAATTTAAGGAGTTTGTTCACATATCAAAACCCAAACTTCCAACAGAAGCACTGTGATTTTAAAGACATTTTTGCTGAAGAAAGGAGCAGAGGTGGTGCAGCAGAATGATACATGCCTCAAGAGATGTCATGGCTATAAACAGAATACTTCCGATGTTGTCTTAGGTGACAAAAAAGAAAGAACATGGCTACCTTTTCCTTCTGTCATGGTTCTCAGAGTTCCTGGGCATCCAGTATCTTCTTAGTCCTTGATGATGTTATTCCACCTCATGAGCATTCCCAGCCTCCTTTCTTCATGGAAAGGCGTACTTATGTTTAACAGTTTTATAATTTTAATTCTGAATTTGTATTCTTCATGGCTTTATATTTGTTTTAAGGTTCTTTTTGTGTAATTGCTGTTGAAAACTGTGCAGTAACCATACTTTCATATTTGATGTCTTTATTTTTCTGTTACTTATAGGAAGATCTGTGTATTTGAGTTAATCTGATTTGGGGTTTTTTTCTTCAGTACAGTACCTTATTTTATGATCTTCTAAATTCCTATTCAACTTAGTAGTTCAAATTTATAGGAATGAACTGAAAATACAACTGAAGAAGATATATTGTGCTGCAAGGTGGATGCATGAGATTCAGACAAAAACCTTCTGGGGAGTTTTTTGCTTTTTCACTTCATTTTAAAGCCTGGCACCATGGTGGTATTTGTGGGGGAATGTTGATCCATGTTTGGGTTTGGAGTTTTTCTTGTAAATCGGAATTTTTATGTATTTCTTAAAGAAAACATCCAAACCAACCAACAAAAAACCAAAAGAAGTAACTTTTTTTTTTTTTCCTTCTGTTTAGGATATTAGTTCAGATTCAAATGCAGAAAAACTTGCTTTGAAATACTGCCCTCAAGTTGTTTTAAGTAATCAGTCATTATTTACTTTACTGAACAATCATGGATTAAACTACAAGGAACAGTGGGAAATTCCAGTTTGTGTTAAAATGATCTCTGTGGCAGGTATGGNTTTTTTTTTTTTCCTTCTGTTTAGGATATTAGTTCAGATTCAAATGCAGAAAAACTTGCTTTGAAATACTGCCCTCAAGTTGTTTTAAGTAATCAGTCATTATTTACTTTACTGAACAATCATGGATTAAACTACAAGGAACAGTGGGAAATTCCAGTTTGTGTTAAAATGATCTCTGTGGCAGGTATGGTGTGTTTTTGTTAACAAACTGTACAGTAGTACCACCCTCTGCAGTTATCACCATATAACGTTGAATTTGGACACACGACTGTTTTCCACTTGGGAAAAAACAAAACAAAACCAAAACACAGTGAAATATGTTCTTGCTTTTCAAAACTGTAAGTTTTGATCCCTGGAAAGAAAGCAGCTGCTGGAAGCTGTTAAAATTATCCAGTGAACTGATTTCAACAAGCTAAAATAAAAGAGAAATTCAGAAACTGTATCAAAAAGCAAAGAACAAACGTTTTCTGGAATTAAAAGGATCTATTTACATCCTAGAATAGTAAAAAATAATGAATATCCATGGAGAGCCTTTTCCCAGTTGCAGCAAAAAATATTTCTAATAAAACGATGAACTTGTCTGAATGCTTTACTTCAGTTGTCAAGTATTCCTTCAGGAGTCTGAGTATACATTCCCTTTTCTGTTATCCTTATATTATTTTTTTTAAATACACCAGGGTTTATTCATTATGATTATTTTGTTTGTTGTCTTGGTGTGTCCTTGTGAGCATTTCACACAAATTTCTATAGCAAAGTTCTAGATAGTAACTGAGCTGTCAAATATACACCAGTTTTACGAATTTGGCACTTTCCTACATGACATTAAATTATCAATAAGGATATGCATGATTCCTTTTGTGTCAACATTGTGGATTTTAAACTTAACTTTTGGATCCAAAATTACCACCTAAAGAGTGTTGAGAATGTTCTAGAAATATGTTGTGTTTCTTGAAGGGTTTCTCTGCTCCTTCCTTTTCCAGCCCTGCCTGTAACCCAGCCATTGCATTAATTTCTTGTTTTTCCTAAATCAGTGATTCTGTGTTCACCAGGGGCCTTTGCTTTCTGTATAATGTTGGGCAGGGTATCACTTTTATTTCTGGTGGTTCCTGTGTAGAGCAAGTCAAGGTATAAACAAAAGAATGAGGCAGCAGAGCCCAGACAAAGTTACTGATTAGAAGAAAAACAAACTGCAGCCATCACTTCTGGGCAAAGAGACTTAAAAAGAAAAGACAGACTCTAATCCAAGGAAGAAAAAAGATCTCTTTGGAAAACCCAATACATTTGATGATATAATGTGGTACAAGAAGTGATGAATCCTAAATTCTTACTTTACAAATTCTCTGTTTAGAACTGCATTTGAAATATGATGGACTGCTAATGTGGTATGTATTGCTGCTGCAGGATCATCATAACTCACACTGTATCTGGACATACCTTTATTTTCTGTTGTTAATAATGCAAGGATTGTTTTTCATTTCTTCTCCCGTGAATGTGGAATGGTTTTGACCATAACTGGAAATTGAAAGATTTATTATTTAAATTATACAACAGTCTCTCTTCCTTTAATTTAATATGTACTCAATCTCTTTTTGTTCTTGAAAAGGTAGCAAACCAGCTAAAGTGGTTTATGTTGATTCACCTCTGCTGAGAAAAGAAATGACAGTAAGAGAGAGGAACCAAATCTTCCATGAAATTCCAATGGATTTCCTAGCAACTAAAACATCATATGTTTCAATTTCTGATGTACTGATGGACAAACCAGCTGAGGACAGTCTCTTTCAGTGGGATGTATGTAGGTTCATCTGTTCTTAAAAACAAAGCCAAAAACTTGTGTTATATTTCCTAAGTTACTCTTTCTGTGTTAATGAAGGAAAATTAGGTTTTCTGTTGTTTTTTCTACTTCTGAGTTACAGACCCTATTATAAAATGTCTGTCTGGTTCCTTTAAATACTTCTGCTACATGGGCTTTAATGTTTACTTCATTAAAATGGATTTTAATGAGTTGACTTCAGTGGGAAAAGTTCTGTGAACTTTATTTGTCTTTGGAAAGATCTTTCAACTCTTAGGACTCAAAATATTCCACATTGAACAGGAATTATTTTTTTCAATTAAGTGCCCCTCTCTCCCAGCAGTCAAAATATGGATATTAGAACATTTTTCATGTTTTCAGTTTTGACAGTGTCTTATTTGTGGTTGACACATTCTGTTTCCATGTTTTCGTGTTATTTTTGTCAATATTGCCACTTTTTTATCCCTGTGTTAAGGTGTCTTCTGATACCTACGAGTGCAGGAAGATTCCCCTTCCAGATGACACAGGGATGGACTTTGATGATGATGTTACAGAACTGGAAACCTTCGGAGCATCTGCCAAGTTCTCAAGGACTTCTAAAATGGAAACTGCTTTTCCTACAGTTAGTAAGACTGCTAAAGTTTCATCTCATGGCCTAAAAATGGGGGGGGGAAATGAAGAAGGAAAAAACACCCTTTCTGAGCAAAAAATTTCAGCGTGTGCCAGCGTGCAGGTCCCATCCTTAGATACCATTCCATGCTTCAGCCCTGGAGAAAATTCACTTTGTAAAAGCTTGAAGTCAGTGGAGGTAGAACTGAACAAAGCACAACATGTCATGACCAAAGAAGTATTGGACAGTGAAACAAAACTAAATCCTCTGTCTAATGCCGGCAGTTTCAAGATAGAATCTGATGCTGCACAAAAAAATGAGACTTATACTTTGTGCAGCAGTGACACAGATGAAGAACGTTTGATCATTGATTCAGAATGTAAAAACACTGATTGTTGCAAAACAACTGTACCAAACACTGTTCCTGATACCTCAGCAGAGGCTGCCAGATCTCCTTCCCCCACCCAAATTCCTTTGGCAAGCACAGCTGATTGCTCAGATGCCATGGAACAGGGAAAAAAGCCCTCCAGGAAACCTGCAAGAAAGTTATCCAAGGAGTTGGATCCAGTCGGACAGATTTTGAAAATGCAAACTGAACTTCTCAAATCTCCTTCCCAAAAAGCTCCTGAACCAGTGGTGAGCTGTGAAACTTCTAATGCTGTGCCGGCCCAGGTGCCTCAGTCTCCAAAAACGTTGGTGTCCTCCAGCACAGAGACTATGTCAGCCCCACCCTCCAATCCCAACAGCTCCTCCAGAAATACCTGGACCTGGCTTTTTGATGGAATGCCAAAGAGTAAGTTGAGTAGGTTAATTGTATAAGGAGTAAAATTTCAAATTTTTGGTAAGATTTAACAGGAAAACTTTGTATAATCTTAAAGAAGTTTTGAGTCTATTCTATTTATTTTAAATGCTTTGTTAAAATACCTCTGAGGGATGAAGGGATATTTGTTAATGTACCTCAAAGCATTGGGAGATCCAATACCATGTCTTTTGAATATGAAGTCTCAAAGCTTTATAATGTGGGATTATTTAAAAATCCACTCTGTAATGAAGTGGACGTTTTCCAAATGTAGTTATTTCAAAAATTTTTTTACTAGGTTAGTGACTTTTTGGTGCCTAGTGAAGTAGTTTTCACCCAAAAATCTTAAGAAGCAAAACAGATTCCAGGAGGGAAAGAAACAAACAAAAATCCTGCTGCAAGGGAAAAAACCTAATCAGCTTCACGATGCCAACTTGTTATTTTCTTGTTATTTTTTTTTCTATAGGAAAGCTGCCAAGTGAACTTGAGATGCTTCAAGAAGACCCTTCAGAGTATGAAGCACCTCAGGAAGGCAATGTTGTGTATAAGCTTTTCAGTTTGGATGATCTGTTGTTACTTGTTCGTTGCAATGTGCAAAAAGTGAAGTCACTGCCACGGTACAATAAAAAGAAAAAAGCCCAAAAGGTACAGATACTGCTTTTAGCCTTTTTGTTTGGTTTGGTTTTTTTTGTTTTAAACAGCTGTGCTCCACTGGCATCTCTGGAATTCCCAGTCCTTTATAGTATTAGTGCTTTCCCTCAAACAATTAGTACATTTTATTGTAACTGTTAATGTATGTCTTTAAGTAAATATTAGCTGTAGGAAGAGAATGAAGAATAACTTGTGATTTCTTTGAAGATACTTGATTAGAAGATAAGCAAGTGTGATTCTCCATTTTTTTCCTACAGTAATATTCATGGTAATGGTACTCATGTAAACTAGTGTCAGTTTGATCTGTTCTTACATGTTAAAGCAGTAATTAGGGGTTTGGCCCCAGGTTTTGAGAAGGTTCATGATCATCCTTTGGGGAAGGATGCAGCTTGTCTGCTGTGCCTAGTTAAACAGGGAAATAGGAGATAAAATGAACAACAGAGGACACAAAGATAAGGAGATCCTATTCATTCTGCTTGAGAATACTATGGTTCACATCTTAAGGAATAAAATTGTTTAAATGCAAATCTAATCAAAATATTCCTTATAACATCAGAAGGGAAGCTTATTCTGTAATCCTCAGTAACTTGTTACTTTGTCGAGAGTCCCTGAATCATTCAGTACACTGGATGTAGTATCTCCTGAGAATACCAGCAGGGAGGCATACTGAGGTGTTTCTGCTTTGTTGAAATGGAAATAGGTCGTTGTAGCTCTGATTACTTACCAAGATTCTGTGCTCAGAATCTTATTTTGAAGAAATACCATCTCTGTGTTATCGATCCACTGCTCCTAAGTGCCTGTGAATAGCTGCTTCATTTGTTATTTGGAAAGCAAGCAGTTGTTTTTTTGGTGGGTTTTTTTTATATCTTCTGAAATTTAAGCTGTGATTTGTCAGTGAGAAGCAGCTTACATTTTCTCTGGCAGTGTTAACTTACAAAGGTTAGCCCTGATTTCAAATGAGAGTCAAAGCATTAGGTTCTAATTTCAAATGAGATTCTGGTAAGAGGAATAAATGGCAATACTCCCCTAAGAATAAGCAAATCAGAAATACAATGTATTTTTGCTTAAATTGCTGCAGAGGGCAGTAGAGCACAGAAATGTAAACTTCAAATTAATTTAGTCACATGAAAAAATTACTTAGTGGCAGAATTTTATTACTTGTACAAGCTTGCTTTGGCCTTTTTCATTTTTATGTTTTTGTCCATTTCACCCTCCTCTCTGTGATGCAGAGTCTCTGTACTCCAGAGCTGGTACTGTGAGTTTTGTGGAGTGTGAGCCATCAAACAAAATTTGTGCAATGTCTTTGTTGTTTCAGCTATGAGGGAGGGCTTTGATGGTTATAAACTACAAAATGTAGTTAAATTGTGGACATCTTTTGACAGTGAGTGCTGATTTTTCTTTCATCTTCTCTTTTACAGCTCATTCCCATATTCCTGTTGCCAAAACTAGAATACCAAGCCTATTATGGTGTCGAAGCTCTTACAGAAAGTGAAGTCTGTCAGTTGTGGACTGAGAGTTTGCTGCATTCTCGATGTTTATTTTACATTGGTACGTTCATGTGTTCATTTTTTCCTAAGAAACATGTTTTAGGAATGGCATGTGTGACTATTTGTAGAATAACAGAAGAAATATGTATTTATTAAAGGTATGGTCCATATGTCGTTATTTTAATGTTCTAGTTTTGTTTTTCACTTTCTCTTAAGTGTCTAAATTTCAAATGAGTGGTGAATGAGAATATTTAACTTTGGTTTTAGGTAAATAGCATTCATAAATAAATAAATAAATTTTGTTATTGTTTACCAGAATAGAAGATGAACAGAGGCTCAGAGGATACTTAATTTTGGCCTTTCACCTTGCAGTATAGGAAAAGGCCAAATGTTATTAATTTTCATTGAAAAAGGCAATAATGTTGTTATTTCTACACTGATAACATATGGAGAGGTAAGATACAAGATAAGGAAAACCAAGCAAGATAGGGCTAAACCAAGTTCTTAGGAAACAGGGTACATGTGTCTCATATCTAAGGTGCTGGAAATGATTTTCTGGCTTTTGGCAGAAACTAAACTCATAATAAGAAGAATAAAAATATGTAGCATAGTGTTGCTGAGAGCTTTCCTTAGCTATGATGTTCCTTAAGAGTTCTGAACACTGGATGATTTTACCTAAGCACATTTTCCACGTTTTCCATTGTCCATCTCTAACTGATCCATGACAGGCCAGATTTGTTTAACAGCCCTTTTAATACAGGGAGAGCTTTCTGATTCCAATTATCTTGTAGTTAACGAGGTTTTAAAAGAGAAAATTTGCAATGTAGTGATTGGTATATATTTTGAACATGCTTGACATGTTCTACTGAGTGAGGGCAGTTGTGCAGTGAATGAATGTCTGCAGTGGGGACCGCCCTGCATTGCTGTTGCAGAAAAAAAATCTGGTTTTCAGGGTTGTTATGGCAGCAGTTGTGGCCTGTGGTTGCCTAACCTTTCCACTTATGCACTGTATTACACTTTTGCTGTTGTTGGCTCACATCAGAATGCTATTTTAGAAATGTTAACTTCTGTTTTCTAATTTTTCCATGCAAACTTTGCAGCCTACCATAGAATTATAAGGCTTATGTGAAATCTAATGTATTTGAGGTAGTAGTTTTGCTGATTGCATCTTTGTCTGTTTCTCATATTTAATGGAAGTGATGTTTCTAATTTTAAACTTTAAAAGCAATATTTGCTGTGGGTTTTCCCTTCCGTTAAAAAAAAACCCTCACAAAGAGCTAATTATGTACACAGTTCTCCATTTCTAACTGTATCCTAACATACAGTAAAGAGGCATTTCTTCTATTTTTATTGAACAAGCAGACTAGTATATTGAATTGCACTGCAATTTGGCCTCCTGTAGAAAATGTTATCAACGTTTCTATTAACATTTCCAGTCCCGGGCAGCGTGAGGAAACAGTGGAGCTGCAGGGGGAGGGCTGTTCTGTTTGCTGAGCACACTGACCCAAGGAGTCAATGTCTATCTAATCTCCCATCAGTTACAGGAGACTTAAGGTACATTTATGAAGGAGTGTGCAGACAGCTCATCCAGCCAACACCCCCTTGAACAGAGGCCTTTGAGGGTGTGGGAGAAAGCAGGGCTGCCTTTGCAGGCGTTGTTCCAGCACAAACAGCCATCCTGGCACTGGGAGAGCTCCTCTCAGTGTCTCCTGCATGAGCACCTGAGTGGCACCATGCCCTGGGCTGGCAGCTGCAGTGGCCTGGCCTCCAGCAAACCCTCCCTGTTCCTGGGCTTGGGAAACAGTGTCGTTGGGATGGAGAAACACTGGTTATTCCAGTGATGTTTGTTTGTCAACTCTTGGGTACGATTTTTCCAGCGGCAAATCCCGGAGTCCACAGGAGTTCCCCTTT
The DNA here is from genome assembly GCA_013399895.1 of Serilophus lunatus. Taxonomy (NCBI): domain Eukaryota; kingdom Metazoa; phylum Chordata; class Aves; order Passeriformes; family Eurylaimidae; genus Serilophus; species Serilophus lunatus. The sequence continues at coordinate 39,090 of VXBA01000468.1, read as the reverse complement.
TGTGGGATCTGAGGAGGCACAGGAGGATTATTGTGGGTTGTCCTGAACAGTAAATTAGTACTCCCAGCCTCTGAGGGGAAAAAAAGTCTGCTACAAATATAGAATTGAACTCTCAGCATGTTGCCAACTTTTGATACTGGCAGAATACTTGATTTATTCAGGTAGACAAATTGGGGACTGCAGATTTTGGTATTGACATGTGGTTTCTAATAGAGGCAAAAAAAAAACTTATGTGAGAGTAAATATCCATTCTGTGAAAAAGGATCCACCACAGCCTTTAACAGGAAAGTCCTACCATATTCTGTTCAGGGATTCTTTCTGCCTGTTGAGAAATACTGGGAGGTAGCTGAGAAATTCTGCCTTTTAGTTTTTATTTCCAAGGGAGCTGTGAAAAATGCAATGTGGCAAGTGTCCAGATTTACTCAGAGGGCTCTTTGCAACAGAAAACTTTGTCCTGAAACTCCAGGGACAATTCTCTAAGGGTGATAATATCCCTGTATTATGGACAACTTTAAATGGGGTGAATATCTCATTTTCTGTCATGAATCTGATACCTGAAAGTAAGATGATTGCTGTGGGGGTGTTCAGTGTAAGCAGAAAGGCAGACTTGGCTTCTGAAATCATGCTATAATTTGAATTATTTTAAGTGGAGTACTGTGTCCTATAATAAAGGCATTTTTAACCATAGTAAAATCATAGATTTATTGCTTTTTAAAAATTCACCCCACAGTATGAATGTGAAAGTATGGAACAGCTATTTGAAAACTGATCTTAAAATTACTAACACAGTACCTACAACTTGGATTCTTGTTCTGACAGTTCTGAGACTGTTACATCTTGAGCTTCTGATTTTGAAGCCCTGAGCATGTAGCAGACTTCAGTGTTAAATTGCTTGGAAGTTTTTGGATCTTGAAAAAGCTTAATTCACTGTCTCAGTCATCTTTTGTACTGCCGGATGAGCATGGATGGAAGGTTCTTTGGACCTTGGTCTGTGCCCCATAGTTGTGTTCAGTGTTGTGTCCCTGTGTGATCCAGGGAGGAATCTCTGCTCAGCAACGTGACTCAGCTGTGCTGCCAGCTCAGGGGGTGAGACACAAAACACAAGTGCAACTATGGCTTCCTGCAGAAATTGCAAGGGGTGGTAACAAGTTGAAACTTCAATTTTGTGTTCTTAAAGAAGGTACTGATGGTTTGCACAAAAGCAGAGATGTTATCAAAGGAGCTTAGAGCACTGCCTTCCTCTTGCTTGGTTGTTGATTTAAGTCCCCTTGCTATTCAGATAGGAAATCCTGCACCTGCAAAGGCAGTAATCTCTGTGACAAGTTTCCCAAATAAAGCACTTTTGTCTGATCTAAGTAGTAAATAAAGTTCTGATAGGCTTTGCTGATTATTGGGAGCCTTTTACCCTGACCATTATTCACCTGTTAACATCAAGTCCTTGAGCAAAACTTTCTGCAAGTATAGCTTACCTTCACTTGAACAGGATAATATTGGCCTTTAAATGAGGATTATTTCAAAAATGGGTTGGAATAAAACCTGTATGTTACTGTATGGAGAACTTACTAAGTGTCAAACGTTTTCAGTCAGACACTTCTCAAATATAAGGTACAGATATATAAGTTGGATGGGAGTGAGTTTAGAACTAGATTTTGAGAGGCTGATGAGGAATACAGAACTCAGATTTATTTTTTTTTAGTTATTTGTTTAGTAATGACTTCAAGCCCCTTTTCCTCAAGTCAGCAGTGCAGAATATTAAATCTAGCTGCTTCATCTTGCACAAAATACGGGTATCAAGAAAAGTAACAAATTGTGCAGTGTTTAAAATTCATCAGTTGTCCTGGTGCACTCTTTTTTCAAATCTGTGGAAGTGAGAATTCTCTAGTCTTCCTCAACACATAAACTGCTAGTAATGTTTATCTTGGAATGGGAAGTGCTTTGGTTTAGCTGGTTTACCTGTCCAATTGAAGCATTTACACTTCCTGTAAGAGCAGATTCATAGTAAATTCCACTGAGCAGGCTGTATTTTATTATACTACCTTTTCCTCATCTTCTCTGTGGGAGTTGGAATAGAATCAATTCCTGGGAAAACCTCAACAAGAGGAAGAACTGGAAGGCAAGGTGTGGTCACCAAATCCATGTGCAAGCTGTGCTGGTGATCTCATCAAGTGAAATGTGGCCTAAGCTGTCCTTGACAGCCTTTGTTTTAAAAATGTGATGAGGAGAGCTTTGAGTTGTTGCTCCCCACTATGTCCAACTCAAATAGTCTTTAACAATTTGCCATGTGCAGGGCCTGAGTTGTAAATTGTAATTTTTCAGGTGAGGAGGAGGAAAAATCAAGAGACTCCAGTCGGAATCCCCAGAAAATCAAATAACACAATTGTTCATGTAATGTATCAGGATAGAGAAGTAGGTTTACTTAACTCAGAAGTACATTTCTTGTAAAAGATGAAGTTTCATAGTCTGTCCAGAGAGGAAGGTTAGTGATGAAGGTCAGATGAACCTTAGAAGATACAAACTAACTGATGAGATGAAGGTAATGGCAAAATAAGGTCATGTTTCACCCGAGATGTAAGGTTTGCTGGAGTCAGGAGCGTCTCCCTGCTTTATAAAGACAGTCCAAATATGGATGTCTGTACTTCAAGCATTTGTACATTTTACTCTCTGCTGTACAATGTTGATAAATACTTTGCACTGTTCTGTGTTGTAAAAGAGCAAAATTTTTTATTCTTTTAAAAATGCATTAGGTCTGCAAATTATACTTTTACATTTGTTCATTTTTGGGTTTAGTGTATTAATTGAATTTCTTTTTTTAGGACATATTGATGCTTTTACATCAAAGCTTATTATGCTAGAAAAGGTTTCTCCAGAAGCTTTAAGAGAAAAACTTGCATTGATTAAGTGAGTATTTTTAGTCAGCTTTTTTAGTAAGTTTTTTTAGCAATGAATTTGAAACCCCATGAATTTGAAGCCTTACAAGTTACTATTTGCTATTTTTTCTTTCACAGGCCTGCAAATTCGTTAAATATACTTCATCACCTTTTGAAAAAGGTGTCTGAGTAAGTGCTCAATTCTTGTTCATTGTATTTATTTGCAACATTAATGAGCTCATCCTGTTTCTTCTGTAGAATGTTGTCTACTCTGACTTTTATTTCTTCAGACACATGAAATATTCTACACTTCTCTTAGGCCTGTCATAGCATAAAGCAGTACTGTGTAAAATCTGCTTGGCTTCACAAGCTTTATATAAATGATGCAAAAACATAAGAACTTTATTTTTACAAACCATTGTTTCAGGAGAGGAGGCTAGACTTCTCTGAGCCAATGAAACAGTTCACAGAAAAGAGTTGTAATATTGTGTATATGGACCGACCTGTAAAATTTAGGCATCTGTTTTTTGTTAGTCTTTTTGCTTAATTTATAGAAATAATACTGTTTATGTTCAGTTTATCTTATAACAGCACATGTCTCTCTGTACGACATTGCAGCCTCTCTCCTGCTTCTTTATTTACCTAATTCAGGGCTTTCAGCCTTGGACTGTGCTTTAATGTCTTTGTGAAGCACTGAGTATGAAGTCTCAATTCAAATTACAGCAGAGTTTTTCCTGCAGTTCATAATTCCATGATTTGTGACTAAAATTTGTGATATGGGCAGTTGGTTGCCATTTATTTTCCTAAAAACCTGTTTAATCCTGTGTGTATTGAAAGCATGTCTGTTCTTTGTGTCTGTGTCCACATATTCGTTGTGCTTTGTAAGACACTGGTTAAGGAATTAGTTTGCCCAATATGCATGGTTTTCATGCTTACATGTTTAGGTGAATATGATTGCAGTCTGTACATTGTTGATGAATTAGTACATTATGAATACATTATAAACACATTAATTAGTGTGTATTTGTCAGTACAGCTTAATTAATGCTTTCTTCTCCATAGTCTGATAAGTCAATATCTAAAGATGTTTTGCATTAAGAACATAATAGCTATCCTGATCAAACAAAAAAAAAAATTAAATAGTATTTTTCATTTTGAACTTTTATCTTTTTAGTTTGCAGGAAGGCTCTTATTTATTGACTCACACTGCAGGAGATTCATCAGTTGGAATTTACAAGAGTTGTCTTGACAAGACCACGAGATCATCATATAACTTACACAAAGCTCACTGTGATCTGCCTGCTGTACCCACCACTCTTTCAGTCCCATGGGTGCCACTGGATCCCAGCCTCCCTTTGCCCTATCACCTAAGTCATGGAAGAGTTCCATGCACCTTTCCCCCTGCACCCCAGGAAGGCTGGAAACAGAAGGTCAGTATCTCAGTTAATGGAAAAGCAGATTAGTAGCTTAGAAATAATCCGAGTCTTGTATGCATAACTAATATAGTACCTGTCATCTTTAGGGGTCAGAGACCCTTCTGGATCTGCTACCAAGAATGCTCTTTTCCTCCAAAATGGTGTAGATGAGATTCTTCTCACCTACTTTTAAAGATTACTGTGTGGAAAAATGTTTAGGTTTGTTGTGCTGTTAACAGAGGGAAATGGAATGTTTTGTAAGATGCATCTCCACACCAGGGTGGGCCTCTTAAACAGATTGCAGGACTCACACTGTTAGAGTTGGCATTTTCTCTCTAATGACTATAGGAGTAAAAACTGAGTAAAAGTTCTAACCAGTTTAGTGAGGAGAAGAGTCCAGTTTATGCTTCCACTGTGGAGTAGGCAGCGAGCACTTAACTGTGATATTTGATACCCAAAATCACATAGAGACAGGAGGGGTTATAAGGAAATCTGCCACACACACAGAGATTGTCAGAATTTTTACAGTTTTACAGTTTACAGTTGTGTAGTAAGCCACAAAACCAAGCAACTTTAGTCTTCACTGAAAATCTAAGTACTTTCCTCAGCCCTCTCATGCCACTCTTTGAAGGCTTTTGTGTCCTAACCTACTGATTCCTGATTTCAGCAGGAAGAGTGGAGGAGCTGTTCTAGATAGTTTATAATTTTAAATGAAGCCCATGAAGGGATAATAGTGTTTCTCCACAGCAAATAAGTGCCTATCATGCTTCAGAAATTTCTCAAAGATCCCACTCTTCATCTCTAATATTTTTGAACATTTTAGAAGTAACAAAATGTAGAATACTCAAGTATTATTGCTCTTGAGCATAGATTTACTCACCTGTGTAAAAGCCATGTGCTAACTATGCCCAGCTTAGAGGAGTGTGGGATGGTTCTTGGGCCAAGTTACACGTTTTAGCCACATCCTGACTTTCTATATAGAGGGCAAAGCAGAGTTGTGCATCCAGTCCGAAATCCCTTTGGTTTCTGCCAGAAGGCAATCCAGGCACATAAGCAAGGAAGAGGCAGGACTGGTCAGATCTCACTGGTGACAGGAAGACCAGCTATGCCTGTCCAGATGTGGCCTGTGAGTCTGTTTGGAATGATATGAATTAGAAGGCAGTTCTCTAAATGTAGTTGTATATGTTTGTGCTTACTACAGATTTAAGATCCTTAATTCTTGCTTGGTTTTCTGAGTTGCTTTTTGGTTTAATTCTCTCCCCATATGTGTCTAGATGACTGGGGGGAAAGGACGATCGGACACACCCTGTGGGGGAAAGCCAGCAGCTATGGAAACAAAAGGCAAGCCAGCTAAGCCTGTTAGAAATGAAGGTGTGGCTCCAAAGAAGCTGAGGAAGAATTACTACAAGCAAAGAAAAATGAAGAAAAAGTGGAAAATTAAGTACAACAAAATGCAACTGAAGTAACAATGGGCCTGGAGAAGAACAAGAGGAAAAAAATATCTGAGGCTTTCTTGTAGCTTCAAAGGAGCCAGCACAAGCTGTCAGGGGAAATGGTTCCATAGCTGAAGCAGCCTTTAAACCTTTAGCCCTTTCCTCCCTCAGTGGAAGTGTTTCAAGGGAAAATCTCAAATTCAGTCAGAGAAAAAAAGGAAGTGGCTACAGACTCTTGGCTAGTTATGGGGAAAAAAGTATCTTCTGGTGGTCTCATGGTTTTTGTAGAACTACATCTTGAAGTATGAAGCAGTCGACAGCAATCTCCAATACCATGTAACAACAAGAAAAATAAGTTTTCAGTTTTCTTAAATCTTCCAGAATCGCTATGGATTTTTATTTTGACATGTTGTAAAGATACATTTTACTTTGTGTAATGTGCATAAGAACAACTTGGATTTAATTATTTACCCTTTTTGACACATGGTGTCTACCAGCTTTCTGGTGCATTTTCTGGTGTAAGAAATGAGGTTTGGGGAGCAAAAGCTGTGTTTTAGTTGAACAGTACATGCCATAAATTTGCACTAGGAAACACACAGCTAAACAATTAAATTTTGCACGCCTAAACAATAACGTACATATTATGATTCTCCAGAACAATTTCAAAGAATTGTTTGGATTCAGGAATGAATAGTGCACATATTTATTGTATTTCTGAATTGCTACAGCCTAAATCTCCTATCAGATTGCACTTCGATATGCAGTAATGCTTATCTGAGGTATTAATGTTTGCCTAGAGGAACAAATGATAGGATCAGGGCCTTAGTCATGTTCCAGAAACCCTTCCAGACTATCAGCACTTTGCTTGACAGTCAGACCCAAACTGACAGTGAAGTAAGGAAAAGAGAGCACTTACTCTCTAGGAAAAGACCAAGCAGTGTGATGTGGTTTCCTGGTGCCTGTGAGTTGTGTGGAAAAATTAAAGTTCTTTTGAATGTACATTGTATTCTGTGATGTGCTAACAGGATTGCTTGGGAGGGAAGGGTTCTCTGCATTGTTTTATGGTACATGCTTTGTTCATCAAACAGCATTTTAACAGAAACAGTCCTTCAAATTGAGGTTTGAAAATTCTCTATTATTACTTTTTTATATTTTCTGGATTTCTGCCTATATTTTCTGTTTTTAGAAGAGCACATGAATTCTTGAAAGCTACAAGAATGAGTCCAAAAAATTCTTGCCCATTTTTGTCTTGTAAAATGTCTAAGCTAATTTTTTGCTGCTGTTCTGGAGAGCTGTTTAGATGCATGCTTAAACTGCTGTCACCAAAACCAGAGGCCTTGAAGGTGTTCTTCCAAGGTGTTTTTGGACTAAGGAAGTTGCTCAGTGCACACATTTGATCAAACATTCTGCTGATCCCTGGGGCTTGACACTGACATGTTTTAATGTCATGTATACTGGAGTATAGCTGTTACAAAATCCTGAAGGTAGGGGTTATTTTAAATTGATCTTGAACAGTGAATGCGTATTAAAAACAGTTCTTTGTGAAATACAGAGTATTTTCACATGTGGGTTTTTTCCAACTGTTAGATATATTTATGGTATTCAGTTTATTCTTTTTTTCCCTCACTGCTTTTAGCTGCAGTAATAAGCTAATGACAAACAGAACTGCTGTTTGCAAATTACAAACAGTTCTGATTTAAAATCCTAAATGCCCTTAGTGGCTTCTCATAATAGAAATATTTTAGCTGTGAGTCATTTTTGCCAGATAACTGACTCTGTGTGGGGGATTCAAAGTAGCTTTCAGTTTGTATATATAAAAACTTTTGCCAGACTTGTATGGAATTTAGTTTTCTGATGCAGTTTCATGTGTCAGAAATGTACAGTCCATTTGCCCATATCTTTATGTGCCTAAAAGACTTGCATTTTTCTCTTAATAGTATCCTGTTACATTACACTGGTATATTACTAATGCTAATATGCTAATTCTTGTTTCTTATCTATTTAGAACAGATAGAGACTCTGGAGTTTGTGCACAACACATAAGAGGTCTTTTTAAGTCAGTTTTATTTGATTGTTCTCTTTTGGATTAAGTGGGACTGTAGTAATTTTCCCTAAGATGAGTTAGTGGTTTGAAAGACTGGTCTGGTTCACATATCATGGGTGGGAGCACCAAAGCATACCCCATTTATAAATAAAAAATAAAAATCTGTTTAAAGGAGTTTGATAAGAGGAGAAGGGAAAAGGGGTGGCATGTTTCTTTCAGGTTGTGACATCTGAAATCTGAAGCAAAGAAAATGTCTAAACAAAATAACCAGTAGAAAATATCTCACTAAAGCCAGAAAATGTGCTGGTATTAGTAGCTGGGTCACTGGTTCTGTATAGATTTCCAGAAGTGATGGTTACCTGTGGTTACAAAGAAGAAATACAGGGGAGCCTGGCTGTTTTGATGACACCAAAGTGAATGAATTTCTGAATATAACACGGATTGTAAGGCTCTGGGAAGCAGAAAACTACAGCTGGAGAAGAGTGAGTGGGCCTGGATCTTGCACTCCAAGTAAGTGTTGCTCTACAACTCACTAATGCTGATCTTTTTTATCTGAGTTAGGAAGAAAAGGTCCACAGATGGCACAATCCTCTCCTGTAATTTCAGTTTTCAGCTCTGTGTTTGGAATGGATTGTGCATGTTTATGTTGGAATTTATGTGGTTTGCTTTTAAATATAATTATTAATACCTGTCACCATTGTAAGAACATCTTTTAGATAAGCATTTGGAATGTGTGATTAGCTGCAACTTAGCCACTTTAAGAATCTTCCAGTTATATTTTTCTCTCATTAGTTTTTTTTTCCTTATATAGATTTACCTGGTTAAAAAGGGGGGTAGTATGTGCTGTCTTCAGAACAGGAAGCTCTAAGTGATGGAGAATTGGTCAGGCTGATTCCACAGGGATCTTTGCATTCATTTCTCAGCTTTTCAGGGCAGATGTTCGTAGTATAGTGGTAAAATATGTTAGGAAAAGACTAACTGTGTTTTTTTCCCTGTCTCCTGGAGTAGCCTAGCAGCAGGAAACAGAGAACAGGGACCAAGTGACAAGACATCCACCATGGTGCTGGCAACAGCAAGGGACTGTCCAACCCTGTACTGGGAAGTTCAGTACCAGGGATTGAGCAATTTGAAGAGGTATTTCTTTGTTTCTGTTCTGATTTGCTTTGCCCTGTGTTTAAATAGCAGCTTGACTCCAAAAGAATTTGAAAGTTCAGGTGTAGTCTTTCAGAATGTTTAGTGGCTGACCTCCATTTAAGCTTGGTTTTAGTTCCAGTAGAAGTTAGACCATTTTCAGTCTCTCCCAGTGACTGGATGTATAACTTTCTCAGATGCTTCATTGAGGAGTTCCATAACTAAGCTCCTTCTTTGTTTATAAGATAATTTTATAAGAACTCCTGGCTGTGTTTTGAAGACAAGCCTAGTCCCCATGTAGTTGTAAGACAGAATTGTGCTCAACCTTGCTGAGGGGTTTTTTGGTGTTTGTTTTTATGGAACTACAACAATATACTGTCAATTCTTAAATTGATTGTTAGATAACTCAGTGTAATGATTATTAAACAATACCAGTCCTGGTGCAGCCTTCAGGGCATTTCTCAGTATTGATACTTCTCTCTTCTGCTTGTCCAAATAAAAGGCATGAAAGCCCCTTTCTTCCCCAAGACAGTGTGATAGTTTTGTATGAAGTGTAACAGTAGGGCTAATTCAGAGGAAACAGACTTTATTATTATTTGTGATTGAAATCTTTCAATAAATATTAAAACAGTAGTGTTACTTTAAGCTCAGTATTAAAAACAATAAGGTAACGGTAAGTCTGGGTGGAAGGGAAGGGCTTTTACACACCCCAGCAATATTCTCTGGTTCTTGAGATGGAATATAGCAGCCATATCCTTCTGTTCATTCACAGCATGTTTTTGTAAGTGTGCATTTCCTGGTTTTGATTGCCCTAATAGAGGAATTTGTTTGTATTTCCAGTGGGCCATGTCTTTGTTCAGAAGAGCCAAATGGAAAAGTGTACTAATATTGTTGACCAAAGCTCCATAATCCAATTAGCCAGTTTGCTTCCTTCAGCTTGACAGTGGTGGTTCACATTGCGCCATTTAGAGCCAACTTTTCCAAAAGATGAATTAACTTTTTGGTTTCACTGAAACTTTTCCGGAGGTACTTAGCTAAACAGTTTTCCACCTGTACATGAGCCTCTTCCATTGTAAGCAGCAGATTGGCCAGGAATTCACCTTACCTGCCTGTGCCTCCAGAACAAGCACATACCACATCCAGTGCCTCTCGTTCCTTAGTTACTGCCAAGTGAATGTAATTGGTGAAGAAACAAAACAGCAAGCTCTACCAGGCACATATTGTCAGAATTCTTTGAACAAAGGTAATAAATTAATAAACGTTGACTTTGGAGTGTTTCAGGGAGTGTTTCAAGCCTTTAGATGTGCAAGGACATGTAGCTCAGATTGCATTTTTGAAATTTTACCTTGAAATGAGAGCTGTAGACTCTTCTCCCCACCACTGCCTTGTCCAGAGAATCCTTAACTCCTGCATCACTGCAGGCTTTGAGGAACTAATGCTTTCAGAGAAACAGCAAACATGAGACTGTGATACTCTGGTGATGCTGATAACGTTATCTAAATGCAGTCAGTCCTTTGCCAGCAATGCCCAGTGTGAGCACTGTGAGAATAGTTAGATTTGTATGTTTAGGGAGACAAGAAGCTAACTATTTCCTCAACACAACAGTATCATTGATGATAAATTGATGAAGACTCTCTCCTACCTATTCCACATGTCCTGAAGGTGTTTCTGGGCATGTCACAGTGGTATATCTGCCCATCCTCTGCACAAATGTAGCCAGAAAGTTTGGGCATCTCCTTAGAAAGACTTCAGTGATTTTGTGGTAGACTCCCAGAGTTTATACATGGGTTCATATGTAAGTACCTTTAGATGCTCATCTGTGAAAAAAAGAAAAGTATTGACCAGTCTGGTGCTTTTTCAGCCCTGAAACTGAAGTACAAAGTGTCAGGCTTTACATCTGGGCACAGGGTCAGTTGTTGGCAGCAAGTGGGGTTTTCCTTTATGTTTCTAGATTAATTTCTTGACTTGAGGGTGTACCATTTTCCCAAACACATCTTACAAATTCTTGCCTGGGACAGTTACTCTTATCTCCCCTAAGGTTTGCTGCCGCTGCTGTGGTGCATTTGTGCTGTGATTTTAAAGGACTGATGCAGCATAACCTTCTTTACTGAGATTCTTTAGCTCTTCTCACATCAGTTCTTTCTGATATACTTAAAGCATAAAAAGAAGAACATAAATATTTCTGTAAATAAATTTGTAAATATCCATGTGAATAATCAGTGTGGTCAAATTCATGCTGAGATCAATGCTTCTAGTGGATTTTTCAGAAGCTATTTTAAAGCATGTAGAAATGAAATGAGAATATTTGTTTACAATTTATTTCATCACTGAATATGAGATTTGGAGTAATGATGCAACCTTGAAAATAACTCAAGTGTGTTCATGACTCTTCCCCCAATGCAGGCTTGAACATGTGTTTATCCCACAGTTAAGGAACAGCATGAGTGCCATCCTGTGCCAGGCCTGCTGCAATTGATTCAAAAGCTCCACCTACCAAATCTTTTCACAAACAATTCAAAATAAAAAACCATGAGCAATGCAAAAAAAATTCCTGCTGAAACAAGTCACTCATCAGTCTGTCTAGTGTGGGCTATGCTGCCAGGCAGACAGAGCACTTCAACAAATATTTTAATGATCTGATTAAATTTGAGTTTAAAAAAAGAGGGAAGGGAGAAGCTGTCAGAACCCCATTGCTGAGCAGGTCATGTAGCCACGTTGAAGTCTACCTCAGCAGTCAAAACCCATTTACTTCAGATCCATGTAGTCAACTGCAGTTCTTTTCCCTTAACTGACAGGAGAACAGTAATCTTGTGCAACTCTGGATATTCTTTGTTAATAGGAGAAGGAATAAAATGAAAAGGAGGTATAGTTACTGCAAAGCTGCACTTGCTAGTGTCAACAGCTTTTGTACTCATTGCCAAATCAACAAGTGCTCACATCACAGCTGAAATTCTTTGCCTTCTCTGTAGGTAACCTAAGCAGGATGCACAGTGAGCTTGATTGGACTGACTTGTTTAATCCAAAAACAGCACACTGAGGTTAAACCTGAAGAGAATTTTGTGTTGACACTGTTGTCATCTCTGGAGAACAAGAATCTTGGGGGTCAGCAACCCTGTCACTGCAGCTTCTTTAGCTGGTTGTGTTAATAACAAGCAGTAACTCTGTGTGCTGGTACATGAATAAAGAACTTTGTTTCCTGCCTTCTTCAGGGAAGATACTTCACACAATATCATATTTATCCAGAGAATACATGGTCTTCCATTTACAGGTTTTTTACCAGCTCAAATAGACAAACTGAGAAGATAAAATACTGTGTGCATTTCGTTGGCTTAACAATGTCTGCGGTTTCATGATCCTCTGTGTGTGTGTGCATGTTTCATGCTGTGACTTAAATTTGGGATTTTCTATCTTTCTATACTGGCAAAACCTTCCTGCAGGCTCTCCTTGGTCCAGCCTGTATCTCCCCAGGAAGGACAATGGCTGTGCCTGTCTCTCCATGTCTGTTCTTGATCAACCAGCTTGGCTTCCCCTCCTTTCCTCTGCTGTTTTGAGCTCAGTTATTCAACACATGCTGTGATGGCTGCTCATTCCTGTATTAATGACTTCCTGGGGAGTAGCAGCAGTAGGAAAAAAAACAACCCGTATTGTTGAGAGCTTGTTGAGAATTACCTGTAGTTGTGTTGGCACTGCAGCCTTTTGTTTTGTCTCCTCACCTGTCCCCTGTGTGAGCACTGTCTGCAGACATGCAGGACACAGCAGTGAAAGTCCTCCAGCTCAAGTAGAAATGTCCACTGAAGGCTTATTTAAAAGCAAATATTAATGAAAATGTTAAGGATTGCATGTACTCCTTCATGCTAAAACAACAGGCTTTTAGTACAGTTGTTTTTTTCTGATTCATTAAAGGAAGAGAGCTCTGGTTTTAGAATTCGAACTTGTGCTTCTGGCCTGGAAAAGCAAGTTTTAGCCTGCCTGGCAGAAACAAATCTCTTGATAACAGCCATTCCCTTTCACTCAGTCAGTAGCTTTTTTTGAAGTCAAGTTGCTTTGCCTTAAGTTTTCTCTAAAGCAGTAAGATGCCACTTGAAAGAGCAGTGTAAAACAAAATAAAAAAAAACATCAGTGTAGACAATCCTGTGTAATCAAGAATCTCCGATATTCTTTGTCTTACAAGGTATCATTTGTGCCCAGATAGTACCTCAGCTGAGCCTAATTTAGGTAATGAAGTTCAGGTCATTTAAGAGCTTTCTCAGGTGTTTTGTGTTATTTTTTAGTCAAACAGGGTTGATGTTTTACAACAAGCCACAAAAAAAAAAAAAATCTACTATTCCCCAGCATCACTGATTTTAATTGAAATTTTGCAGCTGTGTTCCAGATTGCTGTAGCAATAGTATGCTGATATCTGTCAGTGAATTCTGCAGTGTAAGTGATTTTAAAATTCACTTCATAGGTCATTTCAGAGGTTGCATGATGTTAAACAAGAAGGAGATAATTTTTGCGGTATAGTTACCTGCAGATACCTGCAGTTACCTGTAGATTTGCAAGGGGAACCCACTGTTTAAGGATTTGTAGAGTAAGTTTAGGTGGTGCTAATTAGATTCCTTGAAACTTTCAGAGGTATTCCCCAGGATTCTCAGGGACATATTTAAGGTGTGACAGCCTCCCCCAGCTCTTTGGCAGTGGCCAGGAGATTAATCCAAACCATGGGACTGTTTTTGTAATGAGTCACTAAAGTGGAAAGAGCACATAATGATGGGAAACAATGAAGCAGAACAGACTTGGTTTTACATGAAACCCTTTTAACACTGTTCCTAGGGAGAAATTCCCTGAGGACTTTTGGCAGCTTCCATCTTTTGTAGCTGTTTCTGTCCTTTGGCAAGACAGGCCAAACTCTGTAGTGATTATTTATGCTGGTCTGCTCTGGATGATGTCAGGGGCTCCTACGTGCACTGGTAATATTTCCTGCAGTGTTTTCCAGTGTGGTGGCAGTCTGGGGAACACTGTTGCAGAGCTGGCAGCCGTGATCATTTTAAGCCCTGTGACATCTAAGTGGGTTTAAAGTCTCTCTTAAGTAGCCTGTTTATGCTGGCAGCATTGTGCTGATAATGCTGAGAAACCTGAACTCTGCAGGGTGGGTTTGGTTTTGAGATGGGTCTTTTTAACCTACTAATGTTAAAGGATTAGTTAAAATATTAGTTAGGGGACTAAAGGCAGCATGATACCTAGATTTGGATGGAACTTCACCTCTCCAGCCCGAATTAAGCACATTAAACTCTGATTGAGGGTACTGATAATCAGAATAGAAGTAAACTTCAATATCTGGCAATGCTTTACAGTCTTTCTTTTTGTCTTAGACTACATGATCTTAGCATAAAAAGGCTGCTGGCTGTCAAGCAGGGCATTGGGAAGTCCCCGAGGGACTGAGGAAATGCACTGACACATGGTAACACACATAGTGACTGTTTGTTTCTATATCCTGCGAGTGTTTCATTCAGTGTAAAGACGTTGAGTACGAGGGACTTGTTTCATTTCTGTTTATGTTTGTATCTAGGAGACCTCTCCCAGTCGCTCACCAGCTGATTACTTGCTTGAAAACCAAAGTGCTGATGATTCACGGTTTAGGTTAGACATGGAATTGAGCTCCACATGCTCATGGTGAATGTGTGCCAGAGGAGTTAGTCTTGTGTTCTTTGCCACACATGTACCTCAATTCCTGGTTTACCATTTGTTTATGGTGCCTCTTCCTTGCTGAGTCTCTTGTCTCACTTGAGTGTGTAAACCTCCCTGGCTTACTCTAGTTATGTGCCAACAGAAGGAAAGAAGGTGCAGCAGCCTGGACTGAGTCATGAGGGGAACAAAGCCTATTGCACCTTTGAAGTTGATGGCCCATGTCGTTTCTTGTGTCATCTAGGTGAGAGTAACAAAGGGGTTTGCTTCCTTCTGATCATCTTCACAGAGCATAGATAACTCCAGATGGTTTTCCATGAACAGTGCACAGCCAGTGCAATGGATTGCACCACAGAGACCTAAACTTCATGGGTTTTGCCAAGTGGTAGGGATTTTATTTAGGCTTATGTGTATCCCAAGGCAGCTTTGTTTATTATTAGCTTCTGTGTGTAGTTAAAAGAGTTTTTTGGCTGTAGTTATAATCTTAGGTAGTAATTTGCTTTGTTACTCCTTTGTCTTGATTTGGGTTCCCAAGTCACTCAGGCATCTGGCTCTTTGTGGAGGCAAACTCCTTGTGTCCACAGGCTTGGAGTGGAAGGAGATTGTGAGATAAAAGGATGAGGATGATGGTGTTATTTACACCGGTGAGGAGGAAAATCTTTGAAAATAAATTTGAGTTCAAACTAAGGTTATGGTCAGAGGTGCATGAAAGTGTCAGAAGAGGGATACTCAGAACATACAGATACAACAGACAGAAATTAATTTCCAAATATAGAGTTGAGAAATAGCTGAAGGCAAATCCAGTGATAAAACAGTGTCTGGATACAAGAGGAAACTTTTAGAAGTCGTGTACAAGATACAACCAACTGGTGGGAGAGAGGTAGATGTTTTACTAGCTATGAGGACCATTTGCTGTCAGGTTCTTATGTGTGAGGCACTTTGAGATTCTGCATAGGAAGTAACTGCAGGACATAATGCCTATCATGTCTTTGTCAGTCACAAGGACTGCTCCCCTATTGCTGACATAACGTTTAAACAAGGTTACGTCACTTTTCATGTAATGTAGACTTGGTATGAAACACATGAATGTAAACTGGAAACAATTTGATGAATCTAATTTATTCTTATGTCCTGATGAAGCAATTTATGTTGTTTACCATTTTTTTTAAGCAGATGCAATACCTAATCTTTATCCTGAAGACTTAACAGTTGAAAGACAGGACATGATCAGTCAGAAGGCGGCAGCTGTCTGAGATCACACAGCAAACCATAGCAGTGCAAAGCACACAGTGCAGGGGTCCAGTGCCTATCCTGGATGACCTGTTCCTAAACACAACCCCCCTGCTCCCAGACTGAACTAGCAAATGCCAGCTACCTTACCTATTATAATGCTTGACTTGTAAAACACACACGTAACAAAATATTAGAGATCCGGCCAACACACAAGACCGTTCCACAGATTAAGTCTAGCTCTTTAAAAGGGATTATTTCAAGTAAATGAAATTCTGAGCGGAGAATAACAGTTGTGCAGGAATGTGCATGTAGTGTAGGAATGAGATTGCACAGAATAGAATTGATCCGGGGGCTTAGGTTGTTAGGTGGAGCACCTAATAAGATGTCTGGTTCTCTGGTATTGTGTTAGATAAAAGTTGGCACTGGTATTCTGGCATTAGTCTGCTTTTCAAAAACAAGCATTGGGAATACAGCTCTGTAATATTTAGAGTAACACCCACACAACACTTTCCCCCCAAAAAACAGCCAAACAAACCAAAACACAACTCCCCTTCCCCACCAAAACACTTTCAGTGTTTGGTTTTACTCCTACGGTCTAGGTGTGCTACACAGGAGTCTTTACTTCTTTTTCTGTAGCCACAGACATAATAAGTGGCCAATTTGTTACCCTGGGAACCTAACTAGCATACCTTTCAAGTTGTGTTTAACTTTCTCTGGAACCTGTGACTACTAAGTGCTATTAACAAATCTGTGTGTATTGGTATCATGGCAGCTCCCAAATTAGACCAAATAATCAAGATGCAAAAACAACACCTGGAGGCCTGCCTGATCCATATGCTAATCAGAATGGAATCTGTATTATCCTCTTGCAACATAACACATTCAGGGAGCAACACTACACAGAGGTTCAGTCACACCTAAACCAGAAAGTCCTTTCTCCTGATCCCTCCCTACCTTTTTTTTAACATTGAAGCAGAAGGTTTAAGTAGGCAATAAATAGTGACTGAACTGTGGCCTCCATAGCTCTAGTGTTAATGCACCTTGGTTTTTTGTAGATATCATCCTGAAAGAGTGTGAGCAAGATCTGTGCAAATGAAGGAGCAAAGCAGTTGGACAGAAGTGAGAGAAAAATCAGCTGGAGTGACCCCATATGCAAAGATGTTATTGCAAAGATAAAGTTTGGGTCAGAGAGGAACTTTAATTGAGTATTCAAGTTAAGCACATCAAGCCTCCAGTAGTATAGCATAATAAGAAGATAAAGACAGGAAAAGTCAAAGGTGTTGGTCAGGTAGAAGCCAATGGTATATTGAATTGAACAAGGGAGAACAAAAAGATAAAATAATATCAAACAATATTAAGCAGTAAGAAAAAAAACGGTAGAGTTGGCAGTGTCACTAAGTCTGAGACGATAGAATAAATGGACCTGCAGCATGTCCATAGCTTACAGGATGAAGCTCAATCACAGTGAACAATCAGAAGGGAAAAATAAGAATTTGGCACAATTATATTTGTTTTTCCATCCCCAGGACTCTGTGGAGCTCCAGTCAAGAGAATTGCGCTGTCTTTGATTGCTGTGGTGAGCATGCAGGAAGCCAGAGGTCACAAACAGGTAATTGCAGATGAAGGAGTTTCTGGTTATTTGAAATATGACCTTCTATACAGATATTTTAAGGGGTGCAAGGCCTGAGGAATGTGAAAACAAATTGAAAAGGTTTCTTGGTACTGCCTTGCTTTACAGGCTTGTTGAAGCATGTTTCTTCCAGTAAATCATCTGTGAGGCAGACACAGAGACACTGGGCTTGTGCTAAGTGCAGTCCTTGTCCCAGCCTTTAATCCAGCCTAATGCTGACAGTGGTTACTTTAGTGCAGTACTCAGGAGCAGCGGTCATGGACCAGAACCCCTTGTGGTGGGTGCTCTACAAATCCTCCAAGCTTTGGGTATATCTTCAGAAATAACCTGTGTGATACAGAAGGTCGTGTCTCAGTTAGTGATTCAGGCGCTTGGCTGCTGTTTCCTCATGAATTTATTTCCTTTCACTGTTTGGCAGATAACAGAAGGCTTTCCTATTTGCACACTCTGATTGCTACTCACTGGTTTTGCAGTTTTTTTTCCTAAAAACATGAAGAATATATTGTATTTCCACAGGCAGGATCCATGGCCTTAGTATTAGGGGATGGTTGGTTGTTCTGCCAGAAGTGTGGATGTTTTCTGCTGTTCATACTATTTAAGAGTCCCCAGCTGGTACAAGTGCCTTTGATGTCAGTTGACCTACATAATCAGAGAGCACTTGAGGGAATTCATAATATGTTTGAATAGAATGTTTGTATCTTCATGACTCTGAATATAGTTGTCGTTCTTTTTTTTTAACTATTGTCAGTCTTTTTTCTATTGAAATCACTTCAACAGTCCCTGAAGTTTGTATAAGCTGCCGTTTAAACTGAGGCAAACGTGTGATTCTGAGATTGGATGTTAGAGACAACATTTCTGAAGCTGTTGGCTATAATGATAATAGCTTGCTTGATATCAAAGTTTTTGCAAATTGATCATATGAAGATCTAGTTAGCCAAAATTAATGGTTGTAGATGAGCTACTTCATATTTTGAGGTATTGAATTATTAAAAAGATAACACATTTGCCAGGAAATGGGAATAGCAGTGGCATTGGAACAGGCTGAGGTAGAGAACTGAAAGGTAAATGGATGTTCAGTTAAGAGAATGAATATGTTCCTCTCAGTTCACTAATATGTGACTTACAGATTGTATACAAGAATGCAATGTGTATATTGCATGCTGGCAATACATTGCATATGTGAAAACAGTTTCTTTGGCTGAAGGTGTAGGAGTTATGCTTTTCTGCTTTTGTTTTAATAGTCTTTGACAAGAGATGAGGGCTAAAAAAACTGTCCCTGAGGGACTGTGCAGCCATTAGTAGGGAGATTGTCTCTCTGGCCTCTGCTCAGCTGCTTATCCTTGTTTAAAGCCCCTAATAAATACTGCAGTACAGGATGGATGTTACTTCTAGGACTAAGTATTTTTGATCTGTGAATCACATTTCCAAGTTGTCAGTGACTTTTTTTTCCCCTAAGAAATCTGAAAATTGGGGAAATTATCTGTTTAATTGTTAGTGGCAGACACTGGTTGAAGTGGGACAACCAGGAATTAATTTTGAAAGACAGGTTCATTAATACACAGAGAAATAACCACAGTGGCCTTGCCCAAAAGAAAGATAACGTGTCAAAGTAATGCAATACTGGCAACGGTGTTCTCTGAAAAATGCTGCTCCGTGATATGCCTTTTCCTATGGTTCTTCCCTTCATGCCATTTTGTGTAACCAGAAAAGGTCTATTACCATTGTTTTCACCTTCTGCAATCACCAGTTCATATGCCCACTCTTTTGTTTGAAGGAGAGTGTAATATTTCTTAGCATTTCTCTCTTTTTGTACTGTTGATCTTGCTTCATCCCAGCCATCACATTGTTTTTCAGCCCATATTCTCGTTTGTGTTTGCCAGCTTTTGCCACTGCTGTTTTTATGCACCTGGATAAGCCTAAAGCTTCTTTAAACCTCCCCGCATCTGCCACAAGACAACTCTGTCTATGCCTACAAAAAAATCCTACCAGGGACAAATATCTGTGCAGAAGCCAAACCACTGTGTGACAACATAGTCTTGAAAGGACTGCCTAAATCTACTCACCTGCAGAGATTAAAAACACCACACTGAAGTTACAGGAATAACTGCATGCATTGGGAATGGCGAGTGCTTGCTTTTTTGTGAAGTACTGAGATGGCTCACCAGTAAATTGGCCACAGTCATCCCAAGTGAGCCAACTGAAGATCTCCAAATACTTCTTAGCTGTATCTTGCTTTTGTTACCAGTGTAACATCTGGACTACAGTAATTTCTTTTTCACTACTCAGTCTGGCAGAAGTTTTGATTTCCTCCCCCTGTGCTGGGTGTGGTAGGATTGTTCGGGTTATCAGAGTATGATTCAGTAAAGCCTCAGAGCAGAGCTCATGTCTTGGTCTTCTAGGGTTTATTGCTTGTGGCAGACGTCATTTAGCCTTCTCCCAGCTCAGATACTGAGCTCGGCACTGCCTGTGGGAAGCAGTTTGGCCGGAACGGCAGCTGGAGGGATCTTGGTTGGCCATGTATGTGCCCAGGGCGGGAGGGGCCGTTCTGAGTGTGGCAGGGAGTGCCCGGCTCGGCGGGGCAGGGCCGTGCGGGGTCCTGGCCGTGGGCTGGCCGCTGGACACCCGGGGCTCGGGAGCTGTGCCCTGGGGGGGCCCGAGCAGCGTCACAGCCGCACAGGGGAACCCAAAGCACCGGCTGCAACAACCACCGGCTGCTCCAGCAGCGCAGGGGACAGGGCTCGGGGGTAGGGGGTCGCCTTCCCCGGGGGCTCGCACCTAAAAGGTGCCACCCCAGGAGAGCGGGGCTGGGGGGTAAAGGCTGAGCCTCGACCCCTGCTGCACCCCAGGGCGCTGCTCCCGGCGTCTCCTCCGCATCCCCAGGAGGCCCCCGGGGACGGGGACAGGGCCCCGCGGGGCACGGAGGGGGAGGCTGCTCCTGCCCAGCCCTTGCTCACCGCGTCCCGCTCCCCGTCCCGCTCCGGTCGTGGGGCGCGGCCGGTGAGTCAGCGCCTCGCCGGGGGGGCCGGGGCGGGAAGGGCCCTCCCGGCCCTACAAAACCCCGCCCGAGCGCCCGCGGGTTCCAGCGCTGCCAGAGCCGCCGGAGCTTCCACAGCCGCCCTGCCCGCCCCAGCCAGGTGAGCCCTCGGCGGGCAGCGCGGCAGCAGAGGAGGGAGGCGGCAGCCCCGCGGGGTCAGGGTGCGGCGGTCGGGCTGCGGGGCTGGGAGTGCGGGGGTCGGGCTGCAGCAGGAGCGACGCGGGACGCGGAGCGGGGCAGTGGCTGCTGCGGCCGCCGCCCTCCCGCACCCGGGCTGGGCTCTCCTCTCTCGGCCCTCCTCACCCGTTGCTTTTCCGTGCTCGGTCCCACGTTGGGACGCCGCGGGGCCAAGGGTGAGGCTGCCCAGGGGGAGCTTCGTGCGCCCGGCACCAACGCTGGGGTGTGGCGGCATCACTCAGGAAAGAGGAACCGGTCCCGAACTTCTTAAACTTCCCCAGATACTCTCATTAAGGTGCACAAAGGCTCGGCCGGGTTGCCCGTGGTACCGTGAGTTCCCGTTGCAGCGCGGAGGCTCTCAGAGGAGCGCTGTGCGGCCCCGGGGGCGGTGCTCATTCAGCTGGAGCGAGGCTGGACTCGCTCCCGCGGGCGGCGGAGCCCAGAGCCGCCCGGGGCCGGGGCCTGGGGCCCTGCCCTCCGAGCCCGAGCTGCGGCTGTCGATGCGGCGCTGGCACGGGCAGCAGGGAGCCCCGGTACAGGGAGGGTCCCGAGCGGCCTCGCTGCCCCCGGGGCTGCCTTTCCGCTCCCCCTCGACGTGCCACGGAGCCGCTGTTCCCAAGGCCAGGCTTGGGCGCGGCTCCCCCGCCCACCCTGCCCTGGCCGGGAGCGGAGTTGCGGAGATGGTGCTGCTGCCTTTGGGCTGTGAGTCAGCTCGGACACCACTTCCTCCTTCTGGAGTGAGGAGGGGAGGTACGGCAAAGGAATGTTGCCGTGTATTTCCCTGAAAGAAAGGTGAAATGATTTCAGGACAGTCATGCAGAAGCGAGCTGTGTGCTTATGCGTGGCAGCTTTAATTCTGTTTAACATTAGTTCTGATGTTCATATTCATATCTGCACAGAGATGCGCAGAATACAGGTCAAGAGTGAAAGACTCTTGGAACCTCTGTGCCCTTGAGTGATTCATCTCTGTCTGCCTTCTGGTGGTGGAGCTGGGTGTGATAAGCAGTCCTAGTGAGTTTAGTTTCTATCAGCTAACATTTAGTATGGTTTACCATCATTAAAAAAAACCCGACAGGTTTTTCTGTGAAGTCTCAGAAGTGAGAATAACTTGAATTCAAAGAAACATAAGTCTTTAATGCTGCACGTCCATTGTTTCTTCCTGGAATGAAACATCCTGGGTGTTATTAGCAGTGTCTGTGGAAGAGAATGGTTAAAGTATGTTTGTGGTAACATAGTTTTAATGGGTTTTGAAATTCTTTCCTTTAAAGCTGATCTTTTTTCCCCCCAAATAGTGGCTTTAAATGATGTGTTAAACCTTATTGGATGATTTGAGGAGATACAAGCTTGGCTTTATTTGTACTCTTGATGAGCACTGTATATAAATTAGTGATTTTGAATCCTTATTTCGTTTACAGCTGATATTGTGGGTCTTCCTCACTCTCCTTCTGTTGAACAGGCCTTGCCTTAGTTTTTGGAGACCTCACACAAATGTGCTCCAAGTGAAAGAGTTTCCATTCTTTCATTCCGGGGATGCCGTTTCCTTGGCTCAGAGGCCTGGGAACACCTTTGCTCAAATCTGTGCCTGGTGTAATATGGGCTTCTTAAAATGCTAACTCTGCTTGTTGAGCAATGCAGTTGTTTGTGCAAACCTGGAGCTGTTTTCCATGGATCACATGGCGGTTTCTTTCTGCTCTAATGTATGTGAGCTGCCCTTGGGAATCAAGATATGGCAATGCTTTTAAACACACATTATTCTGTTACCAAACAGAAGTTATGGGGATAAGGTAATGAACAGAGACTGGGCCAGTGTAATAACAGATCTGCAAATCAGTGCTTTCTATGGGGGTTGAGGTCAAAACATGCCATATCTATTAGTAGAATGATCCAGGATTGCATAATGTGGATTTAGAAATTATTTGTAGAGACTTGCCTCGAGGTATTGGAGTGTTACTTTACAGCTGGAAGGTAAAATTTGATTCTTTTCCAGTGTTAGAAAGAACAAGCTAGTGCAAATATTTTCTATTTACATGTTCAGACCCATCCAGAACTTGTCAAAACTACATGAGATAGGACCAGTCCATCAGAGAACACTGAGAGTCTGCTCTCACATACAGAGTGTGATGTGACAAGAGAAGTGTTTGCTTTTTGAGCAGAGATCTTTCTCTGCAAGTATTCTTACTAAACCTCCCTTTTTTTTCCTTTTGCTGCTGATGGGCACTTGGTTGCTATGGCATTGTTGTGTGCCGGTGATAGGAACCTCCCAGTTCCAGCTCTACATGAGGGTGTGTTTCTTCTGTTCCTGGACTCTGTTCAAGGATTTTGCTCCAACAAGCCTGATTCAGTGTGGTTTTTAATGGACTTAGAAACAGCAGTCTTGCTGAAAGTTGTTCAGTGATTTTTTTTTTTTAATCTGAAAGATTATACTGCAGTTGTTTTGCTTCATCTCTCACTGGTGTTTTCTTTGTGACAAAGCAAGAATAAAGGACTTCAGTTGCTCATCTTTGGTATTGGTTGAAATACTGTCAGAGGACAAAGGTCTCACTGCTAGGCTCTTCATTTTATTAAGAGTAAACATTTAGAATTTCATAACTCAGTGATATATCAATCCACTCTAGCCAGCATGGTTGATAATGCCAACAGCAGGTAGCAGCTTCTTAAAACTTCTGGGGCCTGTCTTTGAAGGCCTGGGTTGGATTTTTGCTGAAAAAAATTTTGATTTCTTTGCTTTGAAAAAGACTTATTCTCAAATACATCGATGCATGACTGTGATTTTGTTCTCCGTCTTATTTTTCTTCCCCGTAATCTTAATTTTTGTTTGAAGTTAAGTTGCTTTTGTTATTTAAACCTGATGGAGGATAAAAAAGAAAGGACTGCCTGCACAACAGCTGGGAGTTGGCTGGGCAGGCATCCAGGGAGCTGGATTGGGAGAACCAGTGGGAAGTGAAGGGAGTGGCACCCAGGCTGTTATCAGTGGAATGTCACTGGGTTTGAGGTGCTGCTGCCCTTTCTCTCCTGCTCTCAGGAAGTCAGCTCTTTTCCCTGTTTGACAATGCTCTCTGCACCTGGATCATAGACATCTTGAGAAACAAGCTTTAAATTCAACAGGCAAAGTAATGTTTGCTGCAGGTGCCATCCTGGATGACTGGAAGGTAATGTGAGTGGTAATGCCTGTCCTTCCAGTAGAGAAATTTGAGAGCAGAGTTTTGGGAATGCATCAAGCCTCTTAAATGCTGCCCCTGGCTCATAACTTTTGAAAAAAACTCTCTGTAGTTGAGAGACCCTTCCAGTAAAACAGTAATACAGCTCTGGCAAATTTCCCTGACCAGGAACCAGAGTTATAAAAAGGCAAAGTGTAACATAAACATATCACATATATCACATCAGTGTTCATTTCTGCAATATATATATATAATCTCTTCAGGGGGTTGTTTTTCCCTGGTTTTTTTCTGTATGTTAGCAAGATGTTATGTGGGTTGTGGCAATGGAGCAATGGTATTGATTAGTTTGACTCAATGATCTTATTTTTGGAGCTACCATTCTAAGGGAATCCTTGTTACCTGGTATCTGACAATCATGCTACTAACTGGTGTTTGCATTGGGAAGTCACTACAAAAATCCAGTATACTACATTCAGGGTTAAAGATTGAACAGGGTTATGAGTTTGTAAAATGGCTGCATGAAAATAAATAGTTCCATTGTATTCCATGAGTAATTCAGGGATCAAATGTCTGCTTTAAATGCTGCTGCCTGTTGGCTTCGAGCTGAACCAGGCTATAATGTTTCTGCATAATTTTGCTGGTATGAGTTGCAGGCTTAGTCAATTCTGTTTTTGAGGGGAAAATTCTCCAGTTTCTAATCTAAAGTATTTAAAATGCAGAAATGCTTCTTTAAGGAGTTTTTATTATACAATAGAATGAAGACCTCTCACTGGTCCATTATTAATGGTGGTGTTGCTTGGAAACTCTGAAATTTGCTTCCTTGCTTGGTTTTAGCAGATCCATTGGATGGTGTGTGTCACTTGAAATACTACAGGGTTTAAAGATTGTGTAACACACCAATGTAACTGTAAATATATTTAAGTCTACTTTGTCTTTTTTCCCCTTCCTCCAGCATTCTTTCAAGATGTCTACTGTTCACGAAATTTTAAGCAAGCTCAGCCTTGAAGGAGATGTAAGTATTTTTTTATCTAAACAAGAAAAATTTGCTTTACTTCAGTGTCCCATCTTGTTTATTTTTATAGGATTTTGCACCAACAATTGTATCTAGCTGCACAGTTTACACATCCCTTCTACTTAAACTTCCATTGGCTAAAACCTTGTCAGCAGTGATCAATTTTCATTTACAGAACAGCTGTAAACCTCAGGGCAGTTATTTGAGATGATTGGATTTAATGAGGGTTCTTCTAAGTGGCCAGCAGCATGAGCAGTATCTGTCTGCTGGGCCATATGAAAAGATCACAGGACAAACAATGCCTTGTTTGCATCTGTGTCCCTCTTTCTACCAAAGGAACAAGGGAGTCAAGGATAATCAAATGGAAATATGTTTGGTTTTGCTGATACCTTCTGAATTTCCTTTTATTTTTTTATCAAAAATGGAGAACATTACTTAACAAGAATAAAAATATTGAGGATCTTATTCACGTAGGGGTTCTTACCAAAACCAAACTAGCTCTCGAAAAAACTTTTCTCATTTTCTGTTGCAGCTTTGATTGTGAACTTTCCACCACATCTGCACTCAGTTTATAGTTTTATTGAAAGACCAGAAAGCCACAAACATTGTCTGATTTCTTATGTCGCAACATTAGGTGGTGGGTTACCAATCTGGTATCAGCATATTGTGCCATGGACTTGGAGTTCCCTGATTGTTGCTGAAGAGGAAGTGAATCCTATCCATACATTATTTCACCATGTTGCATGTAAACTTGCTGTACTTGTAAATTTATAGCCTGTAACTCCAGATCTGAGCTCAGTACAAGCAAATGTTTTGCCAATTTTTGTTACTTGTTGCAAAATTAATTATACCAGACAATGTTTTTGATAGAGCTGTTGCAAAGAACAGGCCAGTGCCCTGTAGGTAAGTAGTAAAACTGGTTTTGTAGTGCAAAAACAGTTGAGTCTTCAGCTTTCTTCTCTATGTGTGTTTCAGCAGAGAATTACTTTTGGAATTATACTTAAGCAACCTGTTCTGAAGGGCAGAAATGTTTCCTCCTTAATGCTTGCAAGTAGGTGAAAAAGTCAAATTAGAATGCTGCCAGCTTTTTCATTAGAAATCTTGTCCCAGAGTATAGGAAGTATCAGGCAGATGGTTTGTTCTATAGGTCCCAAGTTGGAAGCCAGAATTACTGAGTAGCTGGCTTGCATAAAGTATTTGACCAATTCTCCTAAGCAAGGATTCAGCAAGTAACTGGCATTAAATACAGTATGTGAACCACACACTTTTCTCTTAAAAAAAAAAAAAAGGCTTTTAACCTTGAGGGTTTAGAATGGTCATGGCTGAACCTAAGTCCTGTCCAGTAAGGAACTTGTGTGCTCTGCATCACTGGTATAGGGATTGGTTTGATTCAGGAGGGGGAAACTGGCCTGCTGCCTTCAGCCTGCCTTGCTTTAAGGAGAGATGGAGGTGAGCTGAGGTTGAGCTGTGCTTGCAATGTCTGCATATATCCACAAAAGTATAGACAGATTCTGGGTCCTGGTGTTTTTAGAAAAAATTAAGTCTCTTCAGCTTTCCTGTTTAGTGGTATTTGCTTCTCCATCAAGTTTTGTTCTTCCCAATAGGACTAAATTTGTCAGCCTCAAAGGAAATAAAACAGTTGAAAGACCTCGGAAGCACATTAGTTGCACAGGGAGAAAACAAATTTCTCTGCTGTAGTGTGGCCCACACTGGAGGTGCAGTTAGCTGAACTTCTACTGCCACATTGTAGAGAATTTTGTATCGAACTAAACAGAAAGTCAGTTGAGAAAGCTCTAATCTGGAAACCTACAGGTCCTATGGTACAGTAAAGTGCCAGAGTAATTTGAACCTGTATAGTCTGAAATTTTAAATGGCTGTTTTTCATAGGCAGTTACTCTGAAAACCCCATGTCAAATGTTAGGGAAACTGGATACGACTTGTTGCATGCATTGGGTGGAGGGACAGAGTAAAAGATGACTACCAATTGCAAATACACTAAGTATTTTGGTAGTATATGATATCATCTTTACAGTACAATACTCTTATCAAATTACTCAGAAAATACTTAGAACTGAGTGGAAGAAGTACTCAATTCTGCCAAGGTCACCAGGTGACTTGCTTTAGATTATCCAGAGTGCTGGTTAATGAGCAGTGCCACAACATGGTGTATGCCTTGGGTTAGGAATCTTTCTGGCACACAAGTTTCTCAGAGGCTGCGTTGCACATCTGCATTTACTGTTTCTATTACCAACTTGATCTGCTGAAAGGAAAGTCTGTGTTTTGTGGTGTGGCTGTGGGCCAGACTGGGGCCACTTTGCTGGATTGAGCTGATGTTAAGAGACAAAAAAGAACGATTCAGTTTATCTGCTTTTTTGACTTCTCCACAGCATAAAACAGACTGTCTCAAGAAGGCACAGTGATTGCTGCTAAAGGAATCTCTACAGGACAGCATGACCTCCACAAGAGAGAGTCAAATGTAGTCAGAAACCATGGAATTTTTTATTCAAAAGTTGCCCTTTTAAAAATTTGCAACTAAAAAGATTCTCCAGGGATATTAAGATAGCTTAGTTCTGTTCATGAACCCAGCTTTCTGTTGGAGTGGGGGACAGAAATAAAAGTTTCTCAGGATCTTTTCCAAGAAAGCTGAGTTTTTCATTCACTTAGGAAACAGCTACAGCAACTGCAGGTGTTGGTCACTACACCTTTCTGCCAGAGGTTGAGGTCTCTCAACTGAACTCAGCAGAGTGGGATTTGTGAATATTTCTCAGCTATTTGTATGAAAATCTGTGGTTTAGTTTAACCTGTCCATGGGAGGTGATAACAAGCTAAGCTGTCAGCTTGCACTGAAGCAGCTGAGGAGAGTTGAGTCTATTCTGGTTATTCTGGTGACCCTCTGTTTGATGGTGTGATCCTCAGGAGAGAGCCATAACAAACAGCTAAAATGTTGCATCTGTTTACAAAGTGAACTTACCTGCCAAGTCATCTTGCTCTTAGCAGAGATAATTTGAAATGTCATTTGGTTTTGTTAGCTCTGTGCTGCTTAAACCAGGTATCTGCAGGCAGAGTTTCAAAAGGAGGTTGTGAGTAACTTCTGCTTTCTAGAACTATAGGCTTAAAAAGATTTTGTTTGTCTTTAAAGTCCATGAGATAAGGCACAAAACTTGTTCTTACTCGTTAATCTTCCACCTCCCTCTGCTTTTTTAATTATTTGTAGCCCGTAATCCAAAGTAAAGTATTCGCTTCAAACCAAAATACTTCAGACTTTAACTTTCTTCAAATTAGCTTTCTGAAGTCAATTTTTCTTCAGATCTAGCCAGAAAACTCCAGACTTTGGAATGAGGTGTAGTGAATAAACTTGGAATGTGGTAGGTTTTTGCTGCAATAAAATATAACCTCTATTTGTATATATTCTGTGTTGTTAATAAGCATGTCTGTGAGTGGATTCCTGGACAATACACATCAGGAGAACAGTTTGATGGCTCTCACTAGAATTCAGTTTCCACATTCTTGTATTTAAATATCTTGCTAAATACCAACTAACCGAGAGCCACATGTTTTATTAACTGCAGCAATTAGACATTACACAATTTAACTTGGAAGTTCTTTTCCTTCTAGCATTCTCTCCCACCAAGTGCATATGCCACAGTCAAGGCCTACTCCAATTTTGATGCTGACCGGGATGCTGCAGCCCTGGAAACAGCCATCAAGACCAAGGGTGAGAACATGGGCTGGGGCTTTGATTCTGCTTGTAAGATAGAAGGCTGGCTTGCAAAAAAAACCCAAATAAAAATCACCCTGTTTCAAGACCAACATTTTAATATTCTTACTCGAGGATACCTATGTTAGAAGGTGTTGGATTTCTCAGACCTCACTGATTAAATCTTGACCAAGTTAGTTTTTGAAGCCTGTAAATGCACACTTTGAATATGCTTTTAAGTTTGTAGCCACGAGTTGTTGAGGTTATCACTGAAAGTGTCCACTTTTTCTCTCTTGACTCATCAGTACTTCAAATTCTACTACTTTTCTGTCACTGAGAATGAAGTATCAGCTTCTGTGGCAGTGATTGGCTCTGAATCATGGATTTCTACTGGATTATTGGATTGGACATTTCTTCCTTTCAGCTCTCCAGGCAGCTACATAGGGGTGGTTTGAACATTTTTCTCCTGGGCTTTTGAACTAAATGCTCATGTAGCTTGTATTAATTTGGGGTCAGAGAAAGTCCTACTTTCTGAAATGAGTCTGTAGTGTTTTAGGGGCAGGGCAATGTGAAAGTACTTTTCTTCTCTAAGCCAGGCTTTTAGATAGGCTCCCTTCTAGTGTAATTAAACCATCAGGAGTGCCACCACAGAGAGTATGAACTACAACTCTGAACGAATTCCTTGGTGGGACTCTGAGCTGTCCTCTGCCCCTGTCCTGCTCTGGAACAAAGAAAGGGTGTGCCACACTTCCAGGCTTGCTTCAGCCCAGAGAAGCAACAGCTGGGCGTAGCTGGAGCTGACAAGTCTTTTGCCTGCATGTCAGGAGAGGGAGAAATTTAAAAGCCAAATAGTTTCTCATCAGAAAGAAATGCTAAGTCTTCCATCAGTGCCAACAAAGCACATGGTTGACTTGCTATAAAATGTAAAACATTTCCCTTCCCTAACAAGCAGTGAGGCTTCCTTTCACAAGACTTCTTAATTTAACTGGAGAAATACCTTATTGAAGTAGGTTCAGTTCTGATTTTGAATCATTTATGGTTTACTTTTATTTTAAAAAGCCCTCTTGTGAGAGAGGTGTATATGCCATTGTGTTTGGTAGAAGATGCTTTGTGTGTATGTAGAGAATTCTGTCTAGACTTAAAGGTTTCTTTACAGCTCTGATTATAGGGCAAATCTAAACACATCAAATACACCATTGGACTTGTAGGACAGGTACAAACTCACATATTTGAACACATAAGCTCTTAATTATTGCAAAAGGAAGAGGCAACATCCTGAGCAGTACAAAAGCTTTATCATTCAGGAAAGTCCAACTCACGTTTTTTCACTTCCAGCCAAGATAAGCAGTTTGCTGAATTGGATTTTAAGATATATGGAAACGTTTCATTAGAGACGGTTTTCAACTCTCTGAATAATAGGGAAACTTATTCAGGGACCTGCATGTTCGTAGGGTTGAGCTTGTCTTTGCTTATTAGTTCATTACTCAGGAGCTCTTTTGGGAAGGAGGCTTTAAAGGTGAGAATCTCTTAATGGTTTTGATGCTGAATCTTCCACCCTGAAGAATCTCACAAAGGAAGTATTCCTGTGGAAAATTAAGAAAGTAGTATGTTATAACCCTTTTCCAGGTACTGTTTCTTTGCACTTTGAAAGCTTTGTTACAGGATATTTTTAACTGCTAATTCAGAAAATTTGCTAAAATAAGAACTCTCTAAAATATATTTGGGATTTTTTTCCCCAAATGAAAATTCTGAATCATCCAGACAAGAATTGATTATAAATGTATTTATAAATATAAATGTAGAACAGGTTATAAATATACATAGAAGCTTTTTGGATTATAAGAACCAAGCATTCTGGGGGCTTTACTCTCTGCAGGATAAAGGACTCCTGGTATCTGCAATTCATTACTTCTTTGTATAGATCTGTACATGTTCTAATGGGCCTGTATCCTTTATAACAGTCCTATGGAAATGATAACCATGGAGTCTTATCTCTGGGTATACCTTATATAAACTATGCCTGCAGGTGTGGTGTTTGCCAACAGGGCGGGCTGGTTTGGAAGAGTTGCCAAGTAAATAATTATCCAGCTGTTTCTCAGGAATGGAAACTCCTAGAATCAGATTCATAAATCTCTGTTGTAGTAATTGTGTGTAAAATGGGTAAAACTTATTTTACGGCCTAAACAACAGCTGTATACTCATTTTAGGGCAAAGATCTATGGCAGAATGTCTGCCTGTTCTATCTAATATCTAAATATTTCAGCATTCTTTCCATGACTGGCAGAATTCAAACCAAGGTTTGTTGTAGCAAAGGGCTTAGAACATAGATCTGTAGTAAACATTATATCCAGAAATTGGTAAAACAGAGATGACATGTAAACTAGTGAATTCAATCTTACAGAAGGGTCTTGTGTTGATATATCATATCCAACATGCCCATACCTTTTAACAGAGTTTTTAATGTTATGAAGTTAAAGTTTCTAGAGGAAATCTGCTGGTGAGGGAGGATAGTGCCAAATAATCCACCAAACTGCATCAGTCACGTATTCCAAGTAACGTATCACTCAAGAACCGTCTCATTGCAACATGGTTTGGCGTTGCTGACATCTTGCTGAGCAAAATAGCAGAGATGAAATTATGGTCTTGTTTCATCTAAATTTTTCCCTTTGACTCCAATGGGATCAGGGTTTTTTCCAAGGAAAATAAGACACTGCAGGTCATGAGCTCAGTCGAGTAGTCTCTGTTGGTACTCGGTGCACAGAGGTGTTGAGGCCTCACAAGGGTTGGTCACTACATCCCCCACCAGTGATCTGAGGGCAGCTGCCTCCCATCACATTCCCTTATGGAAGCTGATGACCTCTGTAGTACCCAAATGCTGTAAAGACAGAACCAGCTTCTGTCATTCTATCTATGCTGCCTTGGAAAATGAAAATTAAGAGAATGGATTGCTACTAAATGAGCTGAATGAATGCATGCAAAAATAAAATACGTCACCTCTATGTTCACTGTGTCCTACAGAGGAACTGACTGCACATAACATCCATCAGTACTGGTGCTGTTAGTTTGGCCCATGGAAATTCAAGTATAGTAGTGTCTTGTAAACCAAAGAATTAAGAACTCCCAACTGATGCTTTTGCCTATGTTCATTTCCTCTTTTTTTGCTGATTGATCCACAACATAGTGATCTTAATAATGCAACAGACTGCCTCTTTCAAAAGAGGGGTTGTTAATAATCAGTTTTTATTCCATTGCCCATTGAGAGAAATGCACTGATAAAATCTGCCCAGTCAGAATAAATTTGGAAATAAACTTCATTGCCCTGAAACTTGCAGAGATTTTAGTGAACGACAAAGAAAAGTGTTCAAGCTGCTCTCCTGCTCTGCCCCACCTCAGCAGATGTGAGTCAGCATCCTGTCCATGCAGCGGGATTCCCAAGTGTGAATTACAGACATTCACTTTCCACTGAATGCCAGAGCAATGAGTCAACTTCATATTTCCATCCAAAACCCCTATGCATAAGAAACTTGGATGCAGTCATTTGTGGCCTTCAATTTATCAAAATTATGCTATGATAAAACTTGAAAATGCCATTTGCTTCTTCTGAATGCCAAGAATGGTTTAAATTTAGAATTTATTAAAAAGCTGAAGACGCTGGCTTATGCCGTGGCCCTGCAACAGCTGAAAGGCCCAATGTCTGTGTGTGGCCATTTCTGCACTGGGAAAATTTGTTTTCTTTCATAAAATGGGAATACTTGAAAATGTGCTTATGGCTGACACGTGCAGTCAGCGTGTTTTCAAACCAAAATTTGTTCCTGAGACACGGTGCTTTCCAGGGCCCTTTGACATCGTTTGCTGGTCAAGCTTGTGTTAATCAGAGCACTGCTGTAGGTCTGCCCCAGCGCCAACTCAGGGCACGAGGCTGTCGAGTGTAGGATTTCATCAGGAAAAATGTGGTGAAAAAGGAGAAAGGAATTTTAGATTTTACTTCTAATTTTAGACTCTGCAGCTAGGGGCTAAATGGCCTTTTGCAAGATTGACACTTTACATTATTCATTTTTATAATACCTGTTGTAATCCTTTGTTTCAGGTAGCTGTGAGATTGCTTTGGATAGCAGGGAAAAAAAATACAGCTGAATTCTGGCAGGGATCTGGTTCCTGCTAGAAGCTGTGGATCCAGTCCTTACTGTCGGGTTTTTATCAAAAGATCATTTTTTACACTGATGTGTGTGCAAATGAGAAAAAAGCTATTTATAATACTTGTAGTAAATGGAGAGACCTCAGGTGAAACTCTGGGCTGCTTCTGACCTCCAAATTGGAGCCACCTATTTGCTTTAAAACCTGACAGACATCTTGCCAGAAAAAAAACCCCTAGTTTTACATTATCTTTGTTTCAGAAGAATATGCAGATGTTACAGAGCATAGCTGTGGGTTACCTTGATATTTGAGAGTAACCATGAGAGGTGTTCTAGTGTCTCTCCTCTGTCCATCCACCTTTTCTGTTGGTGTCAAGAAACAAAAGGTAGCTGACCTGGATGATTGCAGGGTGTGGTAATTTATGTCCATTGGGTTAGAGCTCTGTCACAGCATAGAGACAAGTCAGATGTTTCAGGTTTAGCTCAAGATGCTCAAGAACCTCCAGTCCAAGAGGCTCTGGTGTATCTGTTGAGTTGCCAAGACCAGGCTGCACATGAGAATTGTGATCAGAGGAAGAGCTACCAGCCCAAAGAATGCAAGTTGAAGAGGCTCCAGTTCGAAAGCAGCAAGTGAAGTGGGGAAAATGAGTAGGAAACATAAAAGTTCAAGTTAATAGCAGTAGGCAGGAGCAAGTGGAAAAGTCACAAGATGCTGCCTGCATTGAGAGAACAGAGTGGCACATAGCTGTGGCTAGGAAGTAACATTTGGAAATCCTGCCTCGGTGGAACCAGAGCTTTTTCTCTCTATGCATTGACCTGCATTGATGACCCCTACAGGATCTAAAGCTGTGGTGAGCATTGGGTATCTAACTCCAGGTGCATGCTTTGGCTTTTAACTTGTAATAAATCTTAATGATCTCCTCACATTCAGCCTGCAGCTGCATTGAAGTGCATGAATGTGGAATGCTTCACTCAAAACTAAATCTTTCCTGTTATGTAGTTGACTCGTTTAAAAGATATATTGGAGTTTGAGCATCGACATCTCTAGGTATGCTGTATACAGCTCAGCATGGATCTTTCAGTGATGATTTCAAGAAAAATTATCACATAGATAATTCTTCAGTGTCAAAAAAAACACTTCTGTCTTCTGAGACTCAGAGCAGCTAAGAGAATGAAATACACTGTTTTCCCATTTTTATGTTTGGGGTGATGGATTAAATGGGTTAAGTAGAAAATACAGCTGCTTTATTAAGGAGCTTTAAATGAATAATGAAATTACAGGACTGGCTTTAGTAAGTACAAGTTTGTATCAGTTTTAAAGGCTGTGTTCTTAAGCAACTTCTTGTAGAATTTTGAGTGCCTGAACACAAGTGCATGGACACGCAATTGAGGCAGAAGACATAGCAGCAAAGCTGGTCACAAACTAGACTTTGAGATGTGTTTGTGCCTATGAACACCAAGATCTGCATCACATCAAGAGTCTGGGCTGTAATTGACTGTGCTTTCTTCAAGGCCAGGACAGAACAAATACTAATAATTTTGTATAAGTAATACAAATAATAATGGGAGCGTTGAGCTCTGCTCCAGACGTGTGCCTTGATTGTGGATACAAAGAAAACTGTTAACAGGGAAGCTTCTTTAACTCTTTGTCTTGTGTCTTTGTAGGTGTGGATGAGGTCACCATCATCAACATCCTGACAAACCGCAGCAATGAACAGAGGCAGGATATTGCTTTTGCCTATCAGAGGAGAACCAAAAAGGTAATAAAATATAAAAAAAATACTGATTATTGAGTGTTTTTCTTGTGGACAGTTAGATTTTTCAGGGTTTATCTTTTCACTGAAATTAAAGATGTGTCTACCTTGTCCATGCTGTCACAGTTTAGGACTGGTGGAACTTCCAAATGTGTTGAAGATGCACAACTGGGACTGAAATCTGTTGAGAGAAGTGATTTTCTAGCACCTCCAGAAATCCCAGTGGGAGCCACTGGATTCCCTGGTGAAATGTGCTAAACAATACTGAGAAGTTGTTGGTGTGAAATGCCTCTATTTGAAGGACAAGATGAAAGGGAGATACTTCAGGGGATTTATTTTTGTTTGTTTGGGGGTTTGTTTTTTTTGGAGAGGTTGTTTGATTTCTTGTTTGTTTTGTTGAGACGACTTGGCATAAGGAAAGTCTTGTGACTCTGTTCACAGAGCCAGCTTAGCTGAGAAAGGACTGCAGTCAACTGTGGTACAAGCACTGCCGATGTGAACAAAGTAATATATTAAGTCCAACTGTCACTAAACATTATACTGTGAGAAATACCTTAAGTACTGATCTGTTGATGGAGAGAAATCTGCAAAATGTGTGCAGAATCTGCAGAGTGAGTTTTTCTATCTGGAAAAAAGAGCTCTTCTAAAATTTTCAGAATCTTACCATCATTGCACATTGATGCCCGCGATAAAGAGGAAACTTTATAGAGTTCAGATTACAATTAATGTATCTCTTTCAGGTTTGCCAGACCCCAAATGGTAGTCCTCCAATAGCAGCCCAGAATGCTCATCTGAAACCAAATGTAAATCTAGAGTTAAATGTTGGGAGTTCATCAACTTTCATGCATGACTGATGCAGGCATATGCAGAGGCACACACAGGTTGGACACTTGCATGTGTGCACACGTCTGCACCCGGCCATCCTGCCCTTGGCCACTAGGAGAATCCTGCACAAAAGTGGGTCTTTGTTGTGAAATGTGTCACTTAAAGCTTTGTTAAATGTTTTGCATGACCACAAAAATGCACACTCAAGAATATCTGCCAATTTTTTTTATCTGTTTCTCTCTCACCCTTTTTCCTTGCTGCAGCCCAAGAGCAAACTGAAATTGCCAGCTTTAACAAGTGCCAAAGAGTAAAGGAGTCTGTAGAAACAATGGGAATTTGCAGTAGAAACCACTCAGAGTGAGAAACATGTGAGGAGGCAAGAGAGGAGGCAGTGGGATATGAAAACACGTGTAGGTGTATATTCTAGGGCAGTGTCTCATGGTGTCCTTTGCCAATGGGTTGTGCAGTTTTTGTTGGCAATGCCCTGTGTTGTTCTAGGGCACATGTTTTGTGTGTTGCAGGATTTAGCAGTAGATCATAATTTTTAAATGTCACATATCTATCTCTCTTTTAATTCCTTTGAGATGAGCAGTGTCTGATGGAAACTCTTGGTAAGCTTGAGGAATCTTTCCCCATCACCAGTGTTGATGGACCTCCCAGTGCAAACTGGGCATTCTGTACCCTGCGTCTTCATTTGTCTGGCCAGTCCTAACTGCCACCAGTAGTCTCTGACTTTGAAATGAACTGCTGATATCCAGATGACCATGAAACACATAGCAAAACATTTTCTTTTTGCTATTTATAATTGAATGATATCTGTCAGTTACCTAGTTTCTGCTCTCCCTTAGACCACTCTGAGCCATGGCAAGGAATGGTTGGGTGGAGGCTCTGCTTTCCTGTCAGGGGCAGAAAACCTCATTCCTCCAGAAGCCTACTAATATGAGGGCAGGAGGTTGGTTCAGTTGAAGTGTTTAGGTACAGTTGTTTCAGTAAATGATAGAATGGTTTGGTTTGAAAGGGATCTTGGAGTCTCAAGGCAGATCCCTCCCACTAGGCCAGGTTGCTGAAAGCCCCATCCATCCTGGCCTTTCAAACACTTCCAGGAATAGGGCATCCACCACCTCTCTGCACAACTTGTTCCCTAAAATTTATTATACAGATATGTAGTAATGTTGCTGTCTCAGCTTATGTCTGAAGAACCTGTTTTCACAGAAGTAAAGGATGGAGCATTGTATACAAAATGAAGTGGTTGTACTGAAAAAGTTTCTTAGAGTAAAGCAGGTAGATGTCCCAAGCCCCCATTCACTCTCTTGGTTGATCCATACAGTGAGTGCACACAATATTAGCATATATTAGTGCCCTGGATTAAATCAATTAAAAGCTTTGGCTCTTTATCTTTCTGGCACAAACTTCTCTGCAGTTCAGCTGAGGTCACTTTCTCTACCCCTTTTTTCCTGGCCTCTCCAGCTCACAAATTGTTAGTGCAGAAACCAGTAATTGAAACGCAGCAATTCCCATCTGAATGCTACAGATTTAACTTCATTTTAGTGAATACACGAATCTGGGTGATCCCAGGGATTTCAATTTTGTAACCTACACTACAGTGAAGCTGAATTATATAATTAGAATTATTTGAGTTGCATCTGAAACCCATAAGAGGACGTGGCCTCTGACTTCAGTTCCTACAGGCTTGCATGCATCCTCTGAACATACCTGACTGTATCTTTCTCTAGGATTAACTGACGATTAACAGTAAGGATTTGGGCAGCAATCTTCTGAGAGTTTCCTTGAAGAGATGATTTTCTTCTCTTCAGCTGAGCTGTTTGGGAATTGAGCCTTCCAGTGGAATAACTGTGCAGTCAATTTTCCAATGTCTTAGCTAGTAAAGGGCTGGGATAATAGAAGAAAAACCCACAAATAATACAGTGCTACTGGGAAAACTATGGGAGTATGATGGAGAAGCACTGACCACAGGGAGTCAAACTCAGATCCATCTGTGCTTATTAGCTCCAACAAAGCATCAGTGCTTCAGGACTGGAGTGAAGCTGTTCAGATGTGCCTGCACTGTGCTTTGCAGCACTTTGTCAGCCACTGGTGCCTTTCTTCTTATTTTCAGAGGATTAGAAAAACTTCCTTTGCCCTAATTTCCTTCTTAGGCTTTCACAGAAGGAAAGCTCTTCATGTTCTGTTTCCTTGTCAATTGTGTAAGAAACACCTTTGCAGGCTTGAAAACTAAAAGCACTGCAGGTTAAATTCTCTGGAGATCAGAAGTGAGCTTTAATTTTTTTTCTTCCATTGTCCCTCCTTTTTTACAGGAACTTTCAGCAGCACTCAAGTCTGCTCTGTCAGGTCATTTGGAGGCAGTGATCTTGGGCTTGCTGAAGACACCAGCACAGTATGATGCCTCTGAATTGAAAGCTGCCATGAAGGTAAATAAGCTTTGAAATTTAAGGTTGTTAGTCTGGTGTTGCTGTCTCAAGAATGAGTATGGACTTCATATCCAAAGCTACAGTTTTGAAACATGTCCGCTGATATTTTTTTTTTAGTGCTACAGTTTAAGTATCCAGCTGAAAGGTATCCAAAATGAGAGCAACTCTAGAATCATGTGATTTTTAAACTGTTAATTCTCTTTAAGGAGAAAATAATTCTCATCAGCTCAGGAGTAACTGATGGGATGCTCTGGCTCATTACTGCTTTGCTGACTGCTCTTAGAAACAATATACAGGTTGATGGTACCAGAAACCATTAAGAGAGTAGCTGTTAAAAGAGCCATTAAATCCTCTGCTAGCATTTATAGGCTTAAACATGTTTCCAGTTACTGGGTCATATCACTGATCTTGAAAGAACATCCTGTACCAGACCTGCCCCTGTGTAGAACATAAGGAGGATGGAGCATCAAAAGCAGTCTTTGGAGAAACAGCACAGCAGGGAGTCCCTGTCATCCCTCCTGCAGTCACAGGCAGCATGGCAGAGATTACTGGTTCACAAATAGCTGTTCTGCAGGCCACTGAAAAAAGGCTTGAGAGGTGCTCATGCCAGTACATTCACCTTTTTAAGCAAACTAAGGTTTGAGAATTCATAGAGGTTATTTTTTTAAATAATTAAAAGCAAGTACTAAGATAGATATGATGAAACTCAGAACATGACAAACCAATTAATTAACTCCTCTAGATAATTAAAAAGGAGTTAAAAACCAAGAAAACAAAACCACCCCATCCACCACACAAGCATACACACACCCCTCCACCAAAAAAAACCCTTAAACCCCCAAACCTAAAAACTCAACCCGCTATGGAGATGGAAACTCTTCAACTGTGGGCCAAATACACCGTTTGAGTAATCAGATGCTGCCCTCTTCTGGTTTAACTCGAGGCTATCCATAATTCTTTGTCCATCACATTAGCTTGGAGTTGGAGGTTTTTTTCTTTTAATGTTTTACACCAGATAGTTTATATTTAGGATGACCATGTACCATTTATGTTGTATTTATAGCCCAGAGGCCAAGGAATTGCCTCAGAGTACCACAAATGTAGAATATTCTATTCTCTCCATAGGCTGCTATTCCCAAATCCCAAGCACTTACTTGTAATGCTCTGAATTTGCCTGAACTTAAGTTTGGCTTGATAACAGAGCATTGTAAGCTCAGATAGGGGCATCGGAGCTGGGTAAAGCAAAGCCATCATTGAGGAGTTAGTTACTGTTCTGTTGTATATTCTTGCAAAATGCTTTAAAAGTATTTAGAAAATCATAAATTTTGTTAGTCTTCATTTCTTTCCCAGGTACCTATTAGAAATATTCTGTGGCAAGCTTTCCTAGTTTTCTTAGATTTAAGCCATTTTAATAAAATTACTTGGGTTTACTCTTTTCACAGAATCACAGAATT
>VXBA01000467.1:286949-376476 GCA_013399895.1 Serilophus lunatus | reverse complement strand
ATTAGTTTTAGTCTGTCTGACTTGTCACAGCCTGGCACAGGCTGGGCAGCAGGAGCCCCAAGGATGGCAGAGGCTCGCATTACTTAATACATCAAAACAGAAGCTATCAACAGCTTAATAGTGAAGAAAAAAAAGTTGTCCGAAAGTTTACTGCTGCTCCAAGCAAAAGCAGAAGCTATTCCCAAACTTCTGCACTGAGCAGCGGTGACTCCTCCATGGCTGGAAGCTGGGTTATATGTTGCTGGATCATTTTATGTTCAATTAGTAGTTCTTTCTGTGACTGCTTGCCCTTCTGGCCTATTTGCACATGCTTTGAATGCTGGATGATTTTCTACTTCAGCAGTAAATGAATCAATCACATGGAACCACATACTAGCCTTAGTTTCTTCTTTCTAATCTCCAGAAGAATAAGCAGTGTAATTGTAATTTCTTCTTCATCCTTTACCTATGCTTGCCCCAGTTTGCCAACTTTAGTTCTTCAGTTGAATTGATTTTTACCTTTGCCTTGAGAACCATTGCAAATCATTGTTAGGATCTTTTTCCTGCTCTCCTAGGATTCTTTTTGCACATTTTGCTTTTTAATCCCGCCATAACCATATTGCCTCTTGGGCAAACTTTAGGTTGTTTGCATGTGCCAGTCATTTCTTAACCTCCAGTAGAAGTTGTTGCTGTCTGTATTGAATGGGTCCATACAATAGAGCAAACTTCCCATTAGCTTTGGATTCAAATGCTGTGTGAACAGTGACATTAAGGCACGTGGGTATTGTGTCATGCTGGAACGTGATCTATTGTGAATGTATCATATAATTTGGTGTAGGATAAGTACTTTTTAGAGTTAACAAAGGTATCTGTGATGTCAGTAAACTTCCCATACACAGCAATAAACTTCCCAGAACAAAATAATTGGGCAACAAATCCATAATTGTATCATGTTTAGATATCCCCCATCATAAATAGATTATGCTTCTGCTGTTTTGCAGAATCTTGTTTCATCCAGCCAACCCTGCAGTGAAACAGTTGTAAACATGGGAGTGACATTTCTGCTTGTAGAAGGGATACTGATGAATGTGAGAACTCTTTAGTCCTCTGCTTCATACCTTGAACTCTGTAGTATTTCTGTCTAGATACGTGCATTTTGACCTGTAGTGATGTAGTAGTAGCACCAGTAGGCTTCTGTCTCTAAAGCTGCTGCTAAAAATCACTCTTTATTGATAGGCATGGTGTGGGATACTGGGACAGGTGAGTGAGGTATGCAAGAGGAAGAAGATAGGCCTTTCAGTGGGTAG
Source organism: Serilophus lunatus (assembly GCA_013399895.1). Taxonomy (NCBI): domain Eukaryota; kingdom Metazoa; phylum Chordata; class Aves; order Passeriformes; family Eurylaimidae; genus Serilophus; species Serilophus lunatus. The sequence continues at coordinate 375,190 of VXBA01000467.1, read as the reverse complement.
CTGAAAATTCTCACTGTAATTGCTTCTCCGTGTGATGCTGATTCCTATTCAGCATAGTGTTTGGTGCAAGCATCAGAATGTTAACTGTTTAGTCCATTCAAAAATAGTAACAAATACAAAGAGTTTTACAAACAAACAAAGCCAATACTAAATCCCATGGTTTGTTTGCTAATCTTCATGGGGTTTATTTGAATTTTCTTGTAGGGGAAATGGTGGCACTAAAGAAAGTACGTCTGGATAATGAAAAGGAGGGGTTTCCAATTACAGCTATTCGAGAGATTAAGATTCTTCGACAGCTTAATCACCAGAGCATTATCAACATGAAGGAAATAGTGACAGATAAGGAAGATGCTTTGGATTTCAAGAAGGACAAAGGTATGTACACTAACAGAGAGGTAGCTCTTTCTGGTCCTGTTCTCAGTGTGATAGTCTGTTATGCTGGATTTGAGGGTAACCTTCACGAAAAGGTATGTTTCCAAATTGTGATGCTTGACAAGGGATTTTAATTTTGATTTAAATACAAATAGAAGTAATTTATTTAACTCAGCCATGCCTTTTGCTCGTAGAAACATTTTCTGCAAATATTTTGTGGTATAAAAGATGTATTACTTGATTCCAGTTTTGCTGGAGAGGAACAGATGTTTGGCTCCTTGACACCCATGCATTTTGGAGGTCAGTAATAATAGAAAGCTCTTAATTGTGACCATTTTTTAGCCTTTTAAATTTTTTTGTAGCATTTTCTCATATCTTTTAGAATATTGTAGGCGCAATGCTGAAGAGTTGTTTTTCATTCTAGGGCTTGAATGCTATTTGAATTGTGCCTCAGTTACTTTTTTCATGATTGAGCACATGTGTCTTGAGGGTTAGAAGAAGCATAGATTAAAAGAATGAAAAGTGAGACTTATGTAGTGGTAGTATCTTTCCCAAAATAGGAGGCACGCAGATTTCTAGTCTTGGTTCCTTTGATTTTCAGTCTGAGTTGCTGCAACCTCCTTCCTCTAGAGAATCAAGCAAACAGAATTAAAATCATGCAGTGTTGTTGTTTGATGCTTTTACTTAGTTATTTTGCCACTGAAGTCTGTTTCCTCTTAGGTCCAAGTCTTATCAACCAATAAGTCAATCAATACCCTTTTGGGCAGTATTTTGGTGTCCTGTGGGCAATTTTTTACATAGTTTGGTTGAGGAAGGTGTTTAAAATGTGGTACCTGTGCTTCTTGCCTTGTCTCCTTCCCTGAGTTTCTATACAGCAAGCCCATCACCAGCAGAGATGGAAAATGTTGTGTGTACTGTACAGCCAACAGAAACAACTGGTGATGTTTTGATGAGTCACAAGATAGATGTCAAAATCAGCAGGAATTAGTTTGGAATTTTTTTCCTAGCATCTTTAGGTAGTATAATACCTTGAAGGGTATACAGCACTGACATGCTTCTTTTATTGTATTTGAAAATAGAAAGCATCTACTAGAAGAGTTTCCCTGGGATTGTACGGGTTCAGTCGTCAGCACTCACTCTAAATACTGAGAGCACAACAGCCAGTTTAGGATTTGTATGTGAATCTTGCACTAAGTTTTAATTAGGTCTAACCTACTTGGCTAATGAGACCACACTGAGCCTTGACTTCATACTTAATTGATTAATTAATTTTCTCCCTTTCTGTTTGGTGCCATGTTTAGAATTGAGTTGTAAATTTTCTTGCTGTACTTCGAACTGTGTGTCTCATCAATTTCAAATGTGTTTTTTTTGTCCAAGTCTGTATTAGTGCTTCTGAGACTACATTTGATTTAATTTCTCAGTCTTACTTAACAGCCTATTAAAACAATTACATTTTTTGAAAATTTGCAAGAGCATGGCCTTCTCCGGAGGTGCTAGAATAGAATTTATTTCTGATAGTTGATTAAGTACTGATAGTTTCTTGAAAGCATTAGCAGGATAATGAGACTGCTGTTCTGATTTGCCTGTGAAAAGATGGAAGTTGTGGGTTTTTTTCAGGCACTGTATTCTGTATTTCTCTAATGAGTAGTTCATTGTGACAGGGGGTTTATAGCTGAGTCATGGCCAAATTGTAGTCTGTGCGGGGAACACAAGCAAGTAGGAGAAAGTTTGGTCGTTTCCACAATAAAGTGTTGATGCAGAAGTAGGCTGCTCAACAAGGAACCATTAGCGATATCTTACAGAGGCAGAGCTTACATGGAAGCAAAATATTTTGCCCATCTGATGAACGTGCTTATGCATAATATATGTTACATGTTGACCTTAACTTTGGAATATAATTTGGAAAACCCTGCTGGTATCCCATTTGTAAGAGCAGGGTATGAGAACATGTTTGCTAACACATTCTTCTGTTTAGTATGAATAAAATTAATTTTGTGTCTAAGGCTGTCATATCCTGACAGATTACTCATCTGCTTATTCACTTAAGGCAGTGTAGGTTTTTTTGGTTGAATCTCAGTAGTTCAGAATGCAGCAAATTTAGTTTTCTGACAAAATGTAAGTATTTGTCCTGCTTCGTACAGTATTTGAATTAAGGATGCTTTTTAGGTGATAACATTGGGCTGCAAGCCAGCAATGTCTTGGCTTGTAAAACTTCCTCCTGATACCTTGAGCTGTGTTATGTGTTTTTAAGTGGCGTATGCAAAACATCAGAAGAAAGAGGATTTTTCCCCCCATGTAAAAGTGATTATCTCATTATTTTCAACAGCATTCTGCATTCAGAGAGAATGGAAGAATGTATATCTGTTTTTTCCTGGCCAGCTCAAAGTATAAATTTAAAGACAGGAACAGCTTTAATAGATAGTATTGGTTTTACTCTTTCTAGACCAGCCATTAGAAAAAAGTGTGAATTCTAAGTGTATTTCCATCAGTGGAAATACAGCACATCAGGCAGCACAGTTGTTTGTGTAGGTTGGGCACATGCACAGCTGAGTGGTAATACATGGGTCTGTGTACTGAAGTTCAGAAGTTTTTATTAACTTTGCAGTCTTCATCATGCATGAGACAGGCTTGATGATATAGTTGGAGAACGGATTGCTGATTGTTAATGACACGTTTTGATCCTGAGGCACAATCCTGGCAGGTAAAATGTATGTGTTGGGTGTGCTGAGAAGGAGTGTCCATTTTAAATGTTTCTCATGTAAGCTTTTTTCCCCCTACTTATCATTCAGAGGGAGATAAGTGAACACACAAGCTTAGGGATGGGAACACATGACTCCATGTTTGTATTTGGTCGTGTGTACAGCTGACTTAACAGTAAGTTCTACAGTTATTTTCTGAAGTAGTTTGATATCATTGGTACTTACGACCAAGTCTTCTGTCACTTAAACTTTGTATCACTTTTCCTTTTTGTCTGCTTCATGATAGTTCAGATTATTTGGAGTTCGCATTTACAAACTTCACATCCTTTTGGAGCAGAGTTTGGAGCAGGAGAAGCAGAAACTCGTCTGAGTGGTTTTCTTTGTTTTGTCCGAGCAAGTTTGTGTGACATTCCCTGTGCAACAGTAATTGAAAAAAACAGAAGCTGAAAACAAAAAGCTATTTCCTAGGTATATTGAAATCTATACACCTTGTAGTTTAAGTTAGTTGCATCACTTTATTGGTTATAAATTGAATAAATGGGAAAAATGCCTTTGTTACTTTGGATTTTTGTCAGCTCTGATTGGTTTTCTCAGTTCAGTGAGCCTGTCATTTTTATAACTTTGGCATATCTTTTTTTCTTTGGTCACCCGAGATGGTCCTTTAGTTCTTGGTCACCTCTTCATCAGCTGGAAGCTGTTTGCAAGTGCTCAGCAATCTAACTATGGGATTGCCATGATCTTTTTTTACTAAACAAATGGAAAGTGCCTGACCTAGGTCTTGTTGCTGTGAATGTAAGCACAATAAGCGTACTGACAGACACCCCTTCCTCCTGACAGACACCCCGTCCTCCTTTTGACTGAAATAGACATTTTTACTAACCTGAGGAAGGATGTAAAACTTTGCATGGAGACCAAAATAAAAGATCTGGTTAACATTGCAGCTTGGTTTTCTTTTTTTTTTGTGTGTATATAAGAGTAAATGTAGGACATGAAGACACAGAGTCTCTAGGGCCTGGCCATGTGACTAGCTTGTTACTTCCTCATGGCTGTGGAGGAGTACTTAGTCTGAAAGCTTGTGGTTTAGAGGGAGTCTGTGACAGCAATCGTGTAGTCATCAGAGAGTACTTCTTTACCAGGTGTCTTCTCTGCTTACATCTCTGATAGCTTTGTCTGGGTTTCCTAGGAAGTTGGGTAAAACCAAGCTGATCCAAATTTCAGAAACCTCTAATGATCTACAACTTGCCTTGCTGCTTGTGGAACAGGTGATAGAAATGTGTTACCCAAAGAGTTCTCATGCTATAGCCAAGTGATCAGGAATAGTGTGGTTGCTTGAGTGTTACTTCCCATTTGTGTGTGCTGTACTGGACTCCAGTCTGGACTGGGTGTAGACCTGGCCTTTGAACTTGATCCATGGCAGGATGATCCCTGATTAATTAAAGATTCCTGTTCCTCTGTTTTAAGAGGTTTTTTTGTTTTGTTTCTTACTTACATGGTGAATGAAACAAAGACAATATTTTCTCCCAGGGCTTCTGTATGCCCTTGGCTTTGTATGCCCATTTTAGAACATACATGACATTGGGGTAGGATTTGTTTCCAGAGGAGAATGCAAATGAACTTTGCAAGAGAATAACACTGTCATGAAGTAGAAACTCAATATTGGTTGAAAATGTGGAAAAAAAAAAGAAAAATAGTGTAGCAGCAGTGCTTTCTTTAGTCCTCAGTACCTATGCCTGTATTTGGTGTTTGGAAATCATAAAATAGATTAATAAGATATGAGTAGAAAGTTGATGAATGTCTATTTAAGGGACTTAAGGAATTCCAGTGTAAGGAACTTCAAGGAAATGGACAATTTCTTCTTTTTTCAAGCTCGGATAAAATGCTGTTTAAAACTCTTGGAATATAGTGTATCATGATTATTGAAAGAAAAATGTTAAGGGAATAGAAGAGTAAATATAATCCAGTTACATTTACTCAGTCAGGGGAAAAAATAATCTATGTATTGCATAGAAGAAGCTGGGGAGGCTTATTACCAAAATGATGATCTGATGGAGTCCCATTCTGAACAACGAGTACAGAACAAATGTTGAGAACCTGTTCCCACAACTCAGCAGTGTACATACCATGCACTGAACAAGACAGGGATTCTGGGTTTTTGACAGGATTTTTATATTTCAAGATACTATTGTAAGTGCTCATACTAGAATTTAATTAGGATTTGTATGTTATAAGGCACTTTTGGTCTCCTGGTTCCTCTGATCTGTATCTAGCCAGATATTTTTAAACACCAAACACCTTCCCTACAAATTACATTTAGAAAATATTTTCTTAAAAGCTGTTATCTGTGGAGGCTTTTGGATCATTCTCCCCTGCTGCATCTTCCTTCCTGCCCCCATCTGTAGCACTTGTATCTTTGGTAACAAATGTATAACTTGATGTCTTCTTTCGTGGAATCTGTGTGATTTGATGACAGTCAAAAAAAAAACCAGAGCCCTTCTGTGTCACAAAAATGCAAAGTATGTCTTGTTACATTTTTTGGGCCCCTCGGGAAGGAATTGCAGTTCATTAGTGCCATGTTTTCTTGTGTTGCCTATTTTGTATGCATAGCTTTGCACCATTCAATCACAACTCACTTTAAGAAAATGCTACTGTTAGAGCTCCATGACTTGAAAGTTGCCAAAGTTAGTAAACTAATTTTAATAGTTTCTCATTATGATTGAAGAAGACTCAGCTTTAGCAGTTTTTGGTTTTAAAACAAATTCTAACATTGTCTAACAGGTAGGTAGGAAATAGTAATGCACAAGTGTAATGGATCTGTGAATTTGCTCTTGATCTGAGATGGAAGGAAGATTTAGCATTTATACTGTTCTGGTGTATGTTTCTTAAGGAGAGTTGCAGAGAATATAAACAATCATATGTCATGGGTCAGGCACTACTGTGCTTTATTTAGGAATTGTCTTCATTGTTGTCAGCTTTCCTTCTTGCATGAGGCTATCAGTTGTAATTGCTGGTTATAAATAGCAGTGAAAAAATCCTGGGAGCTAGTGACAGAGCAGTAAATTGCTCAAGGCAGGGATCCTACTTTGCATATAAACAAGAGAACTATTCAGCTGTCCTCAGGTCTGCAGTCAGTCTTTCTCCTTGTCCTGTACACACATGCAGCCAGCTGCCGTGACAGAGGTAACTTTCCCTTGTATTTCAGAGCAAGAAGATACCAAGATTCACTGGTGTTCAGTTTTGTTGAGTCGACATCCTTTTGAAGGGCATGTCTAGGTTGTTCTGACACTGCAGCATTAATATCAGGTGTTTTGTTTCAAGGCATGTTAAAATATGTCATGGTTCATACTTCAGCAGTTGTCATTGAAGTAGACCTAAGTAACAGCAGATTGCCAGCTGTCTTGTCTGAAAAGACCAAGGAGCCTGTGGGCTTTTACATGCTGAGCTGGTGAACTGCATTGGTGAACTCAGTTATGCAATTAATAAGGCAGCAGACTTTTGGTTATCTCTTAATACTTCTCTCCTTTCGAAGTGATGGGATTGTGTCGTACCTGCTCGATTCGCCTCCTCTGTGCAAACCAACAGGGATGCTTTATGATTAGTATTTTGCTTCCATTGTGTAACATACAGCAGGACAAAAGGATGACCTAAGTTAAAAACAATAAACTCTTGAATATCTTATGCTGGTTTAGCTGATCTATGCTGATCTTTGTTATGAGTTTAGCACTTGCTGTATGAATTATCTCTCAACTGAATGTTAAATAGCAGATGGACTTAGCATTCTTTCTTCCCTTTTCAGCTATTATGTAAGAAAACAAGTTAATTCATAAGAATGTGTCAGTGTTTTCTGTCAAGCTGACTTACCATTATTGGTCTAAGACTTTCACTAGTTTCTGAGTTGAAATTTCTTCATTTTGGAAGGAAAACCCATAATGAGTTCTTTTTGGGCAGAAACTATTTGAAGTTGTGGCTTTGAAGGGAGGCTTTTGAAAATGCAAGGTAGACAGACCAACTTGAGTGTGGTTTCTCTGTGGCCGCCAATGCTGTGCAGGGGCTGCACTGTCCTGTCTGTCACAAAGTTAAGAAGGGAAAAAACAAAGTACTAAAAAGTGGATTGTATTGGGAGTGGTTGTGCTGGATATTGGTTATTGCTGCTTCTGAAGCATTCAGCACTTTTCTTCTTTAAGAGTACTTACATGTATCAAAGAGCCTTGGCTTTAGTAGCTTTATTTGTGGAATTATCACAGGCTAATGTTAGAGAAGACCAGATTCTCTTGTGCTTAATGTACGTATGTGGCAACTTGAAATGTGAACTCTGTCTTTGCAGAGCTGCTGTTACTAATAGATGAGTCCTGCTTTCTCATTTTGCCTTGCCTGTAGATATTTTCAGTCCTAGAAGGGCAGGCTTATTTCTGACCCAATTACACAGAAATCTTTAAAGAAAAATCAGTCACTGAATTGTGACAGATGAACTCATAATGCTTGTACATATTTTGCTTCTAGATTTCTCCCCTAACTTTACATAAGGAATATTAGTGCAGTTTATTTTTCTTCCAACGAAATGGAATGGATGGAGATTAAGAGCCGTAGGGAGAGTACGTGTCTATAGATTAAAGCACCATGTGGTAGCTTTATATTTGTTTTCATAAACATTTGACAAGTGTAATTGTTCAAATGGAAATCATTTTACTGCACTATATTTCGTTGCTAATGTTGGACATGAGGTACGGATAAAAATACTGCAGAAAATATAAGCAATTGCATGAAAAATATTTCCGATTTTTAAAAGGCAACGAAAGTGCTTTGGACTGCAGTTAAATCCATTTTTTTATCTGTGTTTCTCCTATCCTTTGTTTTTCTAGGTGCATTTTACCTGGTATTTGAATATATGGACCATGACTTGATGGGATTGCTGGAATCTGGTTTGGTTCATTTTAATGAAAATCATATTAAATCTTTTATGAGACAGCTGATGGAGGGTTTGGCCTATTGCCACAAGAAGAACTTTTTGCACAGAGATATCAAATGTTCAAATATTCTACTAAATAATAGGTATGGATATTTTTAAAAGTCTTTAACAAAAATTGTATGTTAATGGCATCTTGAAATTCTTCTTCTAATTTTCACAGTTCACCTGCTATGGGTCATTAGCAAAAGTTATTTTTTAGATTGCCTAGTGTCTTTAAAATTTGCAAAATACTGCTTTGGCAATGTTCGTTCTTAACACTAGATACTGCAATTGCGTGTTAAAACTTGACTGTGTTAAAACAGCAGGATTAAAACTTGAGTTGGAGTATTGGGGGAAACTATCTGAGTTCAAATATATTAAAACAGAATGGTAAGATGTAAGTGTTTGGTGTGTTTTCTTTTTGCCATGTCATTACGAGACTGAAGTATGTCTAGTTCTTCACGACAAAGTTCTGAGGTCCTTGTCTTTATCAGCCAGGATAATGCTTTAAAAAGAGTATTAGATCAGGCATGTTCAAACATGCCTTGGGCTTGCAGTTACAACTGTAATCACACGGGGAGAATTTGTTTCTTACTACTTTTAACACCTTGTAATTAACAAATCATATTAGCAAACATGCTGATTTGGTGTGCAGCAGCAGTAATTAATTACAAGGCCAGTGTGAAGGTAGTGGGTGACTTCATTACAAACTGTTGTACATTAAAACCTGCAGTACTAAATTCAAGGTTTATAACGGGAAAAAAGTGTATCGTTACAGTGCCTGTGATCAGTCAGCTTCTGAAATTTGTTGTCACAGGAGGTTGTCTGGATAGTGTCAGGAGTTTCAAAAAAGATGAGACACATTCAAGGGCAGGACTGTTAACAGCTGGCAATGGAAATGGACAGGGATACCTGTTCTAGCATCCTTAACGTAGTCATTGTGGGTGGTGGTTAAGGAAGATGAGCCCTGGAGGGACTGGGCTCATGAGTTCTCCCTGAAAATCTAGTCCTGGAGATTAAATACTTGGGCAAAATGTATCAAGGGTCTCTTTTGGTAGGGCCCTAGTTTTCTCACAGCTTTCTTCAAATTAAATTTTCCGGTTTTCCCTCCTTTTTCCCTTAGAATGAACTAACATTAGATTATTTTCATCTCTGGATCCTACTACAGTCTTGCTAGATTATGACGCAGACTCTTAAACAGATGTACACGATCCTCCCCATCATTCACTGTGCGCACACACCTGATCTTGCTGCCTGCTAATCTCTAGGGTTTGTGCACCTTCAGGAGCTCAGAAGCTGAGGTGCAACCTGACAGTGGAGAAGAGTCAGTTATGGTAGAGGAGGAGCTGCTTGTTGTACTGTGTTCTCTCCAGTCCAGAATACAGAGAGAATTTTTCCCCTAGGATATTTTCTGAGCATCCTTAGATTTTCTTCTGCTGTTAGAGACAAAATTCGATAGTTGATCTGAATAATTTTAAGCCAATATTTCTGAAATTACATTACCAGTTACAGCCTGCAGCTGGACACATGGATTACATATCTTTTAGAGGTGCAACTTCAACAAATTTTTGAGCAAAGACATTTATCTTCCGCAAATACCCTCTCTGAGGAATAATGTAAATTTGAGGGGAACGTTTCTTTGTTTGGGGGAGTTCTTCAAGTGGTACACCAAATCTGAGTGCACATCTGAAAAGAGGATGGAAATGTGTATATTTTATTATCACAAAATGGTCATTTTTTTGCACATCAGCAAGTTTTGCTGCAATTTGACAAAATAATATATATTTGATAAAATAATATGTATTTGAAAGTGATAGGAGTTATCAAAGCTCATCAGTATAGAAAAGCAAGACCAGATATAACAGTCTGGTTATTCCATTCATGTATTAGAGAGGCTTGCAGATATCTTTCTGTTTAAATCATCCAGACCTTATAGATAGTAGGAGTTTCTGGTCATTGAGAAGTGCCTTTCAGCTGTGCAAACTGCCTGGCAAGAGCTCTCTTATTTACTGCTCTTCCCATCACACATGGGAAAACTCAAGAATGGGTTAGGGGTTGTGTCATTCAGCAGATTGGCTGCTGGAAAAAATAGAAGCCTTTGTCTGGTCAGTTGCCCTAATTTAAAGGCTGTATTTAAACTGTACAAGAGCAGAACAGGATTTTGGTTTCCTAGAAGGAAGTATGACTGCTGATAGTTGTTTGTTGTACAAATGCTGATGCTAGCAGTAAGACATGAGAAAATAGCAGTTTCTTCCCTCAGTTTTTTTTCCTGCAAAGTTACTGGCTTCAGTACTTTACAGTATATACCTACATTTTTATTAACATCCAATAGTGTAGATGCCATTTGATGAGCATACCTACTTTTGCTTACTTGTCTTTGCTATTGAAAGTGTATTTGTTGACTGAAGGAGGGTGCACAGATTGCAAGGCACTGCCACTTTGTTAATGGGGTTTGGTGAAGGTCAGTTACAGCTGTCTCAGTCTTAAACTGTACCTGTTTTAGGGGAGGAAATCTCAAGAGAATTAACAACTAAATAATTCTTTGTTTTTTCCACCAGAGGGCAGATAAAGCTCGCGGATTTTGGGCTTGCTCGGCTGTACAACTCTGAAGAAAGGTAAGACATAGTTATGCTGTGAAAAAGCGTTCAGAAGTCTAGTGTTTTTACACAACTCTATTGTGAGAGCCAGAAGACCGTTTTGTTTAGAGGAAATGTTACTGTACTGTAATTACTTAGGGAATTGGAAGAAGTGCATGTGGTCTTACACTGCATAAAAACACAAAAGTCTCTTTGTACAAGTATATTGCTTTTCCAGGTGTTCTGGATAAATAAATGTAGAGAGGAGCCATATATTGATTGGAAATTAAGAATTACAGGCCTAAGTTTGTGGTCCTGTAAACCTAAAGAATATTTTTTCTGTTGGTATACTGAAGACTTTATTTAGGGATAGCAATTTTTTTTTTCTGACACAAAGTAATTCCTATTCGATTCCTATTCGATAAGTGTTATGTTTGTGTAAGATTTAACCTTACATTTAAAGAGGTTCATTGTATTCTTTAGGCAGTCAGTGCTGTTGAATCTGCTAGAAACAGAGATACAAGTTTAAATAAAAGTTACCCTGAAACTTCTTGTGATTTGTGCTTCTGTTGTTCTTGGCTTCATTATGCTCATACTCCAAGAAACATGTGCACAGTTTCTTACGATTAAGAACTTCAACATTTATTTTATAGTGTCATGTTTGTCCCGGGGAACTGAATTTTCAAAGTTCAAGCTGAATGTTTGCTACACTAGTATGTACATAAAGTGGTTGGATATCTGAGCTTCCTTAGATTTCTCCATGCCTAATTTGGGAAATAATATTCATAATGGTAGCATTATGGGTTTGTTTTCTCACAGAGCTCTTAGCTTGTTGATGAACCTGGTAGCCTTAGTTTCACTGTCTTCTGAGCAGTTATTTCAGGAAAATATGCTTAGTTAGGGAAGATGGTATACAGTATAGTGGCAGGGCAAAGTAATGTTAAGCAGCTGCTGGGTAATTATTTCTTGGGTTTGGATGAACTTGAAATAAAAGGGTTTGGTGTTATCCTACCTTCTTGTTTTAACTTGCACCAAACTGACATAATGGGTTTTCAGTTTAGCATGGTTTGTTTTTTTTTAATGTCTGTTTTTAAATGAATTTGCATTTTGCTTGTAAAGCTCGCTGTTCATTAAGGATTGAAAGTTCAGTGTCTTTATAGTGCAAATAACAGATTTTACTGTACATCAAATGGCAACAATATTACGCCATAATGCAGAAATTAAACCAAGATTAAAGTGTAATTAAGCTAGCTAATAGAATTGCCAGTTGAACTTGGGAGTATAATTGGTATCTCATTAGTAGATTTTTGACAAGTCTTTTGTCATTCACTTTTCCTTCTAAGAAGTTTCTGACTTGTAATAACATGTAATTTATGTATACCAACAAGCATATAATAGCTGCTGCTTTAAATTCATATATTTTGCACTTGGTTTACTGTTGTTTGGAATTTAATACTGTTTAAAAGGATATAGAATTTAGTAAGAGCATAATATGGAGGAAATAAAAATTTAAGTAAATTCCCATTGATTGTTGTAGTTGTGCTCCTTTAAATGTTATTCTGGTGCATTTAACATGTTTGGAGTAGGAGATACATGACAGATTGCATGAGAAGATGTCTGTTCAAATAAAGAGCACCATATACTAATATATATGAGTGGTGTATCTGTAGAGAAAGTCCATACTATGTAAACATTTCATAGAGGAATGCTTGCTTCAGAGATAAATATGATAAATGATGGGGTTGTTTCCAAAAACATGCGAAGTTTTTAAAACTAATCAGGGAGACGGGTAATGAAAGAAGTTACTCAGATGATTTTGCAGAAAGGATACTTGTAGTACTGAGTATATTATAAAAGCTTTTTAGACTTTATTCTGTGGTCCTTCATATGCCACACTTAATGTTACTCTGCTTTCTGTTTAGAGTTACCTAGTGTTGGTAAGAGTGAATTGTTAAAACTGAAAGAATCCTGGGATCACTTTTAAAACACCCTTGTTGAAAGAAAACCAAAGTTGAACATCTGTTTTCTGCTTTCTGTTCTGAACTGTTGATACTGTATCTTAGCCTGTGCACAAAAAAAAAAGTGTCTAAGATAGTGGAAATCCTTCTTTTGTGGAAGGGTGGAAAGGAGTATTCCCAATGACCAAAACTTCTGGTTAGAGCTGTAGAGAAGTAAAGACATGAAATATAGGAAGATGTTGAAGCATTCTAGGCTTTGGAATCAAAATTGTTGAAGGATGTAATCCAGAAAGAGGTTTTGTCTCTTTTGCTGCTACTTAAAGAGGAAAAAGTGACTTTTTTTCCTTCTTTTTTTTTAAAATGCATGTAAGGATCCTGTATTTAATATGCTAATAATTTATAGTTGCCCAGAAATTATTGGTTTTATCCAAGCAGGTCCTGCTCCTGAAGTGACTAGCAATGTAAATATACAGTATTGCTCTCTGAATAATAATTGGGATACAGAATTCACATAGCATTGATATGGCTGTGTGGTTATTATTTGTATCTTCTATCTGGCCTTTGATAGTCAAACAGTTGCATTTGCTTTTGTGTGTTTGCAGCTTTGCAGGACTAAAATTAAAAGATAGTGGAAGTTTGTACTGTTCTCCAACAGCATCACAGAAGTAAAGTCCTTAAGGTATCACTCTTTCAGAAGTAAGATTGTAGTAAAATGATAGTCCTCTCTTTTTCCTCCCCCCAACAGCCGACCATATACCAACAAAGTTATTACATTATGGTATCGGCCTCCTGAACTTCTGCTTGGAGAAGAAAGGTACACACCAGCTATCGATGTCTGGAGCTGTGGGTAAGAGTTTAGACAGAAGTGTCACAAGGATAAAAACAAGCCAAAAATAAATCTTAAATGTTTCTATCAATCTATACTGAAAGCTGTAATGATGGAATTATGCAAAACTGTTTTACAGCTGCATCCTGGGTGAACTTTTTACAAAAAAGCCAATATTTCAAGCAAATCAAGAACTTGCTCAGCTGGAACTGATAAGGTAACTTGCAAGCACTGACACATAGAAGGTGCTTCATAAACTGACAGGTTTCTTTTGTTGGTGTTAAAATTGGAGAGAACACACTGCAAACATTTGCAAGTACTCAGTTACTGCCCTGAGTGAGATGCTAAAGAGTTCTGAGAGGCATGTAAAAAGCAAGTGACTTTTGCACAGACATGGAGAAGGTTTTTTGCTGAGTGTTCTGTGCTCTTAGCAATGTACAGTTGATTAGTAAGAGGGGTTTGTTGGTAGAACAGCTAGAGTTAGTGAAGTTGTAAAGAGAGTAATCAAAATGCCTGTTACTTTTTAAGGTGATGTTGCAACTTCATTGCAGCAAATCAAAATGAGGTTGTGGATAATAATAACAAATGGGATTTGGGAGGAGTGGGTACTTGTCATGTTGCTGGTCTTGAGTTCTTGTTTCAAGCCTACCACATATATACCTGGGCTTTATTATTTTTGTGGGAATATTTCTGTTCCCTTACAAAGTGCCAGACACCTGATGGAGGTAAAAATTGTAACCCTTTCCTTGTTCCTGATAAATCATAGGATGATATATATTTAACTCAGTGGAACCAAAGCATCTTTTTTTCTTTCCTTTTATTCAGCAAGCAAAAACTGCTTTTGGTTCTGATACCATAAATGACCTTGTGAATGAGGAGAAGTCCTCTTCCTAGAAACAAGGATAAAAGAATGTGAATCCTACAGAACCTAGAGAAGCTGAACAGTAAATGGTCAACATTATTTTAAAAATTAACTTAATAAAAAATATTACAAAGTTATATATTGAGATGTTTTCCAAAACAGATTGAACAGTAGCATGCTTCTGTGTAAAGTGTTAGCTAGTCTGCAAAAATGAAATTTTTAGGAGGTGCAAAGCATATCAGTGTCATTTTTGATGTAAGGAGAATCAAACTCCTAAGTTGGGAAAATTTTGCTTTTGAGCACTAGATGGCATTGAAGCATGTCACAACTAATGATTTAAGTTTTTTTGTTTCCTTGTGCTGTACTTCTGGTGCAGAAAACTAAAACTTTGCAATTTCCTTCTGCTAGAAGCATCTGTTTGTAGCTCGTTTTTCCTGTTCATTGATGCTACGGATTTTTTGCTGTTTAAACATAATTTATCAGTTTTATCAATATCTCTACCACAATCATATTGCAGTCAACAATTCTACATCCTTACTAACTTTAATGTTCGAAGATAGAGCTGAAGTAAATTCTCATAGGCAGAGATAGATTTATTATTTTTCTTTTGCCTCCTGAAAGTTATATACCCCAAACAGCCCAAAGTCAGATTGGTTTGTATAGCATTTGGGACATAACTAACAGATCATTAAGTCCCTTAAACTAACCATTTAAATGTAAGAAATAGGAGAGCTGAACTAGGGAAATGTATTTGCAAAATGTCCTTATATGACTATCTACATCAGAATTTGAAACACTGCGTGTATGGAAATGCCTCCTTAGTTTTTCTGCTCAGATGTGTGGTGTTGACTGATCTGTGCTTAGCCATCCTTGGTTGGACAAAATGGGTGGGGATGGAGCAGGAGGAATAAAACTGGGGTCACCTCCATTTGTGGAGGTAGAGGAGGCTTGAGGCATAAAACTTGCAACTAAAGTAAAAAATACAGATGTGTTCTAGTTGTCAGATCTCGCTTCTGCCTTTAGGCCTTACTGAGATTTTTTTTTTCCCCTTCTGCCATCAGTGTTAAATAAATTCTCCGTGAAAATTGTGTTTTCAGCCATTTGGTCTATCTTCAGTGGCATTGGAAGCTAAGGACATAAAGTTACTCTAAACATGGGCTATGGAAATGCCCAAAATACTGGTCAGACATAGTTGGTTAAGTTTTTCGAAACATTTGTGTGGAGGGTGAGTGGGCTGGGCTGAGGCAGAAACAGTAAGTTTAGTCTGTGCAAGGTGATTGCCCATTGTAGACAATTCAGCATTATTTAATGTGTTGAGTATTTCACAGGAAAAAAATAACCTGAACATTAAAATTGAAGATTATTTTTATTTTCACTGTACATGCAAGAATAAAATGACAGCTGTGCTCATTTGTGGTTTTGGATCTCATACCCTCTTTTCCCTTCTCTTTGGTACAGCCGAATTTGTGGGAGTCCTTGTCCAGCTGTGTGGCCTGATGTTATCAAATTAGCTTATTTCAACACAATGAAGCCAAAGAAGCAGTATCGTCGGAAACTGAGAGAAGAGTTTGCTTTGTAAGGATGAAGAATTAATTTAGTCAACTGTATTAGCATTGCATTTTCCTGGAAACTATGAACTTCATATTTTCTGGAGAATGAGCATAGATCAAATGTAAAGGAAACGGCTTTAGAGCTTGTATTAACCCTTATTTACTAGGTGCTTCAAGAAGAGGAGAGACCCTAAAATTTTAGCCACCTGTCAGCTTTCACCTAAGGAAACATTTGTTTTCCATGATTGGTACACCTGCTTGTTTCCCCTGTCCAAAAAATTTAATTGTTTTTTATTACTACAATTGGCTGCAGCTGTAATATTAGTCTTCTGGGTCATAAATTCAGTCAACACAGAGGATATATCTGAACTGTATGTTCTAAAGTATTACCATTGGACTAGATGTGTGCAAATATCACAAGTGAAAGTTATGGAAAACAGCTGTAAGCTTGTTTTAAAGGGTATATTCCCCTCTTTCAGGTACTGTGGGTTTCAAGTGAAATGCATCATTCTGTTCATACTAATGAAACTAATATTTTTAAGGCAATAAAATTATTTTCTATGGACCAATCAGAAGTGCAACTCCCTAGGTGCTAAATTCCAAAGTGTAAAGTAACAATATAGTCTTGGCTTAAAAACTGAGGGGTGTTTTTATGTTTCAAGAAATCAAGCAATACAAAGTCAAGAAAGCTTTGGTTATATGCTTGAACAAGTGGTAAAAGGTAAAGTTTCTCTGCTTCTTACTACCACGCTCAGGTTGTGAGTAGGTTTTGTTAGTATGCAAGTTATCTGAGGACTTAATGATCAGTTATCTTGGAAGGGATGTGTTTATTAAAATTTTGCAAAGAAACGTGTGATACAAAATAAAAGTGCGATGCTTTTTTCCGTTTTGCACCTTTGTAGCATCCCAGCAGCTGCATTAGATTTATTTGATTATATGCTTGCTCTGGATCCCAGCAAGCGCTGCACAGCTGAACAAGCTCTTCAGTGTGAGTTCCTGCGAGACGTGGAACCATCTAAAATGCCTCCTCCAGAGTAAGTAATTTCCATTAGTAACAGCTCTTTCCTCTGAAATGGGAACGAGGACTGATTTCATGATGCTTCTTGTGTTTCAATTCAAGTAGATGGTGGCAGAACAAAAACATGGATATGCACAGTTGTTGAATGGTGATTCTGCAGTGAAGTGGTTGTACAGCTGAGTGACTCTTACACCATGGTAGCGATTGCAGTGCTTGTGGGGATCTGAGAATTGGTTCATTTGTCATTCCTAGAACTGAGTTCTAGTTACTGAGCTACTTCCTTTAAAGAACAAACGCTCTGTGAATGTTTCTAATGTTTAAAAAACATAATTTCCCTTTTATCTCTGTTTATTGGTGCCTGCTTTTTCCAAGGATTTTGAGGTCCTCCATGAATATGAATTTCCTCTTTGGTGGTAGGGTAATGCTGGGTATGGAATTCTGCAAGAGTACCCAAGAGTTAAAGTGAAA
The DNA here is from genome assembly GCA_013399895.1 of Serilophus lunatus. Classification (NCBI taxonomy): domain Eukaryota; kingdom Metazoa; phylum Chordata; class Aves; order Passeriformes; family Eurylaimidae; genus Serilophus; species Serilophus lunatus. Next base: position 357,919 of record VXBA01000467.1, on the reverse strand, counting down.
TACAGTACCTTTTTTCCTGAGCCAGATGAGATTCTTGGTTTTACAAGCAGGAAAAGTGAAGTACTTTGTACAAGGTTTTTCCTGTCAGTTTTCTCTGAGAGGAAATGTATTGCAATGTCTGATAAGATTTTAATCAGTACAAATCATATTGAAACAGGCCTTGAGGAAAACAATGAAAAGGTATTGTAGAATCTGCAGGACTCAGTTCTTTCCTTAAGATGGCTGTTAGAAAATAGAACATTTTACATTGCTAGAGTAAATTGAAGCTTCAAGGCAGCCTGTACTGACTTGTTTTTAATTAGTTACCAACTGGGAAAAACGTTTGCATTTTATCTAAGGTTTTTATTAAAACTCTTTCAAGACTTAACCTGTTACACAGAATCACAGAATGGATAAGGTTGCAAGGGACTACAGTGGGTCCACTTGGTCCAACCTCCCTGCTCAAGCATGGTCATCCCAGAGCACTCAGTACAGGATTGTCTCCAGGCGGTTCTTGAATATCTCCAGTGAGGGAGACTGCACAGCCTTTCTGGGGAATTGCTACTAATCCTCCTGAAACATGAGGCTAAGAGTTATATTCATTGCCTGAATATATCACTGTCTGAAAATCACAAGTCTTAGGCCATTTGCTGGTCTCAGAACTGCTTGTACAGAATGGTGCTTATGTGCATTTTAAAGTAAGTGAATGGGAAGAAATTCTTTCCTTCAACGTTGTGGTAATGCATCTATTCTAGTAGCTGATACATGGAAATTCAAAACCAGTCATTGGTGTCCTTCTAAAAATTAAGAGTAACCACACTCACTACTGACAGCATGAACAGGAAAGTGTTGACTGTCTTCTTGAAAGAATGAAAAAAGTTCTGTTTCAGGAAGAAACAGCTGTTCATTCAAGACAAGTGACAATGCTGATTGTAAGGACTGTAGGATACTTTTTGGAAATGAGTTCTTGCTTTCTTCCAGTTGTTTATCAGAAAATACTTGCAGGTCTTTGACCTGGTATGCGGAGGGAGAGAATAAAATACTTGTATAATTGCCTTCCTAATATCTTTCATCATTTGTCACCTAATTTTTACATGTTCCTCGGTGACAGAACTGCTAAGACAGTTGCTAATATGTAATAGGAAAATAAAAAACACTATTTTTAATGCATATCTTGGTATTTCTGTCATCTCTGGAATGGTCTTTTTGTTCCTTAGGAAATCAGAATTGCAATGCATGCAGGGAACTTGTAATGGAAGGACAGAATTGATGGCAAATGAGTTCCTTAGGAAAATTTTGCCTCTGGATTTATCTGTCTTAAAGGACCAAGACATCCTTTGTTCTTCATAGTATCTCAACTTTGCTAGTGTCAAGTACTATTTATCCAATGCAATTTATTTCTGCAATTTTTTTCTTTTTTTTTTTTTCCCTACTTTCTCGGTTGGCTGTACTGTACTAGATAGCCATGTCTGTTGTTGTGGACAAGTATTTGACTTAATGAGGCAGCAGTACTTGTATTAGCAGGCAGAAGGACCCTGAAAAAACCACATTCATATTAATAACTTTGTTATGTGTTACAGTGCAAATTGTATTTCATGGCAAGTGTGCAGCATGGATTTTTAAGGCTTTAATTAAACAAATAATTACATGTTTCATAAATACGGATTCAAGAAAATAACATTCTGAGATATATGTTCCCTTTTCTGCGAGAAGGACTTGTGCTTCTCAAGTAGGCAATCAGTGAAGAGGTTTCAGCCAGAAAAAGCAGGTCTGAGATTTTGCTGCCCTTTGGGTATTTTCTGATGTATTTCTGAGTTCCAGTAGGTTCATCTTTCAGAAGTTACATTATGTAGAACTTGAAAATTTATTTTACCAGTGTGGTTTTAAAAAAAAAATAGCTCTGGGATAAAACTGATTATCTCTAATCATTCTTTACAGCCTTCCTTTGTGGCAGGATTGCCATGAGCTGTGGAGTAAGAAACGTAGAAGACAGAAGCAGATGGGCATGACTGATGACTCAACAGCAGCTAAAGTCCCTAGGAAGGATCTCTCTCTAGGCATGGATGAGAGCAGAACCAACACCCCACAAGGCATGCAAACTTCTTCACAACTCAAAACTCAGGGCAACTCTAGTGTAGCACTTGGTCAGTAATATTTCCAGTTATTACAATACCTTCTACTTGGATTGCACCTCTAGAAATTTTAGATGTTACTTGCAGAGCATTGACGTGTCCTGGAGTCTTGAGGGAGGAACAGTATTGTAAGTTAAATCTTTGTTACAAAAGATTTACCTTTGCTTTTGGAAGCTGAGTGTTCCTTTTCAGTTTTATTGAATTTTTCACTCTTGTCAGAGCAACTACCTTTCTTGCTCTGTATTTTGAGGGGATTTTAGCTCTCGCTCTTCTGTAATTCTTTTGTGAACCCACAAGCCAGTGGCTGCTCACAGTTCTTCACAATCTCCATAGACTGAAGAACAACTATTGGTAGATAAACTGAACAGAAGGCAAAGTTTAGAACATCGTTTCAAGTGGAACAGGTTCCATGTGTGTGTTATGTTTGTCTTCAGCTTTCCAGATTGTTGGAAACCAAGTTGTAAAAAATAAACATCAAAATGCCCCTCCATCCTGAACCTCATATTACATGAAGCATCTACCTCTGTAGATTGCACAGCCATTAATTCTGAAACATAACCAAAGTGTCTTGCTTAAGGCCAGTCTTACGAATATAATATAAAGAGTCCTATATGGACTCCATTTGAAGTACTCAAATGTTTGGTGACGGGTCTCTCACAGTATGTAGAAATACACAGATTGACAACACCGAATGGATACTTGGTAAGATTAATTTAGACTATTTTTGATTGTGCAAATCAACTGTAAATCCTATGGCACTGATACAGGAGTTCAGCTGAAAAACAGTTAATGCAACTCATAGCACCTGAAAACTCTTTATTAATAACCGTCTTGAATCAACTCTTAATTTAACAGTAAAGCAGAGCTCCAAATATTTTGTGCAAAGATATATGTAAAATAAGTTATTTTGATCATATTTTACTGCAATTTATTGCTTCTTGCTCCTGATTATCTGGTTTCTCACTGTAAGCCAGCTGTGAGCTTCTGCTACTCCATATGTTTAGGCTGAAGTTTTGGCAGCATTTCCAAGAATGACTCTTTTCCCTCACCAAAGGAAAACTGTATTAGAAATTTGAGGAGTCCAAAGTACAGTTGTTATTTTCTTTATGCTTTTATAACAGGTAGCTGATGAGCGACTGCAGTCTATTAGTCATGGCTAATAATCATGCAAAATAAACTAAGCAAATAGAGAAGAAATCATTCAGGTCTATGTTGCTGTTTACCCATATGTACATAGAAAAATAGGTAGAAAAGAAGACAATTTTTAGAGGACCACAGAGATGTTTTCTGTATTAACCAAACACTTCTGGAAGTCATAATGCACCTTAGATAATATTATCAATAAGGCGAGTTATGTAATGCCATGAACAAATTCATGCATTAACCAAAAGTGTTGCATTTCTTATTAAGCACCCCAAAAGGACATGTTAAAAATATCTTGCTAATGTTCTAATTCATGAATGGGACCCCTGGCTATTTCATCTTGCAATTTAACAGGAGTGACGTAGAGCTCAGTAATTCTGTTCTGGTAGAAACTGACTCATTTCTAGAATTCCTGTTGGAATGAACTTGAATCTAACCAAAGACTATGGAATAGGTAGATTAGTTTCCCTGTTCGACATTTTTCTGATGAATTTTCACTGAGATTCTTAGAGAAGTTTTACTGTTGAGTATGCCATCCTCAGATGTGACAAAATAGACTTAATCATGACATCTGAGTGAGAGACAGCTGTACAAGGCATTAGAAATCATGATTTTTCTCTATATTGCAAAATAAAAGGTGGGTTTATCTTTACATATATATAAAAATATGTAAAATTTTGAAGTCTCTGGATCCTGCCTGAGTGGATTCCAAGTGCTTGTATCCTGGTGCGCATCCACAAGTAGAGTAATGGGTTATGGGGTTTGCAGCATTTTCCAGCTGCACTGCTCTTAAATCTTGAAGGGCAAATACTTAATATTTTTCTATGTGTTGCCATTTTTTTATGCATGGCTTTTAATCTGCTATGAATTAATATATTGGTAGACAAGCTCAGTAGGAGGGATAGAATTGGACAGAATGTGTTCATGTGAATCTGGATTTAACTAAAATTCAGGGCTCTGCCAGCATGGTCACACACACACACACACACACACACACACACACACACACTCGTTTTCTACCTACTTTCTTCCCTAAGCCATCTACTCATAGGCCATGCTGCTTCACATCTTTCAAAATAAACCCACAGCAGGTGTTTGAAGCTAAGAAACTGCTTTCATACTCTAACTTCCATATTCATATTGCCCTGCAGCATCATATTCTCCTCTTATTTGTGTCAGACTCCATTTTAATGAAGAAACTCTATATCCCTAAGTATTTCCTGCTACTGACTGATGGACTTCTTGTCCTTCAAACTAAGCAGTTGGCCCAGGTATAAACACAAGAGCAACTAGAGCTCATGGGCCACCTAGAGACTGGTTACTTGTGCAATTGTTAGAACCCAGATGCTGAATTAGAATAGGCTGCAATATGACCAGAAATGCATTTTGCAGATGGCTACTTTCTAAACAAGACATGTGATATGTCAAAGATAGGAAATTTTGCAGGGATTGGAAATCTTAGAGCTGCCCAAAGCAAGTGGCCTTAGCCTTAAGCCCCATCTTAGCTGTATTGTGGAAAATTGAGCTTCCAGCTTGATGTTTTTCCATCTGTCCAAGTGCATGTGTGCAACTCATGGAAGTCACATTCTTTATATTGGATCTTGCTATTCCATTTCCTATAGATACTCCCCCCAAAGGCAGTTAATATGTAAAAGCATTCCAATTGTATGTTGTCCAAACCCATGGTTTGCTAGGTGTGTCTGCTGTGCTAGATTAGTCTTCTTTTGAGATTCTGAAATATGCACGTTCTCAATAATACTTAAAAACACCTTTTTTGTCTTTAGCAAAAACAAGCACTGGACAGCAGTTAAACCAGAATGAAGTGGCAATCCTGCTAAACCTGCTACAGTCTAAAACAAGTGTTAGTTTGGCACAGTTTGCCCAAGTATTGAATATTAAGGTAAACCCAGAGACTCAGCAGCAACTAAATAAAATAAATCTTCCTGCTGGAATTCTGTCAGCAGGTGAAAAACAGTCAGAACAGCAGCAGCAGCCGCCGCCGCCGCCTCCACCACCACCACCAGAACAGGAGCCTCTAAAACAGCCACTTGTCACTCAGCCTCCTGTGCCACCTGCTCAGCTGGGTCAGCCCAAAGTCGAGACTGATGCTGCCCAGGCAGCTGTGCAGAGTGCATTTGCTGTTCTGTTGTCTCAGTTAATAAAGGCTCAGCAAACAAAACAAAAAGATTTTGTGTTGGAGGAGAAGGAGAACGGATCAGGAAATGAAATGTCATTACAGCTCAGGCCGCCTCCAGAGCCCACCACTCCTGTGTCTGTAAGCCGGGATGACATGGAATCTCCGGCACCTGGCTACCCACATCTGACCAAGTCATTATATATGTCTGCAGGTACTGTAGGCCTTTATTGCTAACCAGCAAATACCTTAAGCTCTGGAGGTGTAATGGTTTGGGTTAGAGAATGAATGTGTTTACCATATGAGTCTGTGTGCGTGTAGGAGATTAAATTGATTAAATTGTCACATTTTATGTCTGGATCATAGCTGTGTCTTATTGTAACAGGTGCCACACAGACCATGCAAACCATGATCCCCATGCTAAGAGGTACATAAGTATTAGTGATAAAACATTGATCTTTAGTCTGGGGTGCTGGGGTTTTCTTAGTGTTGTGTGTGGTGGAGAAGACAGTCTTCTCTAGTAGATTCGCTATATACAACCTGCCAGTTTTGACTGTCTTTACTTAGTAACGTATATTTTGGTGTGAGGATATTTTGGGTTTTAATGCTGACTAGAGCAATTCCTTAGTGTCAGATTCTGCAGGTAACTTGTAACTGTCACACACACGGCTAAAGGTTTCCATTGGGGTTTAGTAATAGCTGTTGTAACAGTGTACAGAGCTCTATTGCTCATTTTTTTGGATGGATATTTCAGTTTTATTATATGGTGGTTTATGTATTGTTTTGTGGTGTTTGCACTACTGAAAGAATATTCTGAAGTGCTTTGGGGCTGTTTTCTGAGTGATTGGGGTTTTGGGGGATTTTTTCGAGAGGTGTGCTTGTTTTGAGTTCACTGTTCTTTGATAGGGTGGCCTTTTGTCCCTCCAGACTTTTTTCCTATTTGTGAATATTTCCTTATCCCTCTTTGAATTTTATAGTGTTTATGTGTTGCTTAAATTTTGTTTTCAAGGTTGGGTTTGGTTGGGGTTTTTTTTAAGGAACTTTTACTCTTTTTCTTTAACTGCTTGCCTAGTAATCTTAAAGAGAAACCTGCATCATGCTCTGAGGAAAATGAACTATTGCCAAATTTTGTTCTCTGTATAATTATCCATAAATTTAACAAATTTGTAGGAATTGAAGTAACAAACCTCTGTTTTTCAGGAAAGTTCTTTCCTTTCTGGTACTGTTACTGTATATTTTTATTCCAAAGCTTTTCTTTTTCATCTTCTTAGGTCAAGAGGATTTGATTAGGTCGTCTGAGATGAGGCTTCTAAACCGAACACCTGAACAGGAACGTCCTCGGATCTTGCCTCCAGACCAGCGTCCCCCTGAGCCACCGGAGCCTCCGCCTCTCACTGATGAGGACCTTGATTATCGGACAGAGAATCAGCATTTGCCTATAACTAACTCTTCAGGAACAGATCCCCACGCAGGAGTAAAAGCAGCTCTTCTGCAGCTGCTTGCTCAGCATCAAGCTCAGGCGACAACAGAGGAGCCAGTACAAACGAGTGTGGATTATCCGGCTAGGGACTCCTATGTAACAGGCCCAGACTACAAGGATAACTTTGGATCATCATCCTTTTCATCTGCCTGTTACAGCAGTAGTGATGGAATAGGAAGTGGATCATCAGGAGTATTAGAAAGGAGGAGTTTCCTTGGAAACTCAGATATTCAGTCTTTGGATAACTACAGTACTGCTTCATCTCACTCTGGTGCTGCCCGTCCTCCATCGGCCTTTTCAGAATCCTTTCCCAGCTCAGTAACTGGTTATGGAGACATTTACCTCAACACTGGCCCCATGTTATTTAGTGGAGATAAAGACCATAGGTTTGAATACAGCCACGGCCCGATCCCGGTTTTGGGGAGCAGCAGTGATGCTTCCACGGGGCCAGAGAGTACTCACTCTTTGCCCACAAAGATGCACAACTATAGCTATGGAAGTAATCTGCAGGAAAATCCCAGTGGCCTCAGCCACATGCATGGACAGACTTGGACTTCTCCTGCCCAAGGACCTGGCTATTCCCAAGGATACAGGGGACACATTAGCACATCTGCGGTGAGAGGGCGAGGCAGAGGATTACCATTTTGAGTATCTGTTTTTCCTCAGGCACATCATTTTTATCTGGAAAAACTTTTCCCCCCCTAGCTGCAGTTTAAAGCAGCAATTCAATAGACTTGAATAATGTTAATTCAACAGCTTTATTTTTATGTGGAAAAGGGTCTTGCATACAGTAGGAAAAATTAAAAAGTGCTTACAACTCATGCTGTCTGAAAACTAGATTAATTGATTGTACATGTTCACAAACTAGTTCTGAATTTTATTTTGTATTTTGGCAGTTTTAAGTGGATGCTAAATTTAGGGACATCAGCTTTTTATGGCACTCTTTCAGATCTTCTGAACTATGCACATTTGTGCTTTTTTTGTAAGTTTGGACCAAGTTTTATGTAAAAAAAAGAAATTTTACAACAGTCAAAGCAGGGCACTGATTTATTTGGTATTTTTCTTTTTACAGAACTACCTTTAGTCAAAGGTCACTGTCAGTCTTTCAGCACTGCTTTCAGTGTTATTGTGGAAGGTGTACTTTGTGCTCATTTCAGATAATAAAACACAACCTTTCTCTTGATGCAAAATTTTATAAATATTTGGTCAATTTTTTTTTTCTTGAAAGAAAAGAAAAAAAAAAGGATGTTCTGGTAAAATGTTCTCTCCATCTCCCAGGCTTGTTTATATAAAAACTGTTTTACTTGAATGGTAAGTGCCTTAACATGTAAGCTTAAGGTCTGCAAAAATTTAGAAGTACTTCATAGATGGGTATGAACATAATGCCTAAACCTAGGTAGTTAACAGGAGAATTCAGATAATAATAATAAGCTCAAATAGGTCATAAACCTTGTGCTGTTTACTTCACCTGGGACAGTTACTTAGAGACCTAATCTTACCTTGATGAAATTGCAATTTCCAAACTGAACTTCATGAGAAATGTTGAAAGTGAGGAGAAGAATGAAGAGTGTAGTTTTTCCTCAGCTCCCTCTTGGAGTTGTAGTAAGTGTTTTAGTTCCTCTGCCAAATAAACTATACTTTCTATGTCCTTACCAAGTGGAGAAATAGTTTTTTCTTTTAAATGTCAACAGCAGTAATTCTGTGAAAAGCTGACGGACATTCTTGTCTTTTTACCACAAATACTGCATTGTAGGAAGTAACCAAAGGAAAAATGACCAGTATTAAAAGCAATGGCAAAACGTTTGACATTAGTTCTAAGTCTCTGTAAACTTGTGCTTGTGATTTTATATCTGCTATTCCACAGAACATTTTAATATTGGAATTGAGTCTCTCTGAACAACCGATGGTTAAAGCTTACCAAGAGCCACTCCTCATAGTAATTCAAATTCCAGCATGCTTTTTTTTTTTTCTTCCTTTGACAAGTGGCCTCTCTCCTGTAGAGAGGAGGTATGGTTATATTTTGCCTGTACGTAAAGGAATGTTTTGAAGCCCATATTGGAAACAATTTTCCAACTGATTATCCAGTTGACAAATCGGTACCTTATGTAACTGAGTGTTTAAATATTACTTTTTAAAAAGTAAAATTTCTACTTACACTATTACAAATGTAGTCTTGTCAGTGACTTTTTGGATTTTCAGAATAGAAGCCAAAGCTGTTGGTGTTTTGTCTTGATTGAAAATTGTGGTTTGTCTATGGCTAACTCCCACACTGTGGATCGTGGAGAAACATTCTGCGCTAACTACGTGGTGCCTGAGGACCTGGCAAATGGGGAATGGAGAGAAAGTCCTTCCTGCTGCTGCTGTTTAAGATGTCCCTACAAGTCTGGCAGCTGCCTTCAGTAGACACAATAAAAAAATCCTGGGATTTGAAAATAAAAGCAGCCAGGTCAGAAACAAATACTTTGACCTGAATAGCCTGTGTTTAAGAAAAGCAAAGGCTTCATTTGAATGACAGTGCATTGGGTAGTTTCCCTTGAGTAAGGACGCCCTCATAGCATTTTACTGCTAGTAAAATTATAAAAACAAAAATATCGAGTGTCATTTACATACAAACAGTGTCAGCTAAGGCTCTTTGTTTACTAATCTTCAAAAAACCAGTCCTACAGAAATACACTGATTACTTTTTTTTCCTTAGAATCAAGCAAAAGATTTTCAAAGCTTTTAGGTAGCTACTGTTGCTAAAATTGTGCCGTCTGGGGCTACTCACCTACACTTGAAATGTAACTGCAGGCAATAGTTGGCTAAAAATGCAGGTAAGTTCAAATGGAAAGTAGATCTCAGGGGACTAAATGAATTGACTTCCAATACAAAATGCAGGGAAGGCATTGTGTTTCCCTTCAGAAGTAAATTTTCGAGCCATTTAGTTCACCTTATTTAATGCAGAGAAGTTGGTCCTCTGTGCCTGTGTAAATGGCAGTGCAGGTTCCTCATGGGCTGGTAGTGCTCTGATACTGGTTATTCCACCAAAATGGGTTTCAGTCTTTGGCCATGAAAAAGAAAACACCAACAGCCCCAGCACAAGTAAACCTGACTGAGGAGAGAAGGAGATGCAATAGATAGTTGACTGCCAGATGAGTCAGAAACAAAACTGGCACACTGGCCACTATGTACTGTAAAATGACTCTTCCCCAGTTTAAGGGTTAAGGGTTACTGGCCTGTGACCTTGAACACTGCATTTTCCTGGGGCAATAGTGATACAATAATTTGGAGGGAAAGTTAGTTAATGTATTTGCACTTATGATAACTCTGAAAAGGTTGCTTTCTCTGCAACCCAGGGGATTTTCTTGGCTCTTTTCCTGGCAGCCTTTTGTCCTTGGCTGGTGGAGGCTGTGTGTGGGTGAGAAGCTCTGCCCTGCTTCTCCAGGGCAGCCCTTGGTGGGTGTGGCAGAGGATGATTGGTGCCTGCAGCCACACTGCCTCGCCTTGAGAGTTGTGTCTAGGTAGGTTAGCACCAGGGAACTGGCTGGATCTAAGGACTGTAGTTCCTCATTCACTTGTACCTGACCTGTCAATGTGAACCGTCTGCATTTATTTTGAATTGAATCTCATGTCGAGGTGCTTATGACAGAATTTTACCCTTTAGAGCACTCCACTCACCAGAGAGAGTCTGTAGTTTGGCATTTTACATCATGTGGCCCTTGCATTTTTGACACAATAGTAGACACTCTAAAAACTGTGTTATTTTCCTGTGGAGCTGTGGCTTTTTTAACTTTCCCCCCATCCTTTGGGTTTACATTTTCTGTGCTGCAATTCCAAAGTGAGCTAGAGTCCCGGACACTACATCAAAAAGTAAGTGTTGTGTGTATTTCTAAATAAACACAGTGAAATACTGTAATAATGGACTACCAAGTAGCGAGTTCTTCATTATTTATATTAAGTGGTCTTCAGCCATACCAAGAAGAAGACAGTGAGCACAGCTGGACTGCTATGACCATGACTTAAAACACTTAAAATGCTTAAATTCAGCCAAAGGAAAAGAAACAGCTTTTATGGATTGCTAGTTGTTGCTGTTATCCTGAACTAGAAGGAGCAGTGTTAGGGAAGAAATGTAGAAATACATGTATCCTTAAATATTAATATAATTTCTTGGAAAAATAATTTTTAAATGGCAAACCTCTATATTTTCTTATGTTTCCATAAAATGTGGTCTGTGTTAAATTTTCCCCATCCCACAATAGTGTAAAGTGCTTTCTAGAAGCAGAGGCCATAAGTGCCATATTGTAAGTTCTTAGGTTTTGAGTGCTCTTCTCCTTTTGCTTGGTGCAGGAGGCAGTTTCAGTTTGGGTGAAATCTACAGTTGGATGAGTTTAATAGATAATTGTGCAGTGAAAACTAAAGCACTGAAGTAACACAGGATACCTCTTGTCTGCAGGCAAATTAGATCTTGTACCATCAATTCTATTTCTAAAAGAAAAAATCTCAGATGTATTCCTTGATTTCTTCTTTTTGTTAATCAAACATGCAAGTGTTTTACATACATTTCTCCAGTCTATTCTGTTACTGTGTTTTTTACATGAGGAAATTTTGGCTATATCTTGATAGCTCTAGGATGTTCTGCATTTGCAGAAATGTGTCATAAAATTAATCACCTGAAAATGGGTTTGAATTTGTATTTTTTAAATATGGAATGACCTTGGGTTGACTTAAAATCAAATTAACTTGCTTATCAGGGTGAAGAATACTTTATTGCAGCAGTTATTTCAAGACAACTTAATTTAAAATAAATTGTTATGCTTCAGCTTGCTTACTCTTTGTTATTTTAAGCCATTTGTATATAAAATGTATTGTGTGGCCTGTAAATAAAATACATGAAAACTTGAAGTCTTCCATTGTTTTCCCTCTCTAGTTGTCAAACAGCACTTCAAAAGAACACTGGGTTAAACAGAGAAGGTCTTTTTAGTATCCAGGTCTATAGTTGTCTATAGTTGTCAGTGTGTTCAAATTCTGCATGTTATTAAAAATACCCTTACTGCTCCAGGACTCTTTCCAAGGAGCACTGCAGTGATGGCAGTGTGAGCACTTGCTGCTAGAGCGAAGCTCCTGGGTAATGTGTGGAAGCCAAGGTGCAGTGGAGCAACCCCTCCAGTACTGGGAGGTGCAGCAAAAGCCAGCCATGTGCTGGGACAGGGCTGTGGGACACGGGCTTCTGCAGTGCGGAGAGGATGCTGCTGGTTCCAGCACCTGTGAGCTGCTCAGAACGGCGGGCTCTGTATAACATGACCTGTTTTCCTTGGCAGTGTCCAAGCAGAGGTGCAATTAATATTCCCCACCACTGTCTCTTTAATGAGGATGGTGTGTTTGGTAGGAGTAACAGGACATCAATCCCGAAGAGACGGATATTTTCAGTGCCTGGTGTGACTTCAGTAACTGTGCTTTGAATGCCTGAGGCTTCTCCAGCTTTTTTCCTACAGTGCCACCTAATATAATGAAACTGTTTGCATCTTTCAAAAAATGCTACACTTCTGTCCAAAAATACAGCACTTACTGTTATCTTCAGTTCTCTTGAACTCTGGGCTGGAGAGATTGCTGCTTCATCACTTGTCACTGGAAGTCAGAAGATGGGCACTGAAAGTGCAATTGGAAGTTAGAGGGACCAGCAGCTGTTACACTGGTGTCACTGGACACCCAAAACATCTCACCTGGGAGACAATGCTTTGGTGACAGCTACAATTAAAGCCTGGACTTTATTTTGGTCACTAGCTCAGGCAGTATTAGAGTGTTTACTTGCACATAGCAGATCTGGCAATTGTGTGTAACCAGTGCTGCTTGTCTGCTCAGTTTTTCTCATGCAATTGCAACTGGTAATGTGACAAAATTGGCTCTGTTTTATGTTGGAGCACGAACCTGTAATGGTTTGAAAATGGTGTGGAGTTCCATTCATCCAGCTGTTACTGCCATACAGGTACCCAGCTGTGCAATAAGGTACCAGTAATAATTTCAGAGGGATCTGAATGTGAATGAATGTCCTCATCTGCAAATAAAATAGCACCAGGTGAAAGAGGAGAGATGCAAATAACTGAGAACAACAGCGTCTATCAACACAGAGCAAAGAATGCGTCTGTGAAATTGCTGGCAAGAGAGGAAAGCAACCATCTCATATCACAACTATGAATTACTGCCTGTTAGCTCTGAAAGAACAATGCAGTTTCGGAAAACATCCTTTTCAATTTCCTGAACCAAGATTAGGTTGCTTCCATTTTTAAGGAATGCCTATAAACCCTGAGAGGCCATCTGGATGAATGGGATTGCAGCTACCAAACTCCCCCATCATGTAGAAGAAAATGAGTCAGAGCACATTGCAGTGATAGCAAACAAGAGGAGAGAGAACTTAATTTGCCCAATAAGGGGAACTGTTTCTTTTTCGTCAACTCTGTTTGCTTTGATGGAGCTTGAGGGTTTTCCTTCTAAAGTAGTTTGCTCATTATGGCTGCTTATTTTAGTTTTTTTTATTGCCCATGGAGAGAACTCAGTCATAGGAACTTTCAGTCTGAGCCTATGGTAATGTTTTTTCTTCAGGTATAGCAGCCCTCATTAATAGGCAATACTTGTATCACTTGACACAGGACAGCTTCAGTTTTGATAAATTCCTCTGTGGGCACTTTGGACGTACTATTGATATGGCAAATTCTCATAAACACTGTGAATGTGTCTTTAACAGGACTTCTTTCAACAGGGGTTTTGTAAAGATTTTTTTAGAAAATACAGTGTGGAAGAGACGGAGCTGGTCAGAAAAGGGAGAGTAAGTGCCACAGAAGGCAGCCTAGGAGCTCCTGTTACTTGCAAGCAGGAATCACAGCTGTGTGCTGCCCTTAAGGGGGGGATCAGTTGGCTTCTGTAGTTAGTGTTTAACTTGTGCAGATATGTGTCTGTGCTGTACTCCCTCCTGTGCGCTAACAGTATGGTGTTAGTTGCTAGAGGACATAGTTGGAAGCAAGTGTTTGATGTGCAGCAATGTCTAATACAGGTGCCTTTTTTTCTTTCCTCCTCCAAGTTCTTTTCAGACCTGTTTTACAAATGTGTAAAACACATCAGCAGTTTCTGTCATGGGAGAAAAGCACACTTTCTCCTGCCTTTCAAGTGTTTTCTGAGGATCTTGGATTTGCCCAGGTGGCAGTGGTAGGGAAGTACCTGATGCTTACTTGCCCTGCTGTTGGGACCATCTCTAAGCATCAACATGCCGAGACCTGGCAAAGCTGGCTTCTCTCATTGCTGTCTCCAGGTCACTCTGAACAAGGAATGGCTTGTGCAAAGAACTGGAGAGAAGCCTGACTACAGGAGATGATTTTCCTTGAACAAGGAAGAGATCATTACTTACGAATCCAACAAAGGCATTTTTACTTTCATTCTCATTCAACCTGTCCAATTGCAAAAACGATACACACGAGTGGTTTCAAAGCAGGACCTGGCTGCAGGTTGGGCTGTTGTTTGGTTTTTTTTTCATTCTTTTGTTTTTCTTTACAGATACTACTCTTTAGAGAGCTTTTGGATGTTAGAAACCACCAGCAAATCAATGTAGGATCAAGAGATCGGGGCTTCTGATTCACAGTTGACCCAGTGGCAAAAAATACATGGGAGTTATAGAAGAGGAGCAGGCCATCCCATGCCTTCCTGTGCTAGAGTTAAAATGAAAACACATGTCCATACTGGAAAATGAAGGATACTGTGCAGAGTGGACAAACCCAGCAGTCAGCGTTATCCATGTGCAGTCCTGTAACCTTCCCTGCATTACAAATACCCTTGAAAATTTGTGTCATTCCTGGGATGTGAAATCCTTGTCCTCAAAACAAGGCAGGCAGCAGACCCTCTCACAGCACGAGTACCTTCCTGCTTTCTTTGCAGAACAAAAATTAATAGTGACCATTGTTTTTAACCCCTTTTTTTGTGAAAATCGTTCATGGTGGGAAAGGGCTAGCCAATGGACTAAGAACTACAGATGACATGGGAAATGAACAGAAATCTATTAATGCTGTATATGAGGAGTAGTAAATAATAGTTTAAAACTTCTCTGCAGATGGTCTGGCAATTCCACATGGGGAAAGTATTACTCTGAAACTGGCAGACTTTAGAAGCTATGTACATTTTTCTCCAGATTGCTTCTTGTTATGGATTGCAGATCCTGCTCTGAGACTTCAAGCAAGCGCATACAGTTACAAGAGACAGTGAAAGAAGACATGTGGGTAGTAGTAATAATTTTTATTTGCATACTCTACTTGCAATTACAATGCTGCCTTTTGGGAACAATGACAAAACACTCAACAAATTCCACACAATTTTGCAGACCTATCAGAAATTCAACTCTATTTCAGCTTCTAGCATCAGATAAATTGGAGATGGCCTTCTGTTTCAGCTGATCCTGTGGGAAGCTCCAGTTCGGTCTGGGTTTGGGTATTTGTTGTTAGTCTCAGCTGTTAGCATGCAAATCGTTTCCTCACATCCAGGGAAATATTCTGCATGCTTTATTTAAGTGCCTGTCATTTGTTGCTACCTTGCAGCCACTCTTCCATTCCTCAAGTCCTGTATTAAGATTTCAGCATTAGAGTTTTTGTATTGTGAAAGATTTTACATGATGCATTTCATTATGGGAAGCAGTATTTCAAAGCACACCATCAAACATTGAATAAGTATTTTCATCAAGTTCTAAAAATACCTCATGGTTTGAGATACAGTCCCAATATGAGGCATCCTCCTGTCTTGGTTAGAATATACTCCTGTCCGAATATTTCCTCTGTATGACATGCTTGTGGTGTCAAAAGCAGAAGGGGAGTAAACAGCATTCAGCAGACCTCAATATGGTCACTGCAGTCCATAACAACATACGGAAGCTGGTAGTTTAAATTTAGGTGAGACTCTCATCAATTGCCTCTACAGAATTGGGAAGAAAAATGCAATGAGAGGGATTAGTTATATTTACTAATTAAAAATAATAATGTCTAAAATCACCTTCTGACAACAAGAGGCTTCAGTTAAGAGGAAGAAACCAGGATTTCATTTGCAGAAGAGAAAAAACAAACTGCAGATGCTTCACTGATACTAAATTTGTGGAAATTGATTTCTAATTGTGTTTTAAGTATGATCAATAATTAAAAGTGTCTGCTGTAGGAAACGATGATAACTGACCAAGTTTCTACACAATGCAGAGACAGCAATTGGACAGGACTAAATCAACATGAAAAACATACAAGCACATGCTTTGCTATGCAAAGACTGTTTCATAGGTCATTGGCTCAACCCCTTCCAACAGAGCACCATTTGGTTGTGTGATGTTTTGACAAGTCGTGTAACTGCTGAAGGATTCCATGGGACAGGAGAGAGAAGATGTCAACAGAAGGATTATTAAATTCCTAAGTAGATGAACAGACCCACCAAATGGGAATTAGATTTGTTATTGGTAGGATATTTGTAAAGTGGGTGCTCTCAAGTGTACCAGGCAAGCTGGCAGCTCCTACTGTTCTTCAGAGCAGTTCTAAAACTGTTTGTAAGTGGGAAGGCAAAAGCTGCTCAAATTGTCATTAAGTGCTCTACAGCTAGTCAGAAAAAGCAAGAAATCAGGTTTGTAACACTTGTATTACACATCCTGTGTTTTGCAAAATGCCATCTATGTCATGTGACATATTGCATATTGTTGGAATATTAAATTCAGCGTTTCTGCAGCCTGACCACTACTAGTACGGCATCAACATTTTTAGGCTCGATTTTCTATAGCTTTTAAAAAATAAGATGCATGGAAAGACTTATAACTACTACTGTGATAGTTCTATGCTTTAGAAAGAGATTATGCCACTTAAAGTTTCTGTCCAAAAATAGACCTTAATACGAAAAACCTTCAGGACCTGAAACCTCAACTCTGGAAGTGAATTATTTTTCTCTTTTGAAGCATGGAAAATTTATTAAAACACATTTTACAATACTGTCACAATTGGTTTTCTGATTCATTAATCTGAAAAGCTGAACCACATTTGCCTTCAGGAAATGAGAGAGCAGATGCTGTACCAGATTTGGCATCAATCAGTTAAGAAGATACTGGTCATTTAAAAATTGTTAAATTAATGGCTAGTAGAGCTAAAGACTGGTTTACTCCATGATAATTGAGAATCTTCCACTGAAAGGCGCTACACTTTTGATTACAGCACAAATCATTTCCATACGCAGTGAATTTCAAGAGTTTAAGTATCCCTCTCTTTCTTAGGAGGCTGTGACCTGCATTGTTACATTGTTGTGAATAAAAACTTAAAACTGTTAACTTAGGTTGAAACTGTTCCTGCTGTCTTTGCAGATTTCATGTCAAAGTACAAAAACCAAGACCTCTGTTAACTTCAGCAGGGATTTCCATTTTATTCTCGAGAGTCAGAATTTCCCTTTTGAACAGATTTTTTTTTATAAAACTACCTTCCATTAAAAAAATTACATATGTCTTGGCATACTTACTTTGGCCACAGTAGACTTGAAATGCTGGAGAGCCATGAAGCACAGACGTGTGGACTATTAAAGAAATCACAGAAATTTTCTTTTATTCTAAGGTCCTGAACACTTATGCTGTGAGAAGTGGATTTCTTTTGTTAAAGCAATGTTTCTGAGTATTTGTATTCTCTACAGCAGATCTGAAAGGTGCTTGAGGAAATGGCTTTTTTTTTCAGATGTTCACGGAATTAAACAGATATCACTTATCATTAGCATGTGTTGGAAAGCATGGCTGCCTTTCTGCTGGCATTCCTCCTGCTGGGAAGGTGATGCCCTTGAAATTTGCTCTGATTTAAAAAAACCCCAAAACAACAGTATTTGATTTATTAATCAGCTTTAGAGTATGAAATAGGGAGAGCAGGAAACACTACGTTCTTTTCTGACACAAACAAGAATTATTTCTTCTTCACCTCACTCACAGCAGTGAGGATGATGAGCTCCAGGAGTGTCAAGGTATAAAACATGCAGCAATTACTCTGAGAGGAAATTAAACAGTGTCAGAGAAATACAACCAGATACAATAGGTTCCTTGAAAACAGAGGTTTAAAGTTCTTGGCACCAGCTTTCTACATATTTGGAATTTTATTTTAGAAGCTATTCTATGTACAGGAACACTGCTGGTAGTGTAAGTTGTCTTCAGACACAATTTGGCAGTTCATTCATTCAAAAACAGTTATCACAGGGCACACACAGCTTTCTAACATCTGGAAATGAACAATCAATTAGTTTGCCTTAGTGTAATTTCATTTCTATAGCAACCAGGAGGCAGACAAGATAAATAGCTTCAGAAAAGTGCAATGGTAAGTAATCAACAGGTGGACTCTTGGTGCCACTCAAGTTGTTCACTTTGGACCACTTGCAGATGTTAATTCTGCCTTTTATCTTTGTAACAATACACCAAAATTTTCAAATCCATTTTTTTTCTTAGTGTAAAAAACAAAAATGAAATGACACTCAGGCAAAGATACTCAAATCTCATCTGCAAGCTCAACTGTAGGAAGAGCAACATGTTAATTCCCAACATCTGTTAAGGGAATGCAGCTCAAAGCCTTATTTTACATTAACCTAAAGGTGGTGGTTTGATTCTAAAAAAGCCTGTCCAACTGCTACTTACAATCCAATTACTGTTGATACTGCTCCCCAGTTGGCCATCAGTGTTTTTTAAAGCTTATGTTAGCTGTTATTTGTGGTTTATGCTGTGTAGTTATCCACAGAAGATGTCAATTAGCTTGACTCCTCTTCCCTTGTTTTCCCTTGAAAAGGGAAAGACTTGCATTAAAAAAGTTTTGTTCTTTCACTTATGGGTATTTGATACCAACAGTTGCATCAACACCATGTTCAGCAGTTTGAATTCTTAGGAATTTTCTTATGCATACAACAAAGATTTAAATCCATTGACTGTACAGTAACAGCTTTTTACTATCTTGACTACACAGCAGTTAGATTGTGGCTAAATACATATGGATACCAGAAGCTTTAAGTGCCATTTAATACAGCACCAAGCATCATGATTACTGACACTCACAGAAAAATGGGCATTTTAAAATATTGTGTTAAAATTTTCAGCTTGATGTGATGTCAAATTCTCTGCCTTCTAAGATGCTGTCACTAATGAATAAATGAAAAAAACAATTTAAATTCTATTATTCTTCACCTCACTAGCATAGTGGCTCACTAGAGGCTTTAGGAAACTAAAAATCCCTTGAAGTGTGTTTGTGTATGTGGGAGGGAAGGGGACTTAATTGTTTTGGCCTTGTTAAAATCCCATTCTAGCTGCAATGTGGAAATGGGCTATCACAGGTCACACGGAATTGCAATGATGTCCCTATTCATGCAGTCCATGTGGCATGATGGTGGAGATAATTATTTCCATCCCAGTATCTCAAGTGCAAAAGCTACGACCCAGTGTGCCTGTTGGGTGAACCCTGTTGGCCAGTTCTGGAAAGTGTAAGCCCTTGAAAGTAAGAAAGGAGGGAGACTCGGATCCTTTTTAATGATGCTCTGCAACTGCCATCACTACTTGAATTAACACTGATACCTGAATTAAATTAATTCAACTTACTCTCTTCCTTTTGCAGGGAAAAAAGGTACCAATTTAAAACATTCTCCACAATCTTGTCACTGTTACCTTGAAAAAAAATGAATACTCAGAATTAAGCAATTTGAAGAATTTCAGTATGTGAGAATTATATCCCCGATAGAATTGGAAGGCATAACTTCTTTACTGCCAAAAAAATAGTATTGACATTCAGTGAACAGTGTAGCCTGGAGATTTGTGAAACTGATTATGTTCAATATTCTATGTTAAACTTTTATCAGAGAATAAGCCAAATGCTGGGCTTATGGCTTTGCCTGGAGTTCCTGTCACAGGTAGCCTTGAAGTGATGGTAACAAGTCAGTGCTCCTCCAGAAAAAAAATAACAAGACAGAACACACAGTTTGTGAGACTGTGGAAGAACTTGAGGCTGTGTAGTTTGAGGACCCCTAGTTTACACCAATATTTAAGAACGGTAATGTACAACAGCCACAGATCAGTGAAAAAAGGGCAGTGGAATTCACCTGTGATTTTACTGTGTAAGACACTGATGAAATTTAAACTTCAGGATGTGCACTAAGCAACCCCCTGATATGGTCTGAAACCTATACAGAGCTGGTGAAGCAAAACGGATTAGTATGTGGCTCCACACATGTCCTGGGCCCCTCTGCACCAGAACAGCAAGAGAGCAGGGGCAACCTCTAGGAGAGGAAGGCACAGTACTTTGATGGGCTGGTCCCGTACCAAGCATCTGCCCAACTGTTTCTAGCCCAGCAGTCAAAGGTTTCCCAGTGTCATCAAGGAAGCAATGGGAATGAGACAAAGCAATTTTTGCCAGATCCAAAAAGCTTTAAAGGGAAGGCCTAGATTTGATGCTAATACAGAACAGCTAATCATTTTGTAAAAGTAAATTCAGAAATCCAGGTTGAGAAAGTGTTGTTAAATTCTAAGTCAGCAAAGCACACATTTCAGTGAAAATGGCAGAAAATGAAACTTGTTTAAGCCATCTCAAATGATATAGTTTATCTAGTTACCTATGTCAATTGGTATGTAAGTTTCTGAAAGCCTGAGACATGAAAATCATTACATGTTTCTTCACCAACCAGTGTAGGCAACCCTTCCTTTTCTCCCCCCGCTCCAAGGAGCTAGAAGGGCAAGCACCAAGATTTGAGGAAAGGAGAACAAAGTCTTTACCTTGACAATTTTGGAAAAGGTAAGAACAAGTTTAATTCACTGCAAGATAGTCCTGGCTCATGAATAAATCTGAATTCAGAGCAATTGCTAGGCAGAGCAGTAAACTGCAGTGTTGGTAAAAAGCACTAACAAAGTGATGATACAATTTTCAAACTAACGTTAGATACTTACACATGTCAGTTGCATGAGTAAATCCTCTGACTTCAGGGAGATTACTCAAAAGCACAAGATGAAACCCAGACTACAAAAGATTTTAGAAGGAAGCTGAACAGCTGCTTGTAGAATTCCCATATAATGCATGTTTCAAATACTCTCTCTCAGACATCTAATTACATCATTTATATAAAGTGAAGAGCACATAAAGATACCCTTATCCTTACCCTAACAGGAAAAGGAAAACAACCCGACTGCAAAAGTAGTTATCAATACTGCCACCAGAAGAATTTTTCCTGGTAAATATTCCCAGTTTTGACATTAAAAAAACGCCACATCTCAGGGCATTACTGCTAATTCTAAAGAGGAGGAGCTTGATATGAACTTTTAAAACCCCATTTTAACTGAAATGTTAATATTGTGAATTATTTAACAATTTCAATGTAAAATAGTGTGTACTAGGTGCCAGAGAAGAATGGGTATTCCATATTATAAAGCAGCAATGAAAACCCAGAGCTGAACTTTGAAGTATTGCAGTACAACACTTGGGGTAGTTACCCCCTCCGTGTGTTGTGCATCACACATGTACTCATCTGATTTCAGTAACGTTACTGTGACACCAGCACAAGGTAGTGGTGATGCAGTTCACTGTTAAACACAGGAGCAAGGAGTGACAAATTAATTAGGTTTTGCTGGAAGAGTTAGTCATGAGTTATACAGCTGATTACAACAACCGAATAGAAAGTCAAACAGACTGGATGGACAAACACAAGGCAAACAAAACAGAACAAAAAAGTAAATCAATCCAAAGTTCTGAAAAAGGAGATAAATTACTTACCTTAAAATCTAGGAAGTCTGTTGAAGAAAGAGCAATGCTTGTATTCTTAGTATGTTCCTTTCATTAACAAGACAGACACTATTTTGTTTCATGGGATCATGAAAAAGGATGTATTTGTGCTTTACTTTTTATCATCAAATGCTATTTCCAGAGTCCTACAGTTACTGTGAAGTAGCTTCATCAACAAATGAGGAAGTGATATATCCTCTCTCCATTAGAAACATGCGGGGAAAAAGAGTATTTGCCATATGGCAAAAAGAAAAAAATCCTGGTGAGAAACTAAGTGCTTAAAGCTTCCTGCATATCACAGCAAAAAAGGCAAAGCTTATGCTGGATTTAAATACTTTATAGTTCTGAACACGTGTTCATGCATTTTACAGCTATACAACAATGACATTTTTAAATTCTACTGTAATTGAAAAATTTCTTCTAGAAGCCAGAAAGGTGAATCCTTTCTAAGTTTTTGGTGCCAATTCTTGAGTGTCCTTAGCAGTATGATGTACAGAAAACTTCATACTTCACCTTTCATAACTGACATCAATTAACCAATGTATAAATTCTAAAGGCTATCTGCAACTTGTCAAGTCATCTCAGTTTTGCTGGTACCTATTACAGATAATGATACTGGTAACTGCCATTTAAGGCACAGTTCTTTTGTTTCTGGGATGAAGATTTGGCCACTGGCATTATGTTCTCAGTTCTCTGAGCAGCCTTTTTGGATGTAATACTAAAAACAACAGGGTGAATTGGGGGAAGACAGAGGTGAAGTACTTTAGACGGTGGTCATAAAAATACAAGAGACTCAATTAGCACATTTCAAATGCTCCTTAGAGCATGGAGTTGTTCCTGAAGGCAGTGTTAACTCAAGACATTTTATGCTGAAATAGATAAAAGAGTATATAGGACTATTCTACTCAGCAAAAGACAAGTTACTAAGAACAGTTTAATGTGATTCTCTGTGCTTTTCTACCTAACCATGCTTCAAGACTACAAAAATACCTTTTGAGTATATGAGAACCTTAAAGGAACACGTTTTGAAAACTACACTAATGGTTTTATTTAACAAAGTTTTCACGTTCTACCTTGGCTTAAAAGCCAAGATCAACAAACAAAAAACGGTACCTTCAACAGAACTTTATCTAACTACTTGCAAGCTTAACGTGTCAAGAGAGAGCATGCCTGCAGCTGGAGCTATCTTTTTTATTCCAGATTATGATAATCACTACTGGATTTAATCATGGATCTCCCATGTAAAAACAAGCTCTGAAAAACAACCCATTGTTTTCCTTTTCAGTATAAAAATATAGCATGCACACATGCAAAACAATTCTCCTGGCAATGATTCCTGCCATAAGTAAAATTAAAAAATAATTGAAAAATATTGTACAGATTAAAAAACCAAGATGCTATGCATGTACTAATGTCAACTGTGTAAAAAACAATTTAATTCTACAATATTCTAAGAAGTGGGCCCAGAAAGAACATTTGCATTTATTTAATGTTTTCAATGCTCCTTAAATTGCCACAGAACAGACTTGTTACTATAATCCAGAAATCTCTAATATTGATCCAAATATATTTTTCTAAAACACAAAAACAAATGATTACAGAACTTAGTTTGTGACTCAAGGGTTGGTTCAACAAATTAAACTTTCCAAAATGAATACATTTTTTTCCTGAGGTGGCTAAAAGTCACATTTCAACTTCATGTTACACTGCAATGAACAAAAATCACTATGCACAGAGATTAACTACAGCATACAAGCATATTTACAGAAGTCACCTAATTTCACTGGCACCATTTGTGTTAACACGTACACCTTAACAAAAGTCCTAAAATATTCTTTAGACATTACAAAACAAGGATTTACAAAACTTTATTTCCAAGTTACTTCATTCTAAAAATGTTGAAACATAAAAAAATACCACTTCCTAAAGGACTTTACAATAAAAGGCTAACAATCTGGATTGAAGAGGTAAGTATATGGAAACCTGTTTTAACAGTCACGAATCAGTCGCTGGTGATTAAAGAACACTTTGTTCTTCAAAGCTGGTAGGCACTTCCACAAAGCCAGAAAGGTAAGGCTTCCTACCACTCCTTTTCCATCCCATACATAAAAATATCCAATGCAATAAAAAAGGTAGGATAAAAGGGTGGACATGTGATCAAATAAAAGCATTATCTAAGTCCTTGATTATTGTTCATCTTGTGTAAGTGTTAAGATTTTGTCCCAAAGTTTTCCTGACAAGATGGAGTTATTTGGCCTTTAAAAGTGTTAGCTGAAATACCTCCCTTTTTTACCAGTACATGTTGTTTGCTCACTGCTGTACTGCTGGTTTATGTCTGTAACAGAAACTGGCTCTAGGCCAGCCCATGGGTCCTCAAGCATTGAAGGTCTGTAATAGTTTTCCACATCATTAGACACTCTTTTCTCTCTGCCATGCGCTGTACCAAATGGAGTAGATGTCCTGGGTGATCCCTTTGGAAAAAAATCATCAAGTAAAGAAACATTTAATAGACCAATTAAAAAAAAGGGAAAAAAAAGAAAAAATGTTTCCTTCTACTGCAGTAGAGCTTTGAAGCTGATTATTAATAATTACTATGCCTCACTTGCATTGTTTTAATTATGAGTGATGATTTACCAAGATAAGAGAAAAGCCCCACAACAGACTTGTCCAAAATACTCGTTTACATCACTCTGGCACACAGCTACCAAAAAAGCTCCTTACGCCGTTTTTCACAAGCTGCCTAAGTCAACAACATGTCTAACAAAAGCTGAACAACAGAACAGGGAATCAGAGGCTGAGGAAGAGCTGACAATATTAACAAGAGCAGAAGTCAGATATTAAGTATAATGCTACAAATGACTCAAAGAACTCACTGGGAAGAAAACTCCTTCAATTGAAATTTGATTACAGATGACTTTATTTTATATACAATCCAAATGGTAATCAGTGATTAAGCAGATATGGACTTCTGCATGAAGCTTTTGCTATTTGATTTTTTTTAAGATCAAGGATCAGTACAACTGCTCCTGTAAAGCTCTACAAGCCTGCAACTTCCTATAACTGTTAGCCTCATGCATCATTCTTCTCTTCAGATTCACTTCCCTAAAAAGCGAGGTTTTGTCTAAAGCTGTATTTATTTAAATTAGTTTGTTTTAACCAAAGTCAAACAACCCACACTAGATGTACACGATAAGTCTTCCAACGTGCCCATTGCATTCTGTGTGATTAGAACAACAGGACTCCACGAGGCTGTATCAGACTTTGTAAAACAGGGCAAAGGCACTCGATTAAAAGCTGCTTTCCTGCATAACCCCCTCACTCCTCACTTTTTGGATCACCAGTGATGGTATTTGAATTTGACTTATAAGCCTTTACAGAACCAATGTAAACTGGTCACATAAAACAATTTCTGGGTAAAACTGAGAAATGGTGCCATACAGTGAAGGCCCCAATGTTTAGCCAGAAGAACAGATTTCACTCAAACAGCTCGAACATATTTCTGCTCACATGCCGTGGCAGGAATATGTTGCTGTAGTTCCAGGTGTGGTTCTAGAATTCCTAAAGCTTGATGACACTGAACCAGAAGAATGACTAAAAGGTAGTGAATTACTTTATTGTATCAAACGTCACAAGGGTCAGAGAATCAACTCAAAATACATCTAAAAAACCTCCATCAAGTAAGGAGTTTCCTACACTGACATGCACTAGCAAAAGTGACATTTATGTTAAGCACTCACCTTTAGCAGTGAAGCAATAGTACACAGGGCATTCATTCTGTCTGAAAAACCCACAAAACCTCACCATCTCTAAACCACCATGTTTAATGAAGACCCTGTAACTTTGACATTGTAAAACAATTTGTGTATGGACTTTATTTAATGCTGTTATTGAATACAGAAAGCTGAGCTGACATAATCTGCAGTATTCAATGAAGGAACAAGATAATTCAATGGTAAGGCTCATTGGTATGGATTTACTTAAAAATACTAAATTTCACTACAGTATGATGCAGGCCATCAGTAACACTGACATTTTATCATGTTTGAAATCTAGGAAGTGTATTATTACGTAATACAAAATTGACAGCCTTTAGTAAGTGTTAAATTTAAGTATGTAGATTATTTAAGTCTAGAATACTAGTCATTATATGCTTTTTCCCCCCTCTGTATTTTTATCTTTTTTATGCCTGTGGAAAAGGAAAATTGCCCTACCTGTACAAGTGAAACAATTCTGTGCAAGAGACACTGTTTGATATCAGATACCTTAAAAAAACTTTCTGTTGTACTGTTACTAATGCCAACAGTCTTTTCTCACTTAACTTTCCATAAAGAAACAGTCATTCTACTCTCAACACTCTTTCTCCAGTTAACAATTCTCTCTCTAGAGTAGAAAACACCTTTTGGTGCTATTTATTAACCTGTTACTGAGTGGAGTCATACTGCCTTGAAAATGGGGACAGTCACTCCCCTTGTCAGCTTTCTTTACCTGATGTCCTTATAGCTGCTGGCATATACACAAAACATGGAAATCACAACAGTACCATTTCAAAAGGGTTTTGGTGGTTTTTTTCCCACTTTCTGTAATAATTTTTAATTTATAACATTAACTAGCTACCTGCTACTAGGTAGTTCATTAATTCCTGCTGACTGTAGGAAAGGAAACATTGTCCCTAAGTGAATTTTAGAAGGAGATACTCAAGAAATACAACAAACACAGAATCATAGAATAGTTTGGGTTGGAGGGGACCTGAAAGATCACCTTGTTCCAACCCTTCTCCCAAGGGCAGGGACACCTTCCACTAGTCTGGGTTGCTCAAAGCCCCATCCTGCCTGGCCTCGGACACTTCCAGGAATGGGGCACCCTCAGCTTCTCTGAGTGACCTGTTCTAGTGCCTTGTCACTGTCACAGTAAAGAACTTCTTCCTAATACCCCACGTAAACCTACTCTCAGTTTAAAGCCATTGCTCCTTGACATGTCACTACAGGCCCGTTTTCATAAAATATAAAGCAGACACATCTCTGTGGGAAAAACAGAAAGCACTATAAACTATTGGTCACATGAAGGTTAAGTCAGCTTGCTATGGTTTTCTTTATGTTTTCTGTTAATTTCAGAAAATGGAAGTCTGCAAGCACAAAATGAGCACAGATGTTAATGACATGACATTAATAGAAGACTAAAGCAAACATAAACTGTCTGTAGGATTTTCTGCTGAGATTTTAAAGGGCCACTTAAGACTTTCATCTCAAAAGTGACTGCAGCATCATAAGTTTCAAAAGAGCAGAGGGACAACACACATGGCTCACAAGGTATCTGATGCTCAGAAAATGCAAAAAGAAGGCCTTCTACCTGAATCTGTTCATGGCCTCATGGACAGAGGTTCTTGTCCACACCAAAGAAAAAGGGGACTCATGGTTTATGAGGCTTCCTCCCTCGGAGATGGGCTCTGCTGCCTCCCAGGCCAAACAGCCGAAAAAGCACACAGAGACATTACTGCAGACCCAGGCAAAGCTACAGACACATCACATCCTTTGAGTCTTTGAAAGCATCACCACCAGGCCAATGCTTCTTAAACACCATCAGAGTCTACAGAAGGAGACGGGAGAAAGGAAAATGTTGTGACAAGCTGAGAATGGAGTCAAATGTGCACCTTCTTTATGTCAGGTTTGGTCCATCATGAGTGAGCTTATGGGGCTGTTCCTGCCCACGGCTCCTGGCACGAAACAGTTCTGACTGAAACTACAGACTGAATTCCTGCATAGTCTGCTGCTCAATCAATTTAATGAAGGCTTTAAAAAAGCCACTTAATTGAGCAGCCAAAGAATGATCTTCTGAAGGGAAATTAGACACTGATGACATAAACTGTTCCTCCAGAATCTGCAGCAGAAATGCCACATCCTTGGCCTTCTCAACAGGTACAGAGGTTAAGCCTGTTGGCTTCCACATCAGGACAGTCTTTGCTGTTGTGCTGAAGAAAACGTATAAAGTTCATAATTATCCCCTTCCAGCAACTATGACATTCCTGAAAGACAGTGAACTGTATGATAAGAAAGGAACAAAATACTATTTCTGAATGGAAACATGGCAACGCAGTGTAGGCATATTAAGATATTAGTAATCTCTATTAAGATTTGACTTCATTATCACACTTTAATCCTTAAAGTGTGAGTAAGAGCACCTGAAAAACGTATCATTGTTTGTACTGCACATCATTTGTTACACTTTTAAGGTTTCTCTAACATTGTACATAAAGTTGGTATCATCCTGACAACTGTCGTCCCTGTCTGCATTACCAGTCACATGCCATGACTAACCCACCTGAAAAAAAAAGCATAACCCACAGCACCTGTTGTTGATGGCTCAGGAAAACTTCTTCATACAAACAGAAGCCTTCAGTGGGCAAAGACTTTAAAAAGGACTGGCTGCTATCCCAACAGTTTCTGCTTAAAGAAGCCTCAGCTTAATTCTCTTTAACAGAGCATTCCTTTTCTCTAGGTGTGTCCCAGGAAGTGTGGAAAGGGTGTGGACAGGGCAGCTCCTATGTCGTGGGACAACACAGGCGAAGTAAAACCACGCAGGGCTTCACCACTGTATCCAAGGAAAACCATCAAAAGAAGGCCTGTGCAGGAGAAAGACGAGTTTTCTGCACTTCTGAGCGGTGCTTAATTCTCTTACCTTCGCACGCCAGAATATGAAAAAGCAAGCTACACTTTTGTCAGTCCTTGGGTATTCACACCAGGCCTGGGGCCCTCTTCCCTTCCCTCATCTCCTGGCTGCCTGCGCTGTGCTCTCTCCATTCTCTCTGCTGCGGGAGGAGGGGTGGGGAAGGCTCATGTCCAGTGCGGGGCAAGTCTCGCTCTCCACTCAAAACCGCGGAGGAGCAGTGGATGCTACGCACTGTCACAAGCCCTTGATGTCCTCTGCCCAGCGGACCCCACTTTGCAGCAGCTCCCTCCGTCCCTCCCTCTCTCCCTCCCCGTGTCCCTCCTCGCCCTCCCCCATACCTGGAAATGCCTCTGAAAGCCCCCGGCGGGCGAGCGCTTGTGCGGCGGGTGCAGAGGCGCTGCGGCCGGGGACGCGCCGCCGTGGAGAGGAAGCGGGTATCGAGGGCTGATGCTCTGCGGCCTGCACGGGGTCTGCGCCCCCGGCGAGGGGCTCCCGAAGCGTCCCTGGAACCCGGGCCCGCGGGGCGAGGGGCCGCCACCGTACGGGCCGGGCCGGGGGCCGTAGGGCGGCGTGTGGTGGGGGCTCCCGTAGCCCCGCGGGGAGGACGGTAGGGGCCCTCCGCCCGAGGGAGGGCTGCGGAAGCCGCCGCCCGCGTAGGGAGGCGTGGGCGCGCGGAATCCCGGGCGGTACATGGCCGGGAATTACCGGGACGGGACGGGACGGGAGCCGAGCACCGGCGCGGGGACCCAGGCTGCGCACAATGG
Organism: Serilophus lunatus; assembly: GCA_013399895.1. Classification (NCBI taxonomy): domain Eukaryota; kingdom Metazoa; phylum Chordata; class Aves; order Passeriformes; family Eurylaimidae; genus Serilophus; species Serilophus lunatus. Next base: position 328,877 of record VXBA01000467.1, on the reverse strand, counting down.
CGACGCCGCGCCGCGCCCGCGACTTCCCCTTCCCCCCGCCGCGCGGCCTAAAGGTTCCGGCCGCAAAGCGTTCCGGGCAGGGGAGGACGGGGCTCTCTCCGTCCCGCCGGGGAGCGAGGCGGGCGTTTGGCTGCTTGGGCCGCACCCGGGGGATTCTGTGCGCGTTCAAGCTTAGGGGGAATGTGGTGGAGTTAGGAGGGTCTCAGGAGACGCCGAGAAGGCCTCGGTGCCCGTGGTCTCGGCGGGGCCGCAGACGGGACCGGCCAAAGCCAACGCAAGGGCGGGGGGGGTGAAGCAGAGCGGGGGCTTCCCGCGCGTTCCACGGCACTAAAGATGTGCTCATTCCTCGAGCCTTTGCCCTGCAGCCGTTCAGTGTCCGAGCCTGCAAACCCTACGTGAGTTGCAGCAGTCCCGACTGACGACACGGACGGTAACATGTCTGAAGAGCGCTTGAGCGGAAAGGATGTGCTTTGGAATCAGTTTGAGCTATCAGCGATTCAGTGGAGCGGGAGCTCGGGCAAAGACTTCCACAAATTCGTGACAAAATGCCCTCTTGGAGGATGAACCTCATATTTGGCAGCATAAAGTCAGTTTAACGGTGTTCTCAAATAAATTAATGCAAATCCTCATCTACTCTGCAAGAAAAAAAAAAAAGTATTTTTTATTATTATTTCTGTCGATACAACAAAGCAGTACTTGGTTTTAGGACATTGCAACATATGAAGATTAAAAAGGGCTTTCAGCACACCACTGAACAAAAGTTAACTATTAAAATAAGCAGAATGTTTCTATGTTTTAGGTAAGAGTGTAGCTTTTCTATGGCTTAAAACAGTTGTTGGAGGTTCTGGGCCGGTTTTGAGTTGGTTGTTTTTTAGGTTTTTTTCAATGGCAACAACTGACTTTATATTCTCAGTGAATTTAGCTGTCCACTGTATCATAAAATCTACCTGTGCAAAATGAGAGAATATCCTTGTAATTCTAAAATGGAAAGAGACTGCACTTAATTTTTTTGCTAATCCTTTAGTCTAGAAAACCAATTTTCTATCTGTTATTATTATGCACATAAGGAATGCCATGCTCACACAAGACAGATTATCTGCGTAAGTTACCAATTTGTCTAATTGGTCTCATTCCAAAAAACGACAGCTTCATTTAATTTAAAACCCTTTCACACCAAACAAATTAGAAATACATAGTGTTATGCACATGATGAGTTATATTGGGATAATTTTGCTGATTAATTTCCTCGTTGACAAATCCAAATTGCTTCTGTGATGTCATACTTTTCATGTCCAGTCAACCAACCTGTCACGTAGATTTTCTCCATGTTCTTCCTCAGAACTCAGGCAGTCTGACATGGGAACATTTCTTTAGCCTGTGCTACTTGTAATGCTTGTGTCTCAGCTACTCTTGGATTGTAGCTGTTGTTTTATCCTCACATCATGTTTCTCATAAGTGCTGAACCTCTGTGCAGGCTTTTTTTGTCCTGTTACAGAGCAGTAAGACACCATGGTGTCCCTGTAACAAGTCTTCTGCTCTGTCTTAATACAAATTAAAAATAGAGAGTACTTTGCTCAGGGACAAAAAGCCTTAAGGTCAGTTCAAGCTAACCCCTCCATAGCTATCCACAACCGAAGGCACAGCCTAGAATATAAGTAATGCTGCACCTAAAATCGAAGAGAATTTAGATGAAGTCTCCACTTCGTGGCAGTGAGCGGATGTAACGGCATCCAGCCTGGCTGCCTACCTTGATAAGTCCGGAAAAACTTCCCGGGGGGGGGGGCAGGTATTTTACTTTTATTCCAGTGTTGTATGTCACAGACTGTACGCCGAACTGGAAGCACAAGCTTCCAGACATCAAGCAGCGGAATTCCTACTGCAAACGTCTGCAGGGCGTCTGAAGTCCCGCCGGGAATGCTTGAGAGAGGGAGAGGCGAACCGTCCCCGCCGCTGCAGTGGAGGAGGGAGCGCGGCAACTGGGAGCGGGACAAGGACAAAACTTCCCGGAGGGACAAGGATAGGGACTAGGACAGGGACCGGAACAGGGACCAGGAACGGGACAAGGACTAGGACAGGGCCAGCCCGCGCGTGCGCGCCCCCGCCGACCCCGAGCGCTTCGGTGCTGCCCCGGGCACCGGGAGGGGAAGGGGCGGTAGCGGCGCCTGCGCCGAGGCGGTGGGTGCGAGCTCCAGCGGCGAGGATGCTGCGCGCAGGGCTGAGAAGAAGCGGCGGTTGCTGGAGGCTCTCGAGGAGCCCGTGCTCCGCGGCTGCCGGCAGAGCCCTGAGCGCCTCCGCCTCCCCCTCCCCTGGCAGCGGCGGCGGGGCGCGGAGTGGAGGCGCTTCCCCGGCAGGTAGCTGTGCCGTGCTCTCCTCCTCTTCCTCCTTCTCCTCCTCTTCCTCCGCGTCCACCCCTCTCTCGCTGCGTTTAGCCCCTCTGCCCGCGTAATCTCGCCGGGCTCTGAGGCGGTGCGGCTGGGACGGGGTTCGCTTGGGGAGGGGAGAGGAGGGGGCGAGCCGCAGGACTCCCCTGCGGGGGCGGGCAGCAGCGCTGGGCGCAGCCACCCCTGCAGCCTCGGGGGCTCCCTGCGGGGCTCTCGGACTTATCCCCGCGGTGGTGCCGCTGGTGGCACGGAGCGTGTCGGCTGCCGGGGCTGCCCGGCTCTGGGGGGGCTGGGACACTGCCACGTGCCCGGTTGGAGGCCTGAGTTTTATCAAAGGTTACAAAAGTCTAACTTCGTACAGTTTTTTGTTATTTTTGTATTTATTTTAAGGAAAAATAAACCCAAGCTGCAACAAAGTATAATCTTTCTCTTGCTTCGCATTTCTCTGTTGTTTAATAACCTAGAAAAATACTAACAGTAGCGTTGGTAGCATTAGAGTCGGAGTAAGCTTGCAGTTCTGTCTCCCACGGTGTTGGAGCAGACCTACTGATTGTGAATTAATCCACGGTAATGATGGACTTGATTATAATGTATTGCATGGATAAAGTAAATATTGATTGTGCAGTCAAAGTAAAGAAAATAGATTTGAGAAGTCATGTCCTGTGGAATTGAATGTAATTGAAACAGGGTATGTTAAATTGCATTGATGTAGACATTTAATTGACTCTCTAATCGTTGCCCTCTTCTATCATTTAAAAGTATAAAGGAAAACTTCAAGAATATGCCATGAAAATTATTTTCTGTTTTATAGAATGATCTCTCTGTTGCTTACTGATATTGTTAGGTTAAGGCCAACCTTGGGACAACCTACTGAGCTTAATTTTGGGACAACCTGCTGAGTTTAACAAAAGAATGTAAATAGTATTGAAAGTGACTGGGTCGATTTAATCTTCAACAAAGTTATTTATAAAAGATATATATGACAGTTTCACAGTAAATTCAAGCATCAAGGAATGGAGAATTTTCATAATAGATGTAGTTAGAGTAGGGAGAACGCATTTTTTCTTTCATTCATTAGGTTACTGGAATGATTAAAAGCAAAAATACGTGAGAAAATGTGACCTTATATTTTAGAAAATTTAGATTATTGACCCAGAATTCCATCAAAAAACTCTGTGGCAAAAGTTTAAACTTGGAAACGAGAGGTGAAAGGAAAAACAAACAAACAAAAAAATCAAGCAACCAAAAAAACCACAGAGGTGCTTCCAGTTAATTGTGATGTTTTCTGATCTCTTGTGTCTGTGATGTGGATTTGTTACTTTTTGTTCCTACAATAGATAGCTCCTGTATCCAAATACTCCTGTATTTGGGATCATTGTACCAGAACTGCTGTTTCTCTCATACTCAAAACGCTTTCTGTTGTAATTGTTTCAGCAAATTTGTGACTTGCTGGAATGCAAATCTAAGTCTTATATATTTTCTTTCGTGAACATTTGGGCTGTTCTAGTCTGAGGAGACTAAAAGGTCTATTCTTTTCCTCAGATTTTCAAAAGCAAACTTCTGATCTCTTTCTTGCATTTCTTCATCACTGGGGACATGTGTTATTTATTGGCATTAAAAAAAAATAAATCACAAAGGTCTGTTTGTCTCCAAAGCAACAGTTATGCTCTCCAATTCTGTTCCAACTATGGAAGAGTCCTAGTCGCTGAATGAATTGTTAGATGATGCCATTATGTGATACAGTAATTAGCAAGGGTTCATCACTTTTAGTTATGCATAAGTACATGCTTACAGCCTCATCTTAACATTTTTGTGCTTCTTTGAGACATCCTTATGGATTCCTGCAACTCAGCTGCAGATAGTAAACCTAAATATTGGCTCAAGTGAGAATAATTAAGCAATAAAGTGCGACTCTGAAAGGTGTGGAAAGAATAGAGGAAGATGGACCCCCCCCTTTTTTTTAAACTGAAATTATACATATTTTTATTTTTGGGGAGCTGTGGTCTTCCGTACAGCTGTTTACATGTTTTCAGTAAACTGAGTAATGTCACTGTGAAACAAATAGTACACTTGGCTTGATGAGATTGAGGTTACACTGGAGGGCCTGTGGTGTTTACCTGGCACAACTGTTTTGCAACACCGGAACTCATGGAAGTGTGCAGCACTGAAGAGAGGTGGCAGCCTGAGATTTTCTTAAAGGCTTTGAAAGTGCAAAACACACGGGCATTCCCAGGTATGGATGTTTTCAACATGCTGTTAAACAGAAACCCACCTGGAGCAATTAGTATTAATGGGGGAAAATTTCATGAAGATGAACAATGAGATACAAGTATACTCATGGAGAGCAGTACAGTTAATGAAAACATCTCAGCAGAAGCCTTGAATTCCCAGTGTTGCTTTTTTGTGGTTGGTTTGATTCACAGAATATGCACACTTGGAAGAGACTCACAAGGACCATTGAGTCCAGTTCCTGGGCATGCACAGGACCATCTCCATGTGCCTGAGAGTATGGTACAAACACTTTTTGAACTCTGTCAGGTTTGGTGCTCTGACCACTTCCATGGGAAGCATGTTCTAGTGCCCAAACACCCTCTGGGTGAAGAACCTCTTTCTAATCTAAACTTTCCCTGACACAACTTCAGGCCCTTGAGTCCTGTCACTGGTCACCACAGAGGAGCAATCAGTGCCTGCCCCTTCTCTTCCCCTTCTCATGAAGGAGTTGTAACTGCAATGAGGCCTCCCCTCAGTCTCCTCTTCCAGGCTGAACAGACCAAGCGACCTCAGCTGTTTCCTTCTCCCAGCCATGTTTTACATCTTTCTCTTAACTTGGACAAGCACCAAAAAAGAGATGCTTACCACAAATTAGAATCTGTAATTTTTGTGGTGTTACTGGCCAAACATTTTATTTTTTTTTATGTGTGTGATGTGCAACCACCTTTCAAATAGTAATGAAATTACCATCCATACAGGGTGATGAAGTGTTTGCATTGCCAGCCTGCAATTAAAGATGCTGAGTGAGAAGAAGATAACCCAAGACCACCCAAGAAATAGCTGGCCAACTTGTGGTTTAAATTGTGAGATTGCTTGCTCTGTCTGTGATGTTTATTGTCATTGCTGTTGTTTCGTAGAGCTGGTTGAGTTGGAGGGGGTGAAGGAAAGGAGGAAGGCATTCTGCTTTCATAGTAATTATCTTGAATGTGCAATTGCCCTTGAAAGTTAGACTATTTCCCTGGCTCATGTATTCTGTCTTAAGTTTTTAAACTTTTTTTTTTTTTAGATGGGAGTATTCCTTTTTTTGTGTGTGTGTGATACAAGTAGATAGGCCCGCATAGGTCAAAACACTTTGTGAGGATACTGTGCTTCACATTGGTCTGATGCTCATTACTTTTAATTTGTGTCATTTTGACATTGCTTGTTAATGCTTTTATTTTGTCTTCAGGTTAGTCTTTAAAAGCTGTTTGAGTGTTTGTGAAAGACACACATAAAAATATGAAGTGGCTTTATTGTGGAATTACTAGGTGTCTGAATTGTCATCCATAAGGTTTTCCAACTTTGAAAGATTTTACTAATGTAATATACTTCTAATAGTCAGTTAATTCAGAAAGCTTTATTATCCTTTATTTGGGGAGACATACAAGGGAAGATGATGGGAGAGTGTCATAAAAACAGTGTTTCAGACAACCAATGAAAAACACTCTAGAATTTAATTTAATTTTATTTTTTTTTCAAGATAAAAGTCACTGTTTTCTGTTTCTTGTCAGGTACCAGTAATGTAAAGCCACTGGATGGTGTGAAAATTCTTGATTTGACAAGGTTTGTGTTTTGATGTAATTTGGAACAGTGTATCTAGATGCAAATGGAAAAACTAAGAAAACAAAGGTTTTTTTAATATTGCAGGGTGCTTGCAGGGCCCTTTGCCACAATGAATTTGGGAGATTTAGGAGCTGAAGTTATAAAAGTGGAAAGGCCTGGTAAGATTACTGTTTGTCTATTTTAGATATAATAAGAATGTGGACTAGTTTGACAAATAGTTATTTTTGCTTTAAGTGGTATGTGATTGAAAATGCAACATTGAAAACTTCTGAAAATATTTATGTTTATTTGGTGATGGTGTGTTTTTGATTGCAGTTTGTGAATGGTATTGTGCTAAGAAATACCTGTTTTCAAGTTTGGGGAATGTTCTTCATCCTATTATTCTTTCTGTTCATAATTAGTAGGTTTGCTTTCACACATATGATGTATTTGCTTTAAGCTTAACAGTGCTCCATGTATGTGTGTTTTGGTCAGTAGTGCCTCACTGAGGAAAGTTTTCAGTCACAAGTAGGTGAAGTCTAGGTATTGGATGTAGGAATGTGCATGCTTGCTAGCACTCAGGATGATGATTATATCTGAATTTAAATTTAACTTTAATTCTAGTTAAAATAGATTGCCATTCGTAGTTTTAGTTATAATTAAAATGGATTATTAGTCTCTATGATGTTTAAGAAAGGTTTAAAACTGGAAATGATGCAGAAATGATGCAGTGACGTTAGTGTCTGCAGCACCTTTAGTGTTGGTTTGCCTTTCTGTAAGGGAGGATTTCTGAAAGAGCTGGAGATGGAACATTGGACCAACTTCAGTGAGTGGTTTTTTTTGTTGGTCCTGCAGCATGCAGCTTAATCAGTTGCTGTCTATCAGTGGTATCTTGATCTTGTCTGGGGTGTTTCAGAAATAACTTATTGACCACATGCACTGTGTGTAGGCAAGAGTTTCTGCTACATTCTTCCACAGTGCTTGTGTGGCTGTATTAGTATTTTAAAGACTAAATGTATTCCCAGCACTAGCAAACACTTTGTTCGCTTTACGTAATTACATTCACTTTTAAATGGTTTTTGATATAAATATCTGAAAATATATATTTTAAACTAATATTTTTCCTGCCTGCTAAATGAAGCTAGGGTGACTTAAATGTGATATTGGAGGAAAGCTTTTTATTATTTTTATTTTTTGGCAGTGTGATATTGGAAAACTATAAATAGGTGACAATATTTCTTTCAGGAGCTGGTGATGATACAAGAGCCTGGGGGCCACCTTTTGCTGGGACAGAAAGTGTTTATTTTCTCAGTGTCAATAGAAATAAAAAGGTAAATGGAGTGTGGAATTGAACATTAGCCTAAGTTTTCTGTATTTACACTGAATATACAACTCTTCTTAGTTTGAGTCTTACTATATAAAGTGGAGCAATAGTTACATTGGCCTTAAGTTATTATGAATAAATTTGAGTAGAAAAGCCAAGAGTTGTTTTGAATAAAAGAAGCTACAAATCTCTGGTATGAGCAGCTAGGCAAATTTGAAAAAAAATGTGCTTCTTCCAGTCTTCAGTTGCTGGTACAAATTGACTAAAAATGAAGCCTATTGACAAGTAAAGGTTATTTTAATTGAACAATCATTTTTTTTCAGGTGCAACAGCTCAGCTGACTTGTGTCAGCTGGCATCTGGGGGAGTGCTGTCACTGTACAACAGTGAGGCTGGCTAAAGGTATCTTGTGAGACTTCAGATTTAACGTGAAGTTTCTTGGTATACCTGAATTGTTTAATGGCTTGCTGCCATTGAAACAAATGTTTCTGGTGTCCCCATGTATACTCACAGTAGTAGGTCCTGTGCAAACATTCAGTGAACAGCTCCCAGCTGCACATCTGTCTGACTTGTTTTGGTGCTTGTCTGATCCATTGATGATTCAGTTCAGCTTGCTTTGCCAAGACAGTTTTTGTGGTTTTTTGTTTTGTTTTGGTTTGGCTTTTTTTTTTTTTTTGCAGAAGGAGGGGAGGGTGTATGTTAAAATTTACTTATCAAATTAGGTGTAGTGTGAAATTTGACTATTGGTTGTATTTAGAAGAGGCTTATAATCACCACAAGGGCTTTTGCATAAATTAACGTATTCTTTTTAATCCTCAGAGTATTGCTATTAACATGAAGGATTCAAAAGGAGCAAAGCTAATCAGAGAGGTAGGTTTTGACAGCATGCAAAAGTTCCCTATTTTGTTTTGTGATCCTGAGTAATAAAGATTAAGCTCTGCATTTCAAGTATTAATTTGATATCTGATAAATGAAAAAATTATGTAGACAGCAAATTTGGTAAATTACAGAACATAGCCTCTTGGACTTACTGTTCAATGTAACTTTAATGATTTGAGATATAAAATTTGCACAAAAATGTCATCAAAATTGTCACATGAAATGTTGTCAGGAAATGGTCTAATAGCCTGCTGCTTTCCTTTTACTGCTGCTGCATTTGATCTTGCTATACTGTTTAATTAGAAAGACTCCAGGTGGACTGATCTCATGAAGTCAGTGAGCAGTTGAGAAAGAGGAGAGACACTGTGATCCAATATTTGCAAATTTTTGAATGTTACAGTGTATTCTTGACTTCAGTAGCTGTACATCTTTTGAAAATATTGTTTTATAGGTAAAACTTAGTATTTGTTTCTTTTTCAGTATTTGACTTCAAAGTCTTTTAAGGGCGATCCATTTTTCTATTTAAAATTTAATAAAAACATCATATTTCACATTCTGTGAGACTTGTACTTTGCTATCTTTTTTTTTTCTGTCGAGGAATATAAGACCTGGTACTTGCTAGTGCTGTGTTTTAAGCCTTTCAGTGCCACCAACTGGCTTCTGTTACTGTTTGTTTCAGTACTAGTTCAAATCACTTTTTCACAGTGACTGTGTCATGCAATAAGTGGAATTTTTCTGGTAGTATTTTTTGGTGGGGGAGGGAGTATGACATGAAATGCAAGTAGATTAAGTTCTCTGATACTTGTGATTTGTTAACTATATAAAAGGTCCTTCACATGGAAATGTTATAAGCTAAGGATTCTGCAGTGCTTTTTTCTTTTTGCAGAACAGAGCCATTTATTATTGATTTGTTATAAAGCTGTATGTTTATCTTCTAAAAAAATTTGGAAACAAACTGTCATTTGGAATGATTTTGCATAATATAACAGATATCTTTTTGGATAAATTAGTCATATTCTAAGTAAGGGCTATAAAAATTGTTTCTTTTGTGTTAGAGGACTAGTTATTTAACCTTTAAAACTGGTGAATGAAAAACTACTCTGTGCAGTGTCCACTGATCCAACATGTGTGGGCTGGAGATGTTTGAAGAGTTAAAGGCAGCTGGGCCTAGGAGTGAGGATGAGCTGGAGGGAAAAATGGCATCACCTGTTAAATATTTACCCCTCTAACTGTGAAAATGAGGAGATTTCCTGTGCCAAAGTAATTTCTTATAGTGTCTATCATGAAATAAAGTTGCTTTAACTGTCACTATAGATTTTTATTCCTTGAATCAATGGCATCCCTATTTGTGATACAGCAACATCATGGACTGAAGTGATGAGGCATTATTTAAATGTCACTCTACTTGTGGAGTTGTTCATCATTCTGCTTGATTTAGAGTGATACCTTTTGAAAGCATTTGGCACAGAGGTCTTGACGTTCCGTTATTCTTCTTAAATGGAATTTCTGTTTGTAGTTTTGTCAAAAAGTATGTATAAAGGGAAGTTACCTCTCAGGCTTTTGTTTTCAGTTGTCTTCTGCTATATCAGGACACATCAGGACAGATGTGTGTAGAATTGAGCATTGTTCAGCATTATATTTGTTACTATGAATAATAGTGTTCATATCTGTAAAGTAACTGATGATGACTAGAAATTCAAGTTTGTAACATTGGTTACTCCATACATAAATATAATTGCATCCTGAGCCTAAACACTACAAAGAAATGAAATAAGGTTGTATATTTTTTTATTAAGAAAGATAGCATTATTAGAATAGATGGTTTTTCCCTTTCTCAGAAATTTTATGTAGGTAGATGAGGGCAAATCTCAATATAGAACCATGTTAAAAACACAAGTAGAAACCTCAGGTATATGACACAGTATAGACTTGATAATTCAGTCAGTAATATCAAGTGAAATGAAGTCTGTTATTTACAAGTCCTTTCTGCCTTTCATCGTTTGGCACAGTGCTACAAAATATTTTTTCAAGGAACTGTTCTTTCACACGTGATTATGTGATTTCCACAAAATTATTCTTGTGTCTTCTTTTTTATTTCTTTGTTCCCTGTCACTTGTAGTCCTGTCTTTCTTTCTAATGTTTTTGTCTCACTGTTAACCCTTCCAAAAACTTGTATGTCTTCCTGAATGAAAATAATTTTTTTGTCTTCAGTGGTGGTAAGTCCCATGCTCTGACATCCTTTTGTAGTAATATGGCTCAGTGTCTCTTTAGAATATTATTCAACAGTTATTGGCAGAACTTCATGTTAAGAACCTTGAAGATACTTTTCTCTTGTGTATTTAGTCTTAACTAATTAAATTCTCTATTCATGAAGAATTTGGGAGATGATGGCACTTCTCTTCCTCTACTTTTAGCTGATGAGTCAATGCATCTCACGCATGCTCTTTTGATTGGTAAAGCAAACTATTAATACAGAGACACATATAAATGTGCACATACAAAAAAGTATGTATATATGTATGTTTTTGTTTACATATGTGCACATTCTCCTCTGTAGAGTTCTTGTAAAAAAACAAAACATGCCCTCACAAAAAAAACCCTCCAAAGAATGAGCAAAAAGCTCAACAAAACTTCCAAAAGGTATGTATAGTTTCCTTTATCAAGTTAGCAACATCATTATTTGTTACTGATTATAATGACTACTTTGGCATGAATAATACTGTTTTTTATTTCCTGAGGCATAGACATTGAGCATATCATGTCCTATCTGGAACAGATAGTATTCAAACTCATGTTTGCTAGTAGATGTTAAAATAGAAATGATATGTTTAGAGTATTTGTAGGGCGTGTAGTGTGAAATTTTAGTTGACAATGGACTTTAAGCCCTATTGAGACTGAAAATCTCTTTAAGAATATACAGTTTGTTTGGATCAGAGTCTAAATCCATTTTCCACAATGGCAGAATTGTGAGTACAGTGAGCATCAAAAAAAGTACCATACAAAGACTGCTGCCTTTATGCATTAAGGTCTTTTTCCAAGGGGCATGAAAGCTTTAGCTGCAGAGCTGACACAGCACTTGCAGGATAACTTGAAAATTAATTCCTCTGACAGTATATACCCAGTAAAACTGGACCCAAGTCATTGTATCTTCACTTAGCACTCTTGTCGTCCCATATATGTTGCCAAGTCTAGAGAGATGGTGCTCTTCATGTTGAAGTACTATATCATGCTTTCTTCCTCAGTGGTTTGTAGGAGATCATATTTCTTCATTATGGTATGGACAACTTTCAAATCATTTTAGCCCTTATGATCACTGTAATTTTCATAGATTATAAAATCCCGGTGAAAGCAATAAATTGTAACTGATTTCATCTCTTGAATGAATTAGGCTAAGGCTGTAGCCTTACCAGTTTTTAGAATGTTTATGTGTGAACTGAGATGGATTTAAATAGAAAACACAACCTCCTTAACTTTATTTATCATAAAGGCATACCGTTAAAACCTAACAGGTTGCCCCAGTTTTGTTCCCCTTTTTAAGGTTATGGAGTCTGTTTCTTATTTTACTATAGTCCTACAAGTCCTTGACATAACCACTTTAAAAATACTTAGTATATTAAAATACTTAGTATATTGAAATGCGCCTTTGCCATATGCCGCATATAGTTACTGTGTTATTAATGCCTCTTCTGTGCATGAAATTAGACCAGTTATAAGTAGAGTGCTGTCTTGTATTTGATGTGTGTATTTGGGTGAAGATTATACTGTGGACTATTGTGAAGCCATAGGAAATTGATGAGATACTGATAATATCACAGTTTTATCGAATCACTTTAGGATTTTGGCAGTTTTCTTTCTAGATATGCAGCATCTGTAATAAGTAGTTTGTGGAAATGCACAGTCTAACAGGCAAAAAAGTATCTCTAGGTTTGTAAGTTTTCTTTTATCGAAAAGACTGGAGCCGTTTTGATTAGTGAGTTTTTAGAATTAAGTTACATAGGAATATATTGAACTGTTGGAAGCTAATTAACAAATCTCATCCTTTTCTAAAGCTTGCAGCAGCATCTGATGTTTTTGTGGAAAACTACATCCCTGGGAAACTGGCTGAAATGGGTCTGGGTTATGAAGACATTAAAAAGATTGCTCCCCACATAGTTTACTGTTCAATAACAGGTATTTTATTTTCAATTACTTGTGTTCATTATTTCCCTTATTCCAGTCAAAATGTTGTAAAAGTCATGTGGTTACACAAAAGTATGTTATTTGGATGTCAGTTAAGATAAATTGAAATATTAAGGAAGTTTGTTCAATTCAAAAATAGGTATAGAAAAACTGAGAGGCAGCAACAAGAATAGCTTAGAAGTTGTTCAGTGTCATTACTATGCCAGCCTGACATGTTCTGATTGATTTGAAAGGAGCTGGAATTGGCTGGCCTCCTTGGATTTTGCTTTGAACTGATTGAAAACTCATATTTATTTTTTTCTCCCAACAGTTTTACTATTCAGTTTTACTGAATCACCTTACATATTGCAGGTTTTAAATCTAGTAATCTCAGTGTTTCTTTACTGCCCCGAAATACCTCTCTCTTCAGAATTGTGCAGTGACGTGTTCATGGAAGCTTTATGTGACTTTGCTACAATCTACTGCCTGGTAACTGAAGTGGTAGAAGAGGTGTAGATACTTATAAAAGCGGGGAAGAATGAAGAGAAAATAGATATATGAATATCAGGAACTGCATGCATTTAAAAGTAAGTTGGTAAAAACACTTAAAATGCTCCAGCAAAAACCACCCCAAAAATCTTAATTAAATACTAAAATTATAACATTAGAATGAAACTAATTTAAAACAGAAGTTACAAACCTGTTATGCCTCTGAATTTCAGAAGAATAAATGACTTTGGCTTTTTTTTTTTACTGGATATGGATATCATTTAATAGAAATAGCTTTTTAGTCTCTTGTAATGTATTCATCATGTTTGTGTGGCAAATTTCTGAAGATGACAAGAACAATTATATTCAAGGCTTAGTGAGAGTCGTTGTTTAAATACATATTTGAGTTGATTGGTGGCTGGTTACCACAATGTTTTTCACATCTGCTTGTGCATATAGCCTCACAACTGGAATTTGTCAAGTGGTTTTTGCTTTCTTTTGGTTTGTGTTTTTTTTTATTTAGTTGCTGTACCCATAATGATGAAAAATAATAAAAGCTAGATCCAAGCTACAGTTTGTGTGAAATAGCTTGGCCTTTGTTCTGGTTCTGGCTAGGACAGAGCTAATTTTTTGCAGTAGCTGGGAGGGTGTATGTCTAGGACGTAGAGGTTGTTCTGTACCACCTCAGGGGACAGGGGAAGGGGCCCCTTCTGTTTGAGTAAGAGTGATGGAGGGAGCGGTTGGGTATGCTGGCTCCCCCTGTTACTAATATTGTAGCTGTTATTGTTTGTTTTTGTACCTCATTGCCGTTTCTAGTAAAATGTTCTTGTCTCATCCCACAGTCTTTACTTTTTGTGCCTCCAGTTCTTTCTATCCTACCACAAGAGAGGGGGAAGGAGGATGAGGGAGGGAGTGAGTGACGTGTGGTTTGGAGTGTTTTGATGGGAACACTAAATTGAGGAGTACCACTACTAAACTGCAGCAACCCCCCCCCCTTGTGTCAGATGCTCCAATTTCTTAGTCAACTTTGTGACTCTGCGCTACACTTGTCTTGGTGAGTCCGTGTCTGCTTTGTACTGGGATGCCCAAAGCCAGGCACAGTACTACAGATGTGGCCTCACCAGCGCTGAGATGAGGGGGAGGATTTCCTTCCTCAGTCTGCTGGTGAAGTTCTTTCTAATGTATCGCAAAGTACTATTGTCCTTCTGCTACAAGAATGCATACTTTTATATGTTCTGTTTAAGTGCTCTCTAACTTTCTTAACTGAGGGTAAGTCTTCCTTGCTGCAGACTTTCCCTCTAGTCTCAGGGATCTCAGACTCTTGAGAGCTATCTTTTTTGGTAAATCCTTAGACAAAAAAAAACATTAAGTACATCTGCCTTCTTCATGTCCTTTCTAACCATATATTTGTATAATCAAAGAGCACCTCTATATTTCTAGGTCACTGGACCCTGCTTCCACTTCTTGCAAAACAAATTGAACAAAAATCATATTATCTTACTATTTAGGGCTTTGTGTGATGCATAACTTACAGTAATGCTATATATACTGGAAAACAAAAAGATTAAAAATATATAAATAAAGATTACTTTTATTTATTCATGGGCTGTCATAACTTCAGGTTGAAAGTGTTTGGGAAGTAAGATCTAAGTGATGTTTTACAGGGATCTGTAAAGCAACTTGGGATCTTAAATTATGGTTGCTTAAGTCTCGGGCACTTAACAGGTGGCATGGAGAATCTTTTGGGAATTCATCTTTTAGGAATAAAGGCACAAACTCTCGTGACTTTAAAAAGAAAGTCAGATCAGAAATCCATTAATTCAAGGCAGGAAACAGCAAAGCTTCAATCTAAGCATATTAGAAGCAACCACACTGGGAACAAATGTGTGTGACAGAGAGGGCATGATTACACACGCAGAATTAACAAGGTTGGAAAAGACTAGAGATCATCAAGTCCAACCTTTTACCTAACTTAACCTATCCAACACCAATCCATCACCTAAATCATCTAAACCATGTCACTAAGTTAATCATGCAACCTATCCTTAAACACATCCAGAGACGGTGACTCCACCACCTCCCTGGGAAGCCCAGTCCAATGGGAAATCACTCTCTCTGTGGAAAAGTTTTTCCTAATATCCAACCTAAACCTCCCTTGATGCAGCCTAAGACTGTGTCCTCTAGTCTTGTCACTGGGAGCCTGAGAGAAGAGACTGACCCCCGCCTGACTACATCCTCCTTTCAGGTAGTTATGGACAGCAATCTGGTCACCCCTGAGCCTCCTCTTCTTCAGGCTAAACAACCCCAGCTGCCTCAGTCATTCCCCACAGGGTTTGTGCTCCAGCCCCTTTACCATCCTCATTGCCCTTTTCTGGACACATTCCAGCAACTCAACATCTTTCTTAAACTGAAGGGCCCAAAACNCCTCCCCCCCCCCAAGAGAGATGGGAATAGGTATGAGGCTCTGTAACTTGAGGGTCAGACAAATGAAAGTGAAGGTCTATCCCCAGCAAGTCAATCAATCAGACACATTACAACTATGGCTATTAAGAAAGAAAGAAGGGTAAGTGTTGTAGGCGACTCCCATCTGATGGGAACTGAGGGCCTTGTATGCAGATTGGACCCATGCCATAGGGATGTCTGCTGCCTCCCTGGGGCCTAGGTAAGAGATATTACTAGAAGACTCCCTGGACTAATTAGACCCTCTGATTATTACCAGGCTGGCAGTGACAAAATTTTGGAGAAAAGTCCTAGCACAATTAAAAAGGACTTCAGGGCACTGGGGTGACTGATTGAAGGGGTAAGAGCACAGGTGGTATTTTCCTCAGTCTTTTCAGTATCAGGGAAGAATGCTGAAAGAAATGGGAGGACCCATCTCATCAACACATGGCTTAAGGGCTGGTGCCATTGGTGTAGTTTTGACTTTTTGGATCATAAGGCAGTTTATACAGCACCAGGCCTGCTGGAGACAGATGAGGATTGCCCTTGTTAAAGGGTGAAAAGTATTCTAGCCTGTCAGTTGGCAAGGATTATTGATAGACCCTTAAACTATGTTTGAAAGGGGAAGAGTATAACACCAGGCTCACTAGAAATGAGCCTAGAGGAGGCATGCCAGGGTTGAGGGTGAAATCAGCAGCCCGGCTGAAGTGCATCTACAGTAATGCACGCAGTATGGGTAACAACAGGAGGAGCTGGAAGTTTTAGTACAGCAGGAAAGCTATGATGTAGTCACCATCACAGAAATGTGGTGGAATGACTTGCAAGACTGGAATGCTGCAAGGGTTTGCTACAAGTACATCAGAAGGGTCAGGTGAGGAAGAAGAGGTAATGGGGTGGCTCTGTACATTAGAGAGTGTTTCAACTGTATAGAGCTTAAGGATAGTGATGATGTGGTTGAGTGCCTACAAGTAACAATAAGGGAGAGGGCTAACAAGGCAGACATCTTGGCAGGAGTCTGTTATAGACTACCTCAACCAGGATGAAGAGGTAGATGAACTATTCTGTAAGAGCCTGGCTGATGTTTCACAATCTCTAGCCCTTGTTCTTGTAGGAGACTTTAAGTTACCAGGTGTCTCTTTGAAACTCAACTCAGCAGAGGAGAGGCAGTCTAGGAGGTTCCTGGAGTGTGTGGAAGATGACTTCCTGGCACAGCTGGTAAGTGAGCCTATCAGAGGTGGTACTCCACTAGACTTGCCGTTTACAAATAGAGAAGAAGTATAGGAGGTGTCATGGTTGGAGGCCGTGTTGGGTACAACAACTGCAAAGTGACAGAATTTTCGATTCTTAGTGAAGTAAGGAAGGGAGTCAACAAAACCTCTATCTTGGACTGAGTAGATTTTGCCCTGCCCAGGACACTGGTTCAGAGAGTCCCTTGGGAAACAGCCCTAAGTAACAAAGGGGTCCAGGAAGGCTGGACACACTGTAAGAAGGGAGTCTTAGAGGTGCAGGAGCAGGCCATCCCTATATGCAAAAAGAGGAGCTGTTGAGAAACAAGACTGTCCTGACTGAATAGGGAGATTTTGCTGGAATTCAGGGAAAAAAAAGATAGTTTATAACCTTTGCAAGAAGGGGCGAGCAGCTCAGGAAGAGTACAAGGATATCGTTAGATCATGTAGAGAGAAAGTTAGAAAGGTGAAAACTCAGCTAGAACTCAATTGGGCCTCTGCTGTGAAAGATTATAAAAAACGTTTTCATGAATATATTAAAGCAAAAGGAGAGCCAAAGAAAATCTCCAACCTCTGTTGAATGAGAAGGGGAACATTGTAACCAAGGATGAGGAAAATGCTGAGATGATTAATGGCACCTTTGCCTCAGTCTTCAACAGAAAGATGGGTTATCTACTTGAGCTGGTAGACAGGGACTGGGAGCAGAATAGACTTCTGCAATCCAGGAGGATTTAGTTCAGTGAGCTGCTGCGCCACTTAGACATTCACTAGTCGGTGGGGCTGGATGGGACTCACCCAAGGGTACTGAGGGAGTTGGCAGAAAAGCTTGCCAAGACATTCTCCATCGTTTGTCAGCAGTCCTGGTTTAACCAGGGAGGTCCCAGGCAACTGGATATTGGCCAGTGTGGCATCTACGCAAACAGGACATCAGACCCAGCCAGCAGGGGTTTAGGAAAGGCAAGTCCTGCCTGACCAACCTGATCTCTGTTTATGACCAGGTGACATGCCTAGTGGCAGAGGGAAAGGCTGTGGATGGACCTCAATTTCAGTAAAGCCTTTGATACTATCTTCTATGACATTTTCCTGGAGAAGCTGAGAGCCCATGGCTTGGATAGGTGCACTTTTTGCTGGGTTAAAAACTGATTGAATGGCTGGGCCTTGAGATAGGTGGTGAAGGGAGCTAAATCCTCTTGCTGACTGGTCACTAGTGGTGTCCCGAGGGCTCAGTATTGGAACCAGTCCTGTTTAATAACTTCATCGATGATTGGACAAGGGGATTGAGGGCACCATCAGTAAGTTTGTGTATGACACTAAGTTGGGCAGGAGTGTTGATCTGCTGGAGTATAGGAAAGTGCTGCAGAGGATTCTGAACAGGCTGGATTGATGGACTGAGGCCAAGTATATCAGGTTCAATAAGGCTAAGCGTTGGGTTCTGTACTTGAGTCACAATAACCCCATGCAATTTTATGGACTGACAAAACAGTGACTAGAAAGCTGCCCAGTGGAAAAGCCTGGGTATGCTGGTCAACAGCTAGCTGAACATGAGCCAGCAGTGTGCCCAGGTTGCCAAGAAGACCAATAGCATTCTGGCCCGTATCAAAAATAGTGATTGTCCCTCTATAGTTGGCACTGTTTTCTCCAGCACCTGCTGGCTGCATTTTGTCTTTGTGGTTACAGTGATAGTAGCAATTACCTTGTTAAAGATTAGATTATTTGCCAGATCCTCGAAGTGGCTCAGATGCTGAATGAGCGTACTACTTGTGATACTGTTCCTCTATGTCCCGTTATGTAGGAATTTCTATTTTATACTGCCTGATATGAGCCGTATCAGGCTGGGCTGTCTTTGCAGTATATTGCCTTGGTCATGTAGTGATGAATGGTTCATATATGCCATCTGTAATATAACAACACTTGTATGTATTTCATGCATACATACCTACATAACTTCTGGACAGTAGGTAAAATATAGAGATATCATCAGCTTACTTTTCATTTACTGTGTCCTTTGTACTTCTTTGTTTAATTTATAGTATCACAATGAAATTTAGTCTAATAATCCCAATTATAGTATTTATTCTATTTCCCCTTTTGCTTCAGTTCTGGAGGCCAACAAACTAGTTTTTCTATTCTTTTCTGCCTCCCACCTACATATATCTCTGTTCCCTCTTATTGATAGGTACCTGCCCTTTGCTAGCCAGTGTTGCCCATCTTGGCCAGTTCAAATTCTTCCACTCTCTGGTTCAGTTCCTCATCAAACATCTGTTTCCCTTACCTCCTTTAGCTTCAGGTTCACATTTTCTTACCAACTTCCTGTTACAGGTAAATGGGTTCTCCAGTTCTTCAGTAACTTCATTTTAACCCCTTTGTTTTTCTTCTTTCTTTTCTGTTTCTCCTTTTCTATACTATGGTTCTAGTACAAATTGAGTAGAGGGAATACTCTTTCTGTGTTTCTTTTTGAGTGCTATTCTCACACACAAGAGATGTGAGCCATAAGTAGAAAGGAAAACTGGGCTAGAGCATGTTTGGTTAGTCTGTGGTGACAACATAAGTACATTTTTCAGAATATGCTCTTCTTGTACTGAATCATTAGAGATTTTAACCTTGTAGTATTAACAAATACTTTCTTGGAGAGTGTTGGTTATTTTCAGCATTCATGGTACCCTAAAGTTGGATTTAGGGATTTTCTAGTGAAGTCAAAAAAATAACAGCATTAATGAAAAAGCATATTCATGACAAAAAAGTCTCATATTCTTTCTGTTGCCTAAAATATATGGAATAACTTCAAGGCATCATTTCAAGTCTCCATTCTAAAGAACAGAAATTCTTGTTGTTTTAAGCAAACAACTGTAATTTGTGTTTTCCTAAGTAGCAAACCAGACCTGCTTCCTTCTTCATTTTGTATTTAAGAACAGCTGAAATGTTATGTGTGAAATTCTAAAAACATTCAAAATTCTTATTCTTATAAAATTTAAGATTGGACTCTATTGCATAAAATATTGTAGCAGAATATAAAATCTAGAAGACATGCTTCTTAGAAGATATGCTACTTTATAACTTGAATAGAATTGAACCATTTTTCTTAAATACAGAAATAACTTTTGTATGGAGTTGCCTCTCTAAGTTTTGTTCTATTGCAAATTTTTTGTGATAGTATAATGAAATATCGTGTAATTTTTTCAGGAAGCCTAGGATCATGTGTAAGTATGGAATTTAAGCATTGTTATCCCAGATGTTTTCTCTTTTATGGTATTTTGAAAGTCATGATTAGCAAACCGAGTTTTTTATCCAAAAAGCTCTGATTGAATATATCCAGCATTTCTGGGATATTTCCCAATGTTCCTGATGCTTTGAGTGCACTTGAGCTTCAAATTGCCTGTTCTCACTCACAAGTTTGCTTGCTGGTGAGAATAATCTTAGAATTAGTTTAAATATAGTATATTTTGACAGTCCTGTGGTTGAGGTTGGTTTAAATTCTGGAAAATTGGATGGCTAAAGTGAATCATATACAGGTCACAAGGGAGAGACCGTTTGTGTATGGTCTGTGTAATGCTCTCACTAAGTCACAGTTTATTCCTGAACAGAAGGGGGCACTGTTTAAAAGGACAACATGGTTTTTAAAAAAAAGCTCTTTTTTTTTTTTCCCCCCCCCTTAAAATCTCTGAAGTTAATAAGTTTTCAAAGAATTTTGTATCTTATCTTTCAATGATAAAAGCTCCTCCTCTCAGGTCCTGTAACCTAGCCCTTTGCTCTGCTAACCCAAGTGAATTGTGATTACTCTTCTCTTGTGTACAGGTTTTGCCAAAGATAGTGTCTTCAAGGTTTTTTTATCTCCTTTTCTAGGCAGTAATACTTTGTGTCATATGCAGGTTGCTTTGTATGTTGCTCATGGTATTACAAAGTCTTGTTTCTGTATTTTGCATAATTTAATTTCTTAGAATATAGATGTGATGGTTAAGCTTTCTGCCTTTTAAGGAAATTCTATTCCTGTAAGGGCTTTTTGGTGTATTTATGCATGAAAGAAATTGAATTTAGAATCACAGAATGGGTCAGGTTGGCAGGGACCACAGTGGGTCATCTGGTCTAGCCTCCCTGCTCCACCAGGGTCATCCCAGAGCACACGGCACAGGATTGTGTCCAGGTGGTTCTCGAGTGTCTGCGATGAGGGAGACTCCACAACCTCTCTGGGCAATCTGTTCCAGTGCATGGTCACCCACACAGTGAATTCTTCCTCATGTTCAAGTGGAATTTCCTGTGCATCAGTTTCTACCCATTGTCTTTTTTCCAAGACTTTGGCACCACTGAGAAGAGCCTGAGTCCATCTTCTTGGCACCCCTGTCCTTTATTTTTACACATTATGAGGTCCCACATGTACATGAGGTACAACACATGTTGCAGTGCACGTGCTTCTTTCCCACCTTATTTTCTTTCCACCCTCCTTCCAATTTGTTGTGCCTAATGTTTTGATCATTTTGCCTTTTTGTAATTACAAAAAAACTCCTCTTTTTAGCAATTTTGGGTCACAAATTTTAATAACTTTTGATCATATTAATGATAAGACCAGTCATATGGCTGCTATTATTTAGTTACAGCTGCAACCACTGCCTGAGTGAGCATCTGAATAAATAGTTTGCACCATCAAGAAATTATTTTGCCCTTTGATTTTTTTTTTTAAACTGGAGCCATCATTTTTTTGACATGAAATCTATCATTTCATACCAGTTAATTACAGACAGACTAAAACTGTATAAAAACCACAAAACATGAGTTCTCAGGGGAATGGGTGGGCATGAAGACACAGACACCCAAAGCTATCTATAATTCTATAGACTGGAAACATTTGTTAAGAGGGAATCTCCAAACTGTACCCAATCAAAGGCAATTCCACATCTTACCACAGTTAGTTCACAAATTAGAGGATTTGAAGAGCACTTTGGCTAGCCTTTGCCATCAAAACACTCTGTGGTTGGCTTTTCTTTCTTGTGAAAATGCTAGATATGAAGTAGGATATGCATCAAAACTGTAATATTGCATCTTCTCATGAGAAGCCACTGCGAATTATCAGTACAAAACAATATACTGGGAAGTGCCAAGTGCTGGGTTTTTTAAACTTGTTATTAACCTTTATGTAAATGGGTGGAGTGAAGAACTATTTTTCTTCTCATAGATTCAACAGAATCACTCAATAGACAGAGAGGATTTACTTATTGTTTTGAAATGTGTTAATTTATGGATCTTTAGGACTTCATGAAAATTAAATAAAAGCTACATATACAACAACTCCAGATTTAGACTCACAGGAAACTCGGGTGACACATAACATTTCTATAAAACTTTTGCAACTCTTTCCACCTAATTTTTGCTTTTTTGCCAACTGTTTGCCAACAAATAGTTTAGTACAGTCAAAATATTTGTAAATTCAGAATTAATACTTAAGTTCTTTGGGGTAGAGACTGCAAATCCCTAGGTAATGTAATCTGTTACAGATAACACAAAACTAATAAAAATACCAATCCCAAAAATTTATCTTCATAGTTACTTTTGGTTGAACTAAGAATGTATCTAAGATTTTCTAGGATTATCCCTGTGTATAGACGCAGATTCCAGAGGGTCATAATCAGTGGCACAAGGTCTAGTTGTAGACCTGTCACAAGCAGTGTCACGCAGGGTTCTATACTGAGTCCAGCATTTATTTAACTGGTACATCAATAACTTGGATGAAGGGGCAGATGCCTTGTCAGGAAGTTCACTGATACAAAACTGTGAGGAGTGGCTGATATCCTGGAGTGCTGTGCAGCCCTTCAGAAGGACCTGGGCAGGTTGGAGAGATAAGCAGAGAATTGTCTAATATTCAACAAGGGAAATGCAGGGTCTTGCACATGGGAAAAAATAATCCCATGCACCAGTGCAGGCTGGGGGCGAACCTGCTGAAAAGCAGCTCTGCACAGAAGGTCCAGGTGGACAACAAGCTATCCTTGAGCTGGCAGTGTGTCCTTGTGGCCAAGAAGGTGAATGGTAACTTGGGGTGCGTTACGAAGAGCATTGCCAGCAGGTTGACATCCTGCCCTTCTGCTTAGCCTGGGTGAGGCCTCATCTGGAGTGCTATGTCCAGTTCTGAGCTCCTCAGTACAACAGAGATGTGGCTCTCCTGGAGCAAGTCAAGTGGAGAGTAACAAAGATGGCTAAAGGACTGGAGCATCTTGTTTACAAGGACAGGCTTGGGAAGTTGAGCCTGTTCAGCATTGAGAAGAGCCAAATAGTTAATTCAAGCAGGATGGTATGCAGAATAAAATGGAAATATAGAGACTTAACTGAGGATTAAACAGTTACAAGTGTCTTTTAAATATATTAAAAGTAGCAAAAATTTTGAGAATGAGTTAATTAAGGAACCTGGAAACTGCAAAAAAAGAAGATTGATGTCTTGGTATACCAGACTTCAGTAAAAAGTATTCATAGAGAATTTTTCAACGGATCCATTGTTTTCTAATAATAGAAAATAATGCACTGTCCGATACGTGAAAAGAGGCACTGTCATAACAAACTGGGTGTTGTGCTTCCGATAGTTCTTCATGTGGTTTAAAAACAAGGAGGGAGGTCTGGAAAACTGTGAACATTATAAAGCTTTCAAACAAACAAAAATCACAAGTTTGTAAGCCTTAAGGTATGAACTCAAGTGTTGACAGTTTTTCTTCTTACAGCCTGGGATTGAAACCCGTCTCAACAGTCCCTGTGTCAGCACAACCCCATCGACAGTTGTGTGATGAAGTTGTGATGTGAAAAGTGCACTTTCGTGGCCTGAGAGCTCTAGAAGGCCCACAAAGCTGAAAAGGAATCAACTTACACAGCAGGATTATAATTAAAAATTACCTTGACCAAATTATTTACATAAATAATAGAACGAGGGAAAAATTAAAGGTTGTAACACGTAGAGTGTACTGTGCTTAATTAGAAATAATCAGGTAATTTTAATACAGTATGAGGAATGCTAAGTTATAGATGGGTTCTCAGAAGACTTGGTTGTAAAGATGGGGAATGATCAAAGCTGAACAGGAATCAGTGATTATATAGTTAGATGAAAGATTAATATCACACTGGATTTTGTAAAGATGAATATGGCATAAGTGACTGTTTCTCTGCCCTGCTCCGCACTGGTAAGATTGGAAGGTGAAGTCTACTTCTGGGTACCCTATTTCAAAAACTCCGTGGAAAACTGAAGATGGTTGAGAGAAGAAGAGTCTATAGGTGAAAAATGTTGTATGTGAAAGATAGCTTGGAACCTCAGTTTTTTTCTTTAAAAAAATTCTGCTATGATCAGAAGGAAATACTGTGGTTGGCCATTTAACCATATCTTCCTAAAGCATTCTGTATGTTTTCACACAGTAGCTCTTAAATAAAGATCCTAATAATATGTGAAAGCATCAAAAAATCTTTGCTTAATGTGTAGAGGTAGCCAAAATGCTACTTGAAATTCAAAGAATGAGTGTGTTAAAAAAGATCTAAAGAAAAATTTAATTAAATTAAGAGTTCAGACATGACAGCTGGAGAAGCAGATTGTCTGTTTTCAGAGTTGAATAATTGGGACTTCATGAACAGCATACAAAATAAAAGATCATAGAGCTATTGAATACTTCAGTGCTTTTCTACCCTGCACTGATGTGCTGCTTCGTAATTCTCAGTGTAAACCTCATTCCTTACTTCCTGCATTCACCATATGAGTAAAGCAACTAAAGCATCTGATGAGACAATTTTAATCTCTTTTTGTATTATACAGTGTTTGAAAGAAGAATTTCTGCAATTTAATATTTAGAAAAAAATTAGGGTGGAAGAGGTAGAGTTTTGTATTTTCTCATGAGTCGAAGGTACCCAATTTCTTTCTAAACATTTAAGCAGATTTGTGCCTTGCCCTGAAACACCTTCTAGTTCTATATTTGTGAGTGTCTGCATTGTGCCAATTTTTCCATTTGGCTGAGCTAGAAAATTTTAATTTGAAAAGGCAAAATAGTTGCTTATATATGGAAATTTATTGGCAGAAATGCAGATGTACAAATAGCATTTCAATGATGTCAAAAAAGTACTTTTTCATTATAACTTAGAAAAAGAAATCACTTGTTCTGGTGAATGAAGAAACAATTCTTATTTCTAAGAAAGCAGTCAATCCACTACAATGGTGCCCCAGCAGTGGTTTTAGAGGGTATGTAGTTCTGCTGGTAAATTCCCTGAAAGAACTACTTTGATCTGTTTACATATCTTCTTCCCTTTACAAAAGGGAACTTTTGAGGCCAGTCAGAACACATTTACATTCCTTGATAGTGTTGTGTAAAAAAAAAAAAAGGAGCTATCTGGTAAATCAGCATGGTACATTGGACCACGGGTATTGCCACTGCATTGCTTTTGTGGCCTAACTGCTTGAGTCATTTATCATGGTGTAGCAGTATGTGCTGTTGATGTACTCTCAATACATTTTTAGAATCAAAAGATGATTTATGTAAATGCAGAACTTCAGAAAAGAGATTCTGAAAATTCAAGGTGAGTTGGTACTATAGGTGATGTTTCTGAAAATTACTCTTAAGTATTTCAGTATTAATGCCCTTAAACATACTGTTTTAAGGGCTTGCTTCATTTTGGCAGTAAATGTTTAGGTAGTATTGTACCTCTCCTTCACTCTGTCTTGTAAAAAACAAGTCCCAAACCTCCTTGTGCTTGTCACAATACTCATTCCAAAACAAAACAAAAGCTTATTGCCTTAGGACTGGCACTCTATGGCCAGCTTTTTTTCCCAAGGTAAAGTACTTAGTATATATGGAGTTTAAACTTCAATCCTAAACAGATAAAATTTAATTTTTGCAAATGTTATTTATATATAAAAGACAGCAAATACTGTTATAGCATTCCAGCAGTTGACTGCTTTATTCAGAATTAAATGATGAGGACCAATGACAGCTTTTAATGTCTTTTCTCAGCCCATGCTGCCAATTACTATGAAAACACAGGTACACAAATAGAGTGTGCCTTCTGATAATGTATAAAGAACTTATCTTAATTTTCTTTCCTTATGAAGATCTTTTAAATCTTTCCAGCTGTCTGTTTTGTATCAGGTGATCCATCTGCCAGCATGTGTTCACCTTATGCTGTTCTGGACACAAATGAAAAACATTATATGGGTGTGTTAGACCCAGGGTTATTTTTTTCTCCACTGTGTTTAGTAATGTATTTGGTGATTTTTCTTAATAAAGAATTAGGTTATTTTGTAATATTTTTTACTTTTAGTGGAAAAAGAATCCTAATTACCAAGACTAGGAAACATTGACCTCACTGTTACTCAGACTTGCAAATAGATGACAAATAATGGGACTACTTTGATTTACTTCTACTTTTATTGTTCACATCTTTTTCATATTTCTTTTTAAGCATCACATGTTTTAAAAGCCTGATTCATAGGACTTGAATTTTTGGGATTATGTGTTAAAATTATTGTAATATTGTTCAAAATCTTCATGGTTTTCCTTTTGTTTTTCTTTCTTATGTTGTGATTAAGGAAGTCCAAAGTGTCTGCTTATGCTAAGTGCCTGAAACCTGCAAAGGTTTTTTGTGTGTCTTACCCTTAAACAGTTGACTTAAGAAGTTTTGTATAACTTTATCTACTTATTTAGGAAGACTGCCAGCTGCAAATTGTTGGAAGCTGGGAGAGTACTCAAGAGTAGTATTAGATAAGCTTATCCTTTCGTCTTGGCATCTGTCTTTCTCCATTTCTGGTGACAGGATATGTACTTAGCTGGGCCTTGAATCTGATCTAGTGCATTTATTTTCATATTCCCATGCTGCTCTATGCTTAAACCCCCCTAAACACACTTTTACAACCCCTTTGGAGAGCATGATTTGCCAAAAGTTTGCAGAGTAAAAGGTAAACCCTCAAGGTTTGACTGAGGTATGTTGCAGAGCTGTTAGGCATGGTAGCTCTTAATTGGAGTAGAAGCAAAATGGATTTGATTTTGGAGTCTTTACATTTTCCTAGTGGTGATGTCAACAATGCTTTTTAACCATTATTGTACACAAAAAGCGTGTATTAAGTTTTGGAGTGACTGAAATATAAGTATTAAAAAGATGCAATTTTATAGTGTTTTACAGTACAACCAGACTTCAAGGTATCTCCTTTTACAGGACTAATGTAGTTATGTTGTATCAAGATGCAGAACCAGAAGATAATTTTCCTACTTAAATTCCTGCTGCTGGTGGGTTTATGTTTTTCTCTATAGCTTGCAAAATTAGCATCATCCCAAACAAGTATATTCAAAAGAGGAGGCTTCTGTAAAATTCAGCTGGTTGACAGACTTTTTGGAACTGAATATGAAGCTTTTTCTATATAACAGGCTTTTGTCAGCATAGCTGCACTAGTCAGGAGTGAGATGAGCTGCAAATGCTGACTGGTTTAGTTGTTTTGGCAGAAGCCATTAGCAAATATGTTATTATATTGACAAAACTTTTGCTGGTAAAATTGGTCTGCTTGGAGATTTTTTTGGAGATGTAAGTAATTTTATGTTCTAGTATGAAGTGAGATTTTGTCTGGAAAGTTGTATTTGCCCTCTATTTACAGGGTTTTGCCAGTACCTCAAGAGTACTCAAGGGCTCTGGCATTGACACAGACCAAACTTCCAAAATACATCGGTAACACAAACAAGTATGAAAAGGGTGGAAGCTGAAAGGTGGCATGTTGAAAAAAGGGTTGCTGAGAAACAGATGGGAGCTGACAGAATCCCTTCTCTGTTGATAGGATTGATATCCTTGCATGATTCAGATCTGCTGTGCACCTCCAGGAAGGTGGGCTTTTTAGCTGACTGACACTAAATCTTTGACTTTGTGCTGTGTCTGTCATCAGCACACCAGCAGCAGTTAAAGTGCATTTAATTTTTTTTTTCCTCTAAATGATTGAGCTACCCTTTTGCACTGGCATTAAGCATCCTAGCAGGAGGTCATAGCTGGTTTTTTCACTATTATTTTTTCAGTCAAACATAGACTGAATGTCCAAAATTCTGTGAACTTAGGAATAAGAAACAGTGAAAATGAGTGCTGTTCTGAAGCACTGTGTTCCCATTCTTTGTTCAATATGAGGCATATATGAAGTTTAATGAACAAGTCATCATTCTTCCTTGCTTTAAAATTAAGTATTGACTTTCAGCTGTGCATGAAAGTAATAATTTTCTTATGCCTTCTTACTCATCGCTTTTTCTTTCATCTCGTCAGCAGTATTTTGTATAAAATCTGAAACTTCAGACTTTTGGACTTGGGCCTCATGAAGAATACCATATCAGACACAGAGCCTGTGAATCCTAAGATTTGACACTGGGTTAGTTTACAGTGAATGAAACCAGATTAGGCACTGAAAATCCTGGATATGAGCAGCATAACAACACAGTACAACTGTGGAGACAGTTACTGTTGGTTTAATATTTATTTTTTGGTAGCTATTATGCTTGGACTGGTGCCTAGTTAAGTTAACAGAAATAAAGCTGGAAGATTTTAGGCATCTTCAGAAGCCATGCAGCAGACTTTTTTAAAGTAGTATTTATTGTGTTTGAGTTGTAATAGTCTAAAGAAAAGATCTTGAAACATTTTGTTTGTTATCATTAAAGATTTCTCTGCTGGTTTGCCAGATGAATTATTTTTTTAGGGAATCTCCTGTTGAATAGCAGTCTTTTCTGCTTTATCTTCTTTTGTTAAACTTCTTTCCTTGCCTGATGGACTTACTTCATGAAGATTGTAGGATTTTTGTTTGTTTGTTTTACTGTTTCAAATAGCGAGGTTTTGAGATTTCACCAAAGAAAGGAGTAAAACTAATTAAAATGGCGGAAAGATCCAATGCCTTTGTTGTGCCCATTCATGGTATTATCTGTGGGTGTTGTTAGATTTGTGGGAAGACTGTAAGTGTCTGGTGCTGACCTGAAAATGTTTCCCAGTAAACATGTGTTTTTCATTACTTGTGTTTTTAAAGTAATATTATAAAATAAAACATTATCAGTAGCTAAAAAGCAAAACAAAAACAGTTTTGAGTGTAGAAAACACAAACTATTGAAAAATATCCTGGATTTTTATCATTTTTACAAACCAAAATCTGTATCTGACACTCTTCCATGTACTTGATCATTAAAAACATTTTGTATCCTAGTATTTATGCCAACAGCTGAAACCCACTGATGTGCAAGTTGTCATGTAGAGAAAAATTTGACATAGGAAGTTGTGGATGTTACTGTGAAATAGGGGTCTAAAGAGAACAGATTTGTTGATAACAGCTGTCTCATGAGTAAAAGCTCTTGGGAAGAGAATTGTCTGTTATACATGAGACATGAAGTAACTGTTAAAATTACAGCAAAAAAAGGTTCCAATTAAATGTTCAGAAAAGCTTTGTAATAGACAGGCTGACTTTCTCGTCCAGGATAGAGTCCTTTTGGATATTACAAAGTCAGGATAGGAATACCTACTGCTATTATGATCATGTCTTAACAGTGAACTGTCAGGTTCCATTTCAAGACCATTCAGGACCATTTCAGGAGGAAAACAGGAGGAAAAAAATTTTGTAACCTGTTTTAAGAGACTACATTGTTCAAAATAATGTTTTAGAACTGCAGCTACAGAGTGCTTACTCATATAAAACTAAATCCTTTGTACAATAAGAAGGGACACTATATATCATATACTTGCTCAGGACATATATGATCATTTGTCAGTTTGTTTTATTTCTGTCAAATTAAAGTCATGATCTTAAGATATATGGGAATGAATGTTAGCGAATCGAACTTCTTTTAAGATTAAAGATGAAAAGCCTGAATATGGTGAAGTACATGATCTGGAATTAAAGATATCATCTCCTCTGCTGTAATTTTTTCTTATTCTTTTAATTTATTGCAGTTTTAATTTATTCAGTTCAAACTCATGTCCTAAGATGTCAGAGAATTTCATTTGAAGTATTGTGTTAGGAAAATCTTTATAGATGGTAAAAATCTATATATGTGAAATAATGATTGTCCATTACATTTTTTTTTCCTGAAGGCAAAGATTCTTTTTGCACATGACCCTTCCTAAGGAGCCAATTGGCAAAATCTGTTAATAGAAAGAAAACTTAGGCAATACTTTGAATTAATCAGTTATTAGATTTATCTGTTTCAGATAACCAGGTGCATTTATGTTTTACCACCCTACATATTAAATTTCTGTAAATAATAAGCAACTATTATATTTAACTATATATTGTGTAATCAGGGAATCCTTTAATGTTAAGAAAATTCAAGATCACTTTTAGATGCGTTTCCAAGGAAAGTTTCGTTCACTTTTTTTTTTAAATTTCATTTAATCTCTAAATTATTGTTAAGTTAGTGGAGCTTTTCACTTCTATCTGATCTGCAAGAACAGTTCATTTAAACTTCAAGCTGGAACTTACACTTTTGTTATGTTGCATAGAAAATGAATGTTGTGTTAGGAGTGCAAATGAAATCCATATTACAGTGCATGATTTCAGAAACAGGGGGTGGGTGAGTGCTCATTCCTTGAGTAGAGTAAGGATCGAGTACTTTGTGTATTTTGTGTATGTAGACTACAGAGAACTATTGGGTTGAAAGGACAGCCTGGAATGTGTTGTATTCCACATAATCCTCTCTGGGAATTAAACCTTTCAGATTTGTTTTGGAAATTTTTGAGAAAATATTTGAAAATTTAAAAAAATAAAATCCGTACTGATTTTGAGTTTGTTAGACACACTCTTCCAGCTTCTGCTCCCTGAGGGACTTTGTATTTGACCTTAGAGGGAGAATTCAGAGTTGTAGTATGCATTCTCACACATGGCACTCTCCTGTGGCTGCAACTCTCAGGTGGAGTGCTTAGTCAGGGCTGACTTCTTCACTGGACACTGCTGCACAGATCTGTCTGTCAATGTAACTATATACAGTCAAACAAGTGAATGTCTGTTCAGATAATATAGTTCAGAATGAACATTTTATGCTTCAGATGAGAAATAATGATGTAATTAAGTAATTACATTTTTGTCATGGGGTCATAGATAATCATATCAGAAGCTATTATAAATTACCAGAAGCTACTGTATGTCTGTTGCCTCAGACCTGACACTCCTCTGAGGCTATCCTGACACTGCAGTGCTTGGCCATAGCATTATAAATATTCATAGAAAATACACCATGCAGGTGCTCCATAATTTTAAAATGAAAAGATTTTTTTTAATTACAAGAAGTAGCAAGATTTTTAGTACCTGCTGAGCTGAAGTCTGGTGCCTTTCTGTTCACTCCTGACTGCTTTTCAGAGATAGTGAGGTATTGCTCACAAGCACATGCTCCCTTACCTTAGTAGTAAAGCACAGCAGAGGTGGATGGGTAGAGCAATCCTAACAAAGTAGATGAGTACACGGAGAGGTTAGTACAGTATTTAGCTAGCTTCTGTGCTAATTTTTCCAGCCTGGATGTTCTGAGGGAATGCCCTTGCTGCACTGCTGGGAGTAATTGACGTCACTATTTTAAAATTAGCTTTTTTTATATAAGCATTTGGAGTCATACAATGAGCTGTATCTGTACAAAGCAGGGTACAAGGAGTGAGTTGTTACTTTTAAGAGTGTGCAGCTAGGAATATTTGGGTAAACCCAAAACAATGATGGGGAATTTGTGTGTCTATCAGCCTCCTTTAAGGTGGGGAATAAAGTTTGACTACCTAAAAGCTTTTAATTGAAATTTTGTTTTCAGAACATGGTCAACATGATGCGTTTGATTTCTGAGATCACATAGAAAAATGACCCCGCTTGGATTGGGAAGCTGCTTTTGCCTTGAAATTCAGAGTGACAATTTAAACTTTAGCTGACTTAGCAAAAGAGAGTGATAGCAGCATCTCTTGGGTAATTACAGTTTCAGTTATGGAGGGAAGTTCTTGTAACTCACATTTGACATGTTGAAAAACTAGAAAACATGGCCCAGAAGTTTGCAGGCCTGATTAAAAGCCTGTTGAAAACAAGGCATATGTTGTTTGAAATGGTTTGTGGCTGTGTCCCGGAAGTGTGGTTGGTGCCTTTATTGAAGTTGTGTGAGGCTGAGTACTCAGATCACATGAAAATGGAATGGAGCTGGACAACTGTCAGAGGATTTTGTTTGTCCTCTTCTAGTCTTTCAGTAGCTAAATCTTGCAGAAAGTTTTGCCTTTGATTTAACAGTTTTATTTTATCTTTGCTTCCAACATGTAATACCTGATTTTGTTTAATACGTGGTTAGAATGTCTAAATCAACATGTGTAAGAGCAATAAATATTGCACACATTTGCAATCATCAATTGGGAAATGAAATACATTTATCAGATTGGTCAGATTTTATGCTTGCTGACTTAAGGCTTTTTTTTTTTAACAGCCTTTCATTTCTCTTGACAGTTTCCTCTGACTTCACCTTTTTTCATATCTGTTCTCATCTCCTGTAAGCCTGCCTACCCAGGAAGTTGTACTTCCTTTCCTTCTGACCAACACATGGCAGGCATTTTCCAAAAGTCATTATTCGTTTTGCTAATGTATTTGGCAGCTCTGACATTGCAGTTTCATATAATGCGCCTGTTAGATTTTGGCTTTTGTCATCACAGAGAATTGCTTGTGTTCTCCTGCTTGCTTCATTAATCTTTATTAAGTAAAGATGTAAGATGTCTTTAATTGAATATTTTCTTTTGGCAAGAGAACAAGCTAAAAGGTGTTTCTCATTAATTTGTTATTCAGCAGGGATAGCCATCTATCTGGATTGAATTTGTGACAGTGTTTAGTCCCTATTTGTAGAAATGCCTATGTTGAACATATTTTTTCTATGTTTTGCTCTTAAGGCTCCATACAGCTTGACTTTGTAATGTCATTTGTCATGTGGCAATTAGGCTACAGGGAACTGGTCTGTGTTGACAGCATGTCTCCATTTTTTTTTCCTCTCCTTTTAGTACATTGTGTTTTATATATGGTCTTATAAAATTTTATCATGCTATGAAATCATGAAGAAGGGCAGAAATGATGGCTTTTGGTTTTCTCTAGCATGTGATACAAATATTTTGGACACAGGTCATAAACAGAAATGTCAACCTTTCTTTTTATGACAAAGAAAATCATATTCATACCATCCTATAACATTTAATTACAGGGCCATCGTTACCTTGAAAGCATATTGTATTGAAGAAGTGAGAATAGCAATTTCAGGTTGCATGGGCTTTTGTCCACTTACCAGTTTCTCTGCTTTTAGTTATTTTGTGAGATTTACTTCTCAGCTGTTTTGTAGAGGGTACAAACTGTTTATGACTCACTGTCCTGGGTAAAATGCTAAATTTTATCAAATGCACCTCAACCTGAGAAACGTAGAGGAATTTTCATCAACCTTCATAAAAATCCAATATTAATCTAAACTAACCTACATAAAAATATTTGTTTTAGGGTGATTGCTCTTAGTGATGATATTGCAGCACATTGGTGCCTGTTTATCCCAGATGCTTTCAGGCAGCTCATATCTGAAATGAACTGTTTCTGTAAATGTTAGGAATTCTGTCATCGTATCATCAGTAACTCTTAAGCAAGGAAATGGAGTGTCCAAATGTGTGTTCAGTACACATCTTGGAATAGCATATAATCTACAGACGCATGAAACTTTTCTGGGACAACAGTGTTTATTTGGTTTGCCTGCATTCTTAAAATTTATGAAGAATGTCTGCCATAAATGTATCTAAAAATCCCACTGTCATCTGGCAAAAATGAAATAAATCTATATTGTAGCTGACATGGTATTACAAATTTAAACATGGAAAGACACATTAGTCTGTTTTTCTAAAAGAGTTCTTTCTGGAAACAGCTTTTTTTTTTCCCCCTGGCATTTTTAAATTTAGGGTAGACATTTTTGAGCATGTGGCATTTGGCAGCTTGACTAATAAAACTTTTGTGCTGTCTAACAGTATTTACTGTTATTACATTTTTCCTACTCTTCAGCCTGTCCTTTCTCACTTCATAATATTTATTTCTGTTTCTCAGAACAGAATCTTTTAGAGTGGATTCCAAAGCAAAGTATGTCTCTTATGGGATAAATATATTGACCATTTCAAAGTGGATAATCTAGCAGTAGTTTGCTATGGCATATTATTTTTTCCCAAAACTTTTTCCCATTTGATGCCTGCAAATATTATAATTTTTCCTGTGCTATGTTCCAAACCTTGAGTGCCATCACATGGCACCTGCACAGAATCATAAGCTTCATCATGTCAGAGGTTACTTCTCTGTTTCAGATTAATTGGCTCCCTTACATCAGGCAGGAATGCCGTACGAACCCTAGAGAAGTAGCTAAGATTTAGAAATCTGGGGGAAAGAAATAACTTTCAGTCCTCCCCTTGGGTGTGAATTGTGATGTATTAATACCAGTGTAATTTAATTGGATAACAGTAGCAGTCTCACTTATGGATTTAGTTGGAATGTGCATATATTGCCAATATTTATAGGAAATTTGTATTCTTCAATTAATTTTACCAAATTAATCTTTAATCAACTGCAACTCGTGTCTTACATAAAGTTACTTCTGTAATGCCCCAAGTAGTGATGAGGATCTTAGGGCTATTATAATTTACTGTTTATCTTGACATGGTTATCTTTCAGTGCTAGATAAATATTTTTTGGCACCTGAAGTATCTCTTGCTGCTCTGTATCAAAGATTTGGTCATGAAACAACTGGAGGCTTTTTAGAACAGCCGTGTTGCATTATTTTATATTAGCCACCTTATTTTAGAAAACTTTGTCATATTTACCCAAATATTAAAAAAGTAGTTGTAGGAGCAAAGATACAAATTTTTGTGTCACATTAAGGATGTCTCATTTTGAGTTTTCATACACTGTATGTTATGCTACAAACTAACTAAGAGAGGTGGAGGAGACCTTGGTTAAGAAAATTCTGCCAAAATTTTCAGCTGCAAATTTATCTTTAACAACTTGGAAAGTCCTGAAAAACAGAGAATACTAAATAGATCCAGTGAACTCTCCTTTTCTGCTCTTGCCTGAACTAAGGGTACAGGACTGCTGGTGAAGAGCTGTGGTGTTCTCTTTGTTAATGCCTCCCATAAAAGGCCTGTGTTTCCTTAAGCTGAATGCCAGTTCTTTTGTATTTGTCTCTAGTTTTTCTTGCTCATCAAAAGCTGCAAACAGTAAAGGGACACTTTCTGATGTAGAAGTTAGACTTGGCTGCAGACTCAGGACAGGAATAGGAAGACTTAGGTGTAAGTCACTATGCTGATTGAACAAATATTCCTTTAGTGTTTGTAATCAGTGGCACAGGGTCTAATTGGAGGTCTATAATCTTGATGGTGTACCCCAAGGTTCAGTGCTGAGCCCAGCATTGCTTAACTTATTCATCAATCACTTGGATGAAGGGGCAGATGCCTCCTCAGAAAGTTCACTGGTACAAAACTGGGAAGAATGGCCAATACCCCAAGGGGCTGTGCAGCCCTTCAAATGAACCTTGACAAGTTGAAGAGATGAGCAGAAAAGAAACTGTTGAAATTCAACAAGGGAAATGCCAGGGCCACAGTGCTGGAAAGAAGATCTGCAGTGAAGGACCTGGGAGTCCTGGTGGACAATGAGCTGTCCATGAGCCGGCAGTGTGTCCTTGTGGCCAAGAAAGCCAATTGTATCCTGGAGGGTAGGATTTGGAAGACCATTGCCAGCAATTTGAGGGAGGTGATCCTACCTGTTTACTCAGTCCGTGTCAGGCCTCATCTGGAGTGCTGTGGCCACTTCTGGGTTCCTCAGTGTGAGCAGAAACTGATGCACAGGAAATTCCATCTGAACATGAGGAAGAACCGTGTGGATGACCAGGCACTGAAATAGATTGCCCAGAGAGGTTGTCGAGTCTCTCTCACTGGAGCTACTCAAGAACCATCTGGACACAATCCTGTGCCATTTGCTCTAGGCTGATCCTCCTTAAGCAGGGAGGTTGAGTCAGATAACCCACCGTGGTCCATTCCAACCTTACCCATTCTGTGATTTTGTGTGCTTCTGTGTTTCTGGTAGTTTCAAAGCTTGCTATGCAAATTGAATATTGTTTGAATAATGGCAGTTTTTAGGAAGCACTTGGAAATCTGACTGGCCATTTTTGTCTTGTACCCAATTTCATTGGGAAACTGATGTACATTTTGCAGTAGAGAAAACTAGCCCATATTGCAATGATTTTGAGATCTAGGCACATGAGGATGTGGCAGTTATCAGAATAAATTATGCCTTCCTAATGCAATATGCAGGGTAGGGATTTTGTGAGTTGGAGAAGTTTTTTTCACTTAACTGTTACAGGTAAATGGCCTTTTCCTCCAGGCATTTTGTGTGTCCATAGTTCCTGAGGCATACTACTTCCAATGACAGCAGATTTTGTCTCCACTTGCCCATTCAGAATTCAGATCAAATCAGAATTAGGTGGTTTTTTTTCTTTTTAATCTATTGTGACCTGCGAAAACTAAGTAAAAACTCGTTATAAGCTCTAATTTTAACCCAAAAGCCATTAAATAATACCTTTTATTTTGAAACTAGGCTGTCATAATCTGTGGAAAGACCTTAAAAACCTGTATTTATGAAACCCCACTAGAAAAATGCACGACACATTGCCTGTCACTTTTCCTGAATTCAGTGTTTAAGAGATGGATGTTCATCCTTATCAGAGGAGCATTGCAAAGCATTGTATAGTTGTTCTGTCTATGTACTAAATGTTTAATTTTCAGATGTTTTCTGTTTATGAAAACATTTTTGTGAGCAGCTGTATTGAGATGTCTTTTCTTTGCTAATAATTGAGGCCAGTACGTAATTTCTCACTTACTTCAATATGCTTTTCACTATTCAATTAAAGTTGTTTTGAGTATTTTTTTCTTGAGCAAGATTTTGATTTTGAAGTGCCCACACATTTAACTGGTTTTAATTCTACACTTCATTCCAGTGAGATAATGGTATATGCCTAGTTAGAGCCCTTTGGAGCGTTTTTGGGTGGATCTACTGTATTTCATTTGCTAGTCTTCTTATGTTTGAAAATGAATACACTGTTCTTTGCTGTAAACTTAAGAGTGTAAATATGAAAGGAAATGTTAAATGTGGAAGGAAAAGTTGCTGGCAATGCTCTTCCAAATCCTATCTGCCAGGATACCATTGGCTTTTTTGGCCACCAGGACACGCTGTTGGCTCATGGACAGCTTGTTGTCAACCAGGACCCCCAGGTCCCTGCAGATCTTCTTTCCAGCAGTGTGGCCTTCAGCCTGTACTGGTGGATGGGGTTGTAAATATGAAAGGAAAAGTTTTCTTTGGGGTCTCAATGAAAAATGAATTTTAATTGTCTGCTGTAATCAACAAAGCCAATCTTTAGACTGTCATGTCTACTGAACAGACTGTATATAGAGAAGATTCTTCCAGGAGAACAATGAAAAGGAATCTAGAAGAATCAGGAAATTTTATTTTGCAATATATGTTGATATAATTTAGTACTTATACTATCCTCACACCTAAGAATAATATAGAAATGTTGCCTTAAAACTACCGGCCATACTACAAATTTTATCTGTGACAAATGTCTCCTAACTGCTTCTGTAGCCAAGGGATTTCTCCTAGAGCTATGAAAAGGGAAAGCATGAGAATAACTTTTGAATTTGCTACGTCTTTGAGGAGGACAGATGTTTAAATCTGACTATTGAAGGTTCTGTCATTATTAGAGCTAATAGAAACTATCAATCAAACATGTTGCTTCTTCCCTGTTGGCTTCTACCCTCTGGGATAGAATCAGGTGACCTCCTTAGTCAGTCATTCAGGACTCCTTCAACTGGAAGATTTTGTGGTTGTTATTAGAAGTACATGATGTATATACACTATAACAGAGAAAAGCAAGAGAGCATCCTTCTGGCTACACCAGTTTATTTTAATTCTGCAGCTGAACAAAACTGTATTTATGTAGTTTTGTAAAAACTTGCAGTATTCTGCATTTCATTGTTGCTAACTCTTGACAAACAGATTGTGTGTACTTGGTAAAGGGCCAGCCTTGCAATCACTTGTAAACAATGTTTTGTTTTGGAGGTAGCTCTGTTTAGATGTGGAATAAAGCAACAGAAGTAAGGGGGGAACAATTAATTAAGTAAACCATAGTGTTGCGATTTTAGTATCATTTGTGGTATTCAAGGTGTACTTAAGTCAGAGTGGAGATAAAACACAGGCAGCATGGTTCCTGTTGGACAGAGCTGGAGGCCTGTAGAGATACCATAGAGCCTCTGAAATGACTTCTGAATCTGACCTCAGCTGACACAGCAAAATAAAAGAGAAACTCTATCCAAAGTGAATGAAACATAGCAGCAACAGGAGTCTCTCTAAAATTAAGATCAAGTACATCATCAACCCACAGAGGATAAATCTGTTTACTCTAAAAACTGTTTACTCTAAAAATGTGCAGGAATAAATAGAATACAGTAGGATTCATTGGTTGAACAATCTGGACAACTTGTGAACAGAAGCTGAGGAAAAATACTAGTTCACGTTGTACTTGCCCTTGACTGAATTACTAATTGTTCTGTTTCTGTTTTAGGTTATGGTCAGACTGGTCCAGTGGTTCAGAGAGGTGGATATGACTCCATTGCTGCTGCTGTTTCTGGTCTCATGCACATCACAGGGCATGAGGTATGATGCTCAACTTACAAATTTAATACAGTCTTTGTGCTGTAAACCCAAACCGGCTGCTGTGTGGAAAAAATTAACCTGTAGCTAACACATTTGTTATGCAAGCAAGCCTTACTGAGTCCAACAGGAGGTCTCATCTCTGGGATTCTAAGAAAATATTAGTACTTCTATTTTTCAGGTACCTCACTTCAGGCTTGCAAAGCTAATGCCCAAGAAACAGAAAATGAAAAAAAAAAAGAAAAATCCTAAATCTCCAGTGAATAAATTGGCAGTGTATGCTAAGCTGTCAGTGGCCTCTTGTAGTCACTTCAAGAGCTGTAATAGACATGTTGTTGATGCCTGGGTAATGGAACCACCATTCACCATATGTGTGTGAAATCTCAGCAATGCTTGAATATTGACATTACCTCTTTAATATGAATAACCTAGAGATGGAGGGAATGTGGTCTCCAAATGTCGTTTCTCAAATGAGGTAGTGTTGCAAGTCTGTTCTATGCATCATAAATGCTACATAGTGTTCTGTGGTGGGGCTCCTGATGCAAGCAGTAGGGCAGATCTTTAGAGTATGATACTTGCATATCCTAGATAAACAGGGAATTCATAAGGTTTCAGTACTTAGTGTCAGACTCATGTTTGACTAGGTTGTTCAAAACTAACCACAAATTGTCTAGACACAGCTCTATTGTAGGGTTGATATTCTGCCAATAGACTTGTTTTCTGCTGAGAACAATGGCAAGCATCAGAACTCTGGGCTTGTGGCAATTACTGTCCTTTCTATCAGGAAAAAAATATAAAAAATCAAGCATTGTTCAACTGAGTAAGCTGAAACATATTGTGCCTGGAGTCCTGAGACTGTTTGTCCATTTCTTCTATGTTATT
Organism: Serilophus lunatus; assembly: GCA_013399895.1. Taxonomy (NCBI): domain Eukaryota; kingdom Metazoa; phylum Chordata; class Aves; order Passeriformes; family Eurylaimidae; genus Serilophus; species Serilophus lunatus. Next base: position 289,647 of record VXBA01000467.1, on the reverse strand, counting down.
GGTACATATTTATAGGATGTCCCATCTCAGAACACGACAAGACGTGAATTTGAGTGCATTCCTTACAGGGTCTTCTCTTCAAATGTATAATGCACATACACACTAAGCAATGACTGATCATAGTAACTGTAGCGTAAGTAAATTTTACATTCATGGAATTCAGTGACTGTAGGGTGGAGATTAATACTTGCAATACAATGCTAGAAACTTCATGCATACCTCAAAATACACCAAAAAAAATTAAAAGGGAGTATTAACTGTTAGAAAGGGGCAAATGTTGTTAATACAACACCAATAAAGGAAAGAATGTTGAAAAATTGAAAAACACAGTACTCTCATACAGTTTTTTGATTATGTATGAATGACAGAAAATACAACTCTTATACTGAATTTTAATAATTGCATATATTATGAGAGTAGTAGTCCTCAGTGGCCTTTATGAAGATGGATTTTATTAAAATACTGTGTTAATATCTACATCGCAAAATGGGATGTTTGCATCACCTCACCAAGGCTTGAGGCAATGTAATCATAGGAATTATCATAGTTATTCAATATTTTTATTGATGACATGGATGTGGGTATTGAGTCTTTCATCAGTAAATTTGTGGATGACACTAAGCTGGGAGCTTGTTTCGATCTATTGGAAGGAAGGAGGGCTCTCCAGAGGGACCTGGATCGGTTGGAGAGCTGGGCAGTATCCAATAAGATGAAATTCACTAAGTCTAAGTGCCGAGTCCTGCATTTTGGCCGCAGAAACCCCCTGCAACGTTATAAGCTGGGGGCAGAGTGGCTGGACAGTGCCCAGGTGGAAAGGGACCTGGGGGTGCTGATAGACAGCCAGCTCAACATGAGCCAGCAGTGTGCCCTGGTGGCCAAGAAGGCCAATGGCATCCTGGCCTGCATTAGGAACGGTGTGGCCAGCAGGAGCAGGGAGGTTATTCTGCCTCTGTACTCNAGTATGGAGCACAAGCCCTACAAGGAACGATTGAGGGAGTTGGAACTGTTTAGCCTGGAGAAAAGGAGGCTCAGAGGTGACCTTATCACTCTCTACAACTTCCTAAAAGGTAGTTGTAGTCAGGTGGCGGTTGGTCTCTTTCACCAGGCAGTAACTGACAGAACGAGAGGACACAGTCTCAAGCTGCGTCAAGGGAGGTATAGGGTAGATATAAGGAAGAAGTTTTTTACAGAAAGAGTAATAAAGTTGTGGAATGGACTGCCCAGGGAAGTGGGAGAGTCACCATCCCTTGGAGGTGTTTAAAAAAAGGCTGGACGTGGCACTTGGTGACATAGTCTAATCTAGTCTAGTTGAGGTTCTAGGGTAAGGGTTGGACTAGATGATCTTGGAGGTCTCTTCCAACCTAGTGATTCTGTGATTCTGTGAATTATTTAAACATCGTCAGAAAAAGCTTCGTCTGTTCACTAGGGTCTTTTAATAATTCATTCAAACTTAGTCACTCTTTAACATGATTAAGAGAAACATGCTTAAACTTGCTTCTTATTTTTCTTTATTTGATGTTGTTCGTAGAATGTTTCCTCAGTTTCTGAAAACCATTTCTTGATGTATAGAGGGACAGTTTTGTTTCAAAGACTTAAGTAGTCAATGACTTTGTAAAAGCAAATGAGCCTTTTATTGCTGCAGTAAAAATTTATTTAAGTGGTTTTAAAATGATATTATATACTTCTTTGAAAGTTACTTTAAAATAAAGTATTATGAATAGTAAAATCTTACATGTTTTCTTAGATTTCTTAGATGTTCAGGTGACTAAGCTGTGTTTAAAATTCCACAGTAGAAAACCTTGTTTCACTCAGCATGTAGAAAAGTGACTGAAAGAAAAAAAAAAATCTTGCTTAGTCTTGCATGCTGTTTTTGTAAAATAAAGCTTAAATTATTTATTTACTGAAGAACATGGAATTTATATACTAAAAGTAATATGTTAATTTGAAGCATACTCCAGTTATCTAGAGTATGGTTTATGGGTTTTGTTTGTTTGTTTTTTAATAAAATAGGAAAGGACACTTATGAACTGGAAAAGAAAAAAGGAAAAGTGATAACAGATGGTGTTTGTTTGTTTTGCTTTGCAGTAGCTCTAGACAATCAACATAAGTGCTACAGTGCTCTGTGTAAGTTTTCCTGTGGTAAACAAACCTTTGAATGTTCATGTAGGTTGTTCTTAGGGACATCAGCTGATATAGTAGACAAATGATAATGAATTTGAGCAGCAGCATCAAAATGTCTACATACATGACTGAGGTGCTGTATTGGTTTTTCTGTGGCCAGGTTTTGGTGGCAGTGGGGGGGGCTGAGGGAGAGGCTTCTTCGAGAAGCTACTGGAAGTTTCCCCCATGCCCAGGCTGGGCCCGCTGCTGGCCAAGGCCAGGCCAATCAGTAGTTGACAGAACGCCTCTGTGATAAGATATTTAAGAAGGAAGAAAAAAAAAAAGAGGTAGTTGAAAATGAAGATGGCTGCCGGAGAGGAGCAGGGTGAGAGCCTGTGAGCAACAACGCAGACACCAAGGTCAGTGCAGAAGGAGGGGGAGGAGATGCTCCTGGTGCCGGAGCTGAGATCCAGCTGCAGCCCATGGGGAAGACCATGGTGAAGCAGCTGTGCCCCTGCAGCCCATGGAGGACCACAGGAGTGCAGAGATCCACCTGTAGCCCGTGGAGGAGCCACGCCGGAGCAGGTGGATGCTGGGG
>VXBA01000467.1:191801-286852 GCA_013399895.1 Serilophus lunatus | reverse complement strand
CCACCTCGCCTTTTTCCCTTGACCGCTGCGGGAGAATAGGTTGGATGTAAGAAGGAGGGGGGTGGGGGGTAAAAGGTGTCTTTTAGTCTCTTTCTCTTAGCTCTGATCTTGTTAGTAATAAATTTGATTATTATTCCCACATAGAGTCTTGTTTTGCCTGTGACGGTGATTAAGAAAGAATCTGTTGTAGTCCTTATCATGAATAACGAAACCTCTCGTTATATTCTCTCTCTCCTCTATAGTTGGGCAAGGGGGAGTGAGAAGGTGGCTGTAGTGGGCCCCTGGCACCCAGCCTGGGTTAAACCACTACAGGTGCTTAGTATTGAAATATACAAATTTTGAAGTATACGTGTTTATTTTGTTGTATACTATTTCAAGATCCTCTCAAAGCATTTTAATAATAGGATACTAAAATTTTTTTTCTGTGTCTGACAAAAAATTTTAGTCACTTGCTTTTTTTTTTTTCCCAGGAAATAGTAGTTACTCATATCACTTGATGATAATAATTTTGAAATGCTTCTTAGTAACATTCTGAACTTTGAAATTAAGGTTTAACTTCTGCAATATTGCCAAATTACAGGCACAAACATGCATGCATTTGTGCTAGTGTGCTTTTTGCTGGTTGTACAAAACCAAACACAGTAGAATACTATCTTTAAGACATATTTTCATTTACAGAAGTGTGCATGGAATTCAAATTCTTACACACATACTTTATTACTTCTATATTAGACACCTGTGAAATTTGAAATTCCAGTGTGTTTATGCAGGAAATCTGTTTTGTGTTGATTGGTTACACAAACCCATTTTGAATGAAAGTTGTTGCTTCAGGCCACATTCAGATTTTCTTTACATAAATTAAAATGCACTAAAGGACAACGTTTGCACTGATGACACTTTTATTGTCCTGGATGACAAAAATGTATAGATATTTCCTGGTCAAATACCACATTCAAGTTTCGTATTTGATTAACACAAAGTTTTTACTTAACTTAGTTTACTTTTACTTATATTCAGATGTATCAGTGCCAGATGAATATCCCTTTGATGAAAATTACTGTGACTCATTAAGGCAACAACTTGAAATCAATTAAGCAAAGCCAAATTTGGCTATAAGTCCTTTTCCATCTGCAAGTTGATTATTACATGCAGTTTTCAATATTCAAAGTATCTTTATGGTGGTGCATTCTTTCTTGCTGAAAAACCAAGACATGATTAGGGAATCTACAATCCAGAGAGGTCATTCTTCAGTTTAAATCTAAACAAAGTGTAACAAAAGAGTACACATGGCATACAGGTCAGGGGTGTTGAAAAACACAGCCATTGCTGTTTCATATTAGCTTCAGCAACTATTTCACGTCTGTAAAGACTACTGAACTTAGAATGCTTTTATTAAGCATATAATTTTGAAACAACTTTCTTTTAGTGCATGATTTTATATTATTGATGTAAGTTTGGGAAGAGAAATAATGTCATAGGGTAAAAAAAGATTCAGGAAAGGAAGCTTGCAAAACATGTTGGGGCTATCTTTGGGCCAGAATATGTTGACAAATTGTAAGGGATTTTACAAATAGCAAAAATTAGGAATAAAAGTGTAAACTGGTCATAGATTAAGCAATAGCAAAGGACAGTAATGTAAGAAAAGAACTGCTCTAGTGGTGTGAATCTTTGACTTTTCAAATGAGAAAAGGGCATGTCCTGGTCCTGCACCCAATTAGAGTCAACCCAGCTTTGTTTGCTTAAGGCACATTCTCCCTGACTAGGGCTCCATTTTGTCTTTCTGTAAGAACAATAAGATCACTTTTGGCTGGCAGGGGTTATGGTAGTGTTTGTTACTTTTGAAATACTTCACTTCAATAAAAGATACTATATAGACCCTTACTTAGCTTAGGTAACTGGAATAATATTAGCTACACCAAGGTACTGCAGTGCGGTCAGAAGCTCTGTCTAAAGGAAGGTATTTCAGCATGTGTGTAGCTTTATCCTTCATGTAAAGCAGCTTCATGTTCCTTGTTCTGCAAGACAGTGATGAAAGCCTGAAGGAATCAATTTCACAGTATTTACAGCTATACATCCTGCCACAGAAAGGCTGGTTTGTGGTACAGGAGCTGATTAAAGCTGATGAGATGGTGAAGAATGGCAGCTAGTCATGAATCTTGGTAGAAAGACCAAGGAAGGCTAGAAATTGTGTGGACTAGTTCAGGATTACAGGTTGTGGAGCGTTAGGATAAAGTAAAGCTAATGTATTGGAAATAACACTAGCATAATGTGGTAGTTTAGGACCACTTTTATCATCTAGGGGGCAGGTTCAATAAAGGTGACGGAAAACTGAATAGAGTTTGCAGCAGGTGAACAGTTTATTACAGGGGGTTTAAATTAGGGAAGTAGGGATAACCCACAGGGACCCCAGAATTACACAGAGGAACACCTGACACGCAGGGGGGAAAAAAAAAAACCACAAAAGGGAAAAAGGACAAAGGGAACTGCGCTTTTAGCTAGATGGCTAGCTGAAAAAGCAGTGGGGAAGGGTAGGAGAAGCAGTCTCTCTCTCCCTTCCCTCTCTCCTGGAAGCACTTCTCGGCCCTTCAGGCTCTCTAAAAGCACAAAAAGAAATGAAAACAACTCCTTCCTACCACCTCACTGAGGGTTACTTGCTTGTTGAGATAAATGGGTGGAAACCACGCCATGGGGGCCTGCGAGCACGAAAGACAGAAGCTGTGTGGTTCCCCTCAGAGCAGCCAAAGAAGAGCGCGGGGTGGGGCCGTTGCCTCGGCTTTTAAGCCTTCTCCTTCTCGCGTGGATCTTGTTGCTTTCTTCTGGGCCAAACCGTCTCTCCATTGGTTAGTGGGGCTGAGCCCTGCCTTGGTTCTGGTGTTTTCCCATTGAAGAATCACGAGTTTTCGGTCCCACCTGCCATCTTTGTTTTCACAGCCGTGGCATCTGGGGAACACCCCAGTGCCACTGCCGCCCCTATCGCTAGTACGGTGCCAGCATTGGCCCCCTGTTGCTGTTCAAAAGCAGTGGCCACGCTCAGGTTCCCGGATGGAGCCAGCCCAGGGCTGCTGCATCCTCGACACTGCCCTAGCTGCCACCCGTGGGCATGCCGGGGCTTTCCCACGGCCGTGCCCCCAGGCCATTGCCCACCCCAGGAGGCTACCGTGCCCCACGTGGGGAGGGACGGTCCCAGGCCACGCACTTCTCAGGGAGGGGGGACAGCAAGCAGGAACAGAGGCTGTCCCAGCTCTGGGCTGGTGGCGGTGCTGCTTCTGCCCCAGCCCCGGGGGGAAACGAGAAACCGCTGGCCCCGGCCCTGTCCCGGCCCGTGCCCCTGAGAAATGGGCAGGAGCAAGGACCGTCCCGGCTCCAGCCCCAATCTCAGCTTCCCCCCTCCCCCAGCAGTTTTAAGGGAAACGGAATTTTACTAAACAGATGAGTGGGGTTTCTTACATTTTTCTCCCTCCAAAACCCTTTTCAAACAGCTAGACATAAACAGTAGAATGCTAATAGCTTGTAAGAGTGTTCTGCAAAGGGAAATTGTGAAAATATTTTAGAAATAAATGCGAACTTTTTTACTGAGGCAAAGGAAGCATTTGCTTTTAAACATTAGGTAGTTTAGTCCTTGTTGAGGAAGGTGCTGGAATCAAGGCTCAAGAAGACAAATTCATATGTAACAATCTACTAAAATAGTCCTGATTTTTATAATTTCAAAATGTAGTTTTCTTCTTCAAGGATAAAGTTAATGACACTTTGAATACAGTGGAAAGCGTTTTCAAACTACAAATGTTGCTGCACATGTGTTTGCACAATCTAAAGTCTTTGATTTCTTCTCAACCCAGTGAATGTAATGAAGCAGCTATAATGAAGAAAGAACATTTTAACCAGAGACGTTGCAGCAGATAATATGGAGGAAATTTTTTGGAGGTTGTGGTTTTGTTTTGTTTTATTTTTCATTTTATTTCTCAGTTATAGCTCTGAGGAGCAGAAACCTTCTTGTTTGCAAATCTCAGCTGGCCTATGTGTATAAAGGTGAAGAACTTCCTTTGCTGTTTCCTGCTAGAGTTGGGTACAATGAGAGTGGCAAATGGCTGGAACCTTTGATTTTAATTTTAGGAAGCTGAAGTATCTTAGTGTAGAATGTGGAGAAGAAGTAAGAGATTCTTCAAAAAGTAGTACTTCCTAAAGCACTGCTTACCTTAATGTTGTGGATTTTGTATATCATCCTATAGATATGTAGGTTATAGCCAGTCATAGACTAATCCTTACTGCAGTTTGAATGAGCGTAACTCAGAAATTTTTTTAACATATATTTTATAATTTTTAGCCACCTTCATGTCTTTTATTTCAGAATTGCTGTATTAATATGATTGATAATAAATGAAACAATTATTTTAGGAAAAATAGTGTAAATTATATATGACTTGATACCAGACTTACATAAATCCTTCTTACATGAAGCCAAGACACTATTTTTTAATAACTATCAGTAAACAACTCTTGCAATCTTGATTACAAGATTACTATTACAATAATTACACTTAGCAGTTTTGACAGGGCTAATTAAAATCTGTCAATTCAATTTTCAGTTTTAGTGAACTTACGCTACATTAGTTTAAATACATTTATGGAACCTTCTCAAACAGTTATTATTTATCATTTATACTGATTTTGGTTTTCTTATAATAGGCTTACTTGGGAGCTAAATCTCTGGAGCAGTCTCATTAGCTTTGTGGTGTTACTTTTCTTTAAAGGTTGAGAACTTAAAAAAATAAAACACTACTTCAAAACCAGGAATAGCTGTCTATTCATCTAATATAATCTAATCATCTGACCCCAAAACTTTTTAGAGCAGGAAATTGTAGAGTGTCTCAGAAGATGCACTTCTAAGATCCTATGATAAAAGCCTAGCTGGATTGAAATTAGTTCATTTTGCCATTGATTGCTGTATTTCATGCCAGCGATTACAGAGGTTCTGAAACACACGATGTAAAATGAAGATTCTTTCCTTTGATGACAGAAAACAACATACTGAAAAAGGATATTTGGAACAACAACTTTTCAGTGATTTCAGTCAGAAGGTCAAGGATTTCCCTGTATTTACAGGTGTAATGTTTACATGTGTTAACATAAGTTGTTTTGTTACTGGAAGCCTGGAGCATGTGTACTGGAAAATACAAAACTGGGCCTTGACTGGGGAAGAGACAGAAGAGGAGGGAGAAAAAGGGAGTGAGAACAATGAAGCAATATGGTTCTGCGTTTCAAACAGACAGGCCTACTGTGTGTTAGCATACTGTGGAAATTGTTAAGACCTTTGGCTTCTAGGCATAATAAAATTAATTTACTGTTTTCTCTTGTCTCTAACATTATCTCTTTTTGCACTGGTGAGTTGAAACATTATGTTATGAGGGAAAAAAGTTACTTAACAAATCTTTCACAATTTGCAGTATGTAGCATCACAAAGTCGTAGTTTTGTGTACATGCTGCAAGACTATCTGGGTTTTACCAGTAGTTTTAATACTTCAGTTTACTCAAAGATACTGATTTCTTCCATTGAGTGCAACCATCCAGTCAATTTGTTATCCATCAAGTGGTCCATCCATCAAATTCATGTCTTTCCAGTTTAGGAGACAAAGGTGACATGTGGGATAGTGTGAAATGCTTTTCCCAAGTCCAGGTAGATAACATCAATAACTCTTGCCGTATCTGCTACTGCTGTAACCCCATCATAGAAGGCCACTAAATTTGTCAGGCACAATTTGCCCTTAGTGAAGCCATGTTGCCTGTCACAAACCACCTACTTATTTTCCATCTGCCTTAGGAGAGTTTCCAAGAGGGGCTGCTCCATAATCCTGCAAGATATGAAGATAAGACTGATGAACCTGTAATTCCCTGGGTCATCTTTTTTCTGTTTTTAAAAATGGGAGTTATGTTTCCCCATTTCCAGTCAGTGGCAACTTCACTGGGCTACCATGACTTCTCAAATATGACAGATAGTGGCTTAACCAGTTCCACTGTCAGCTCCCTCAGGACCTGCACGCGTATGTCATCCAATCCAATGGACTTATGCATTTTCAGGGTACTTAGCTAGTCTTGAACCTGATCTTTTCCTACAGTTGTTGTCTCTCCAACAGATATTGGGGTAATTGAAGACCTGCATGAGGACCAGGGCTTGTTAATACGAGGCCACTGTTATCTGTCTGTAGAGGGCCTCACCCACTCTGTCTTCCTGGATGGATGGCCTGTAGCAGGATTATAACGTCACCTGTAACTGGCCTCCTTGTGCTCTCAGTCAGCTCATGATCCATTCCCAGGCAGAACCCCACACACTACAGCTAGTCGGGGATATAGAGGGCAATGGTGCCTCCTTGTCTCCTCTATCTGTCCTTCCATTTTAACACTCCAATCATAGGAGTTATTACACCATGTCTCTATGATGCCAATGAGATCATAGCCCTGCACAATCATATTATTGCTGCTTGTTTTCTTCCTTTCTTTTTTTTATCATTGTTTTGTTTGTCTTGTTTTGAGGTGTTTTCTTCTTTTCTTTTAGGACGGTGAGCCAGTTAGACCAGGAGTAGCAATGACAGACCTTGCTACTGGATTGTACACATATGGGGCAATTATGGCTGGTTTACTTCAGAGGTATAAGACTGGAAAAGGACTACACATTGACTGCAATCTCTTGTCAACTCAGGTAGAAGCTTTAAAAAAATTGCTTTTTGTTGTGTAGGCGTTAGAACCCAAGAATATAATTTGGACATATATTAACATGCATTAACATACAACTGATGACAACAATAATAATTACAGTAATGGCATTAGTGATAGTTTCCTTATTCTGCCACTCTGGTAGTTACTATTTTATATGACATGGCTATAGTTTCTACTGCATTAAGTTTTGTTTGCAGGTTTTACAAAGGACCACCATGTTCTTTGAAAACAGGTTAATCAAGGTTTATAATGTCTTTGAGATTGTTGCAATTGTTGTAGTGTATAATTGGCAGACATGCAAAAGTGGTGAGACCAGTATTGAAAAGTAGGTCTTGGGACTGAGCGATGTTACTACCAGAGTGTCTGAATAAATTGTGCAGTATCACCTAGAATAATCAAGTTTCACTCAAGTTTCAAAGTAATATAATCCTGGAGGTCTGCCTTTTGGCTCCGTAAATTAAAGAATAAAGGAAACTTGAAGATGCGGCATTTTTTCTAGGCATATTAAAGACAAACTTGTTTTGACCATGAAAGGTGTACCACATACTACAGATAAAGAGAACCTTAAATTTTCTTTGAACATTTAAACACCATTGGTGCAATGATTTTTTAATTTACCACAAGCAAATGGTGTTGGTATGAGCTGCATATGATCAGATGATACAATATCTTGCTGATGTAGGTACTTGGTGGTACCAACTGGGAATATAGTGCAGAAGAATTTTTGTTTACATTTTAAAATGTTCATCAAAATTGAATGTCTGTACATCAAAATGAAGTTCTGATCAAAGCTACAACAGTGCTCCATTATTTTCATCTTTATTTAATTGTCATTTTCTTCACATTATACCTGTTAGTAGAGTTGAGAGATTACAGTGCCCATTGTGCTAAAAGGACTGAACTTAAATATACCTAAATACATGTGTAAATGTTGTGTCTGTATTTGAAAAATATAATAAGTAGTTTAGAAAAATATTTTAAATATATGTTGGATACTTATTAAATATTTTGTATATATATATGGAGATAGAGTTCTTATGTTTAAGGTATTGTAATGTCATATTATGGCAGCTTCTCACTGATCTTTTTAATTTCTAATTTTATTAAAAGGACTTCTGGAAATTTTTATTAATTTCCAAAGTAATTCTGTGTTGAATTTGTTGGTTTTTTTTTAATTTGTTATTCCTTGTTATTTTATTTTATCAAATACTGGAATTAAGAAGAGTAGAAGTTAGTTGTTGCTGTAGCTCTCTTATTTCAGCTTATTTTGTTACTACATGTGTCTTTAGAAACTTTTCCCTTGATTTGGCTATGAACAAAAGTGTTCTCATATTGCAAAATTTCTATCTGCATCACCATCCTTTAGACCACTCACTGCCATACATGAGAAAGGGATTGAGGACCTGGATAGATGGTAGTGGAAAAAGCATGCAACGTAGTGTTTGTCTTCAACATCCTTAGCTGAAAAAGTACTAAATGGTGAAGGGAAGGTTTAGTAGCTTTTTGGGTTCTTTTAAACATTAACTCCTTCCGTGCTTGTTATTAAATTGTAGTTGTCTAAAAGTTATTAACAGGTAGTTCCATACCTGCACATTCTCATTGAAAAATACGTAGTTTTATTTACTTCAGTGTCAGGTAAATTAAACTCCAATAAGTTGGTATTTTGGAACAGAGTATGAGTGTAAGATGTTATTCAGAAAACAGTGCTTTTGTTTTAGATAATCTTGTTATTTCAATACAAATGAATTTTAGGGGGTTGGCCCAAGACTATAATGAGAACATCTATTAAATTGAAAGAAGTATTTATAAATGAGGTGCTAGAGTACTAAAAATAAGCCCATGTGATCAAACCCATTAAAAAGATGTGTTAAAATAAATGAAGAAAAATATAACTGACATCTAAGCCTCTCTCAGAGAGAACATCTAGTTTTCCTGGTTCATTTTCTTTGTTTTTGCAAGAAAAAACACTAGTGGTTAGTTGTATTAAGAAAGACTAGCATAAATCTGAAAGTTAATGTAAATAAAAAAAAAGTTGATCTTGCAGCACTTCTGATAGTAATTTTTTTTAAAGGAAAGTTAGACAATTACTGTGATACAATCAGATCCTTTAAAGATCTGTGCTTTCACAGGGATTATAGTTTTACATCCAAGTTGAGATATCTAAAACTCCCTCTTCCTCATGTGTTGAATATTTGGAAAGAATGACCTTTTGAAGTTTCTCATGGATGCTGCCAAAACAATAAGGAACCTAAACTTGTAGACTTCTAATTTTTTTGTTGCAGTTGATTAATGGTGGGATCTAGAGGTCAAACAGATGTATCATGATAAATTGTTAATGATGTCCTTCCTTTCATTTGAACTGAGAATTATAAATCTGGCCAATGCATATCTTAGTTGGTCAGCATTGCTACCTTTGTCAGAAAGGAAAAAACCCCAGGAGTTAAGGCACTCAATTAATAATTCTTGAAAATGGTGTCAATAATTTTATAGCAAAAGTCCTAGCACGTACCTGTTTATCTATGTCTGTTTATCTATGTCTGCCTGCCTTACAGAATTGTAAGAGTATTTAATTTTTATTTTTTTTTAACTCCAGAGGGGAGGGCTGGGGAATGCTTTTGATACTAATTTCTTACACAGATATGCAAATGACAAAGACCCTTGAACTGGAATCAGCTGTCAACTAAAATGATCTGAATCTTTTTAACGAAATATGCCACTGACTGGCAAGCTAGTTTTGTATTTAACTGGTTTGTGCAAGACCAAATTATAAGTGAAATCCTATTCTCTAGAGAAATATTGTATTTAGAATATTTTAAAAAATATGTCTTTCTTTTAAATTCTATGTATCAAACACTACTGACAAAGAAGATTTCTTTCCCCACAATAAGATAGTATTCTATGATTTTGCTGACTTTTGGTGACTCCTAGGATGTGGTTTTGCAGTGAGCACTAACTTTCTATATCTCATCTATAAACTTCTAACTCATGTCGTATAATTCCTTTGAAATTTTTGGACTTTTAGATGATTCATAGTTGTCAGCTACAGACCTATCAGCATCTAAGTAGTGCCCTTTAGATAATACTAGTAAATAAGAAGGAAGTGGGTTTTGGTTCCAATTAAGCAATCATGCCTTTTCTTCTGTTGTGGCTTAAAAAAATCTCTTGGAAGTTTTAATATCCTTCCTGTATTTAATTATGACCAGGCTCCAACATACTGTAATAAGTTGGTTTCTTTTGGATTGAAAATCTGCAAGAAGTATTGTACATTTAGCATTTCTGCAATATTGAAATGTATTTTTTTTCCTGGATTCCACAGACTGGATAATGTGGTTAATATTTTTTGTATTATATGATTGTTCATCAGACACTTCTGTACTACTAATTACTATGTTTTAATTTGTATTTGCCATAGAAAACTCTTAATCTTCTTAAAATTTTGAATTGACCCTAGAAAACCCTAGAAAATTGGTATAAATTGTTTTCTATGTTCCATCTTTATGCTTAATTTGTCAGTTAGTTTACTGAGGTAATTACGAGGTTTAGAAGCTATCACTTTTGGTTTCTGCATGGCATTTTCCCACATTCATGTGTTTAAGCCTTATCTATTTAAGGTGCTTTTAGTACTGTCTATTCAGGGTTTTCATGGCTTGTCTTTTAAAAATTGTTGAATATAGGTGAAACTGGGAACAATTACATGCCGCCTGTAGGACATGTATGGCATCACAGGATCCCTGAGCAATAAGTTGTGTGACAAATACCAGTCCTGGAACTTAAACACTGCTCACGTATTTGACTGTATCTTGTTGCTTCTCTGCTTGCTGAGAGTCATGAGTTGACTGAATACAGAAAGAAAATTCACTGTTTTAGAGGTCATTGCTTCTGGTGATTTTGGAGGCCAGCCGGGAAGACTGTTACACAGTCGTTTTGGGCATGGTTTGAATAAGTGGCTTTTTTACAAGCGTATAAAGCGTCATCTTCGCAAAACATATTCTTAATCTCCATCATAATAAAAAGTTGAGTATGTGCTATATGGAGATGCCATCTTTTTCACTGTATAGCTCTGGTATGGGAAGATAATAAAATCTGAATTACTATGAACATTTCTTTAAATGTCTACTGTGCTTTAAACACTTTTCTTGGCCACAATTCTTGATAATTTCCATTGAAGACAACAGTATAACTAAGAGCAGAACTTATCCCTCTGGGTTTTAAGCAGCCAGAATTTGATTGAATAGACCAGAAGACCGTACTAAACATGACAGTAACTCAATTTAATATTGGCCTCTGTGGAATGTGTGCTATGATTTCTAATAATTAGTTATGCAGTCATTGCTAGAACTTACTCCATATGGATCTTGATTTTATTTAGTGGCTTTCTTTACTCTGTAAACAGAGTACATACCCAAATTGAAAAGGTATTTCTCCTTTAACTGCTACCTGACAGTATATTCTGTACGTTTTTTTTTCTTTTACTACCATTGTTCTTGTGCTAATGAAACTGAGACTGAATGAGTTGCAGCTTCATTTTCCTGTGTTTCCTGATCTGCTTCTGTCATCAGTTATAGAGATCGACTAGGAAGGAGATAGAAAAAATATGCCCCTTTCTTACTAAGAAAAAAATAAAATGCCTATCTAGAGTAGGTAGGGGAGAGAGTTTGAAAACAAAGGCAGACATTTAATGAGTTTATTATTTAGATGACTTTTATATAAGGGTGTAATCTTGGAAATGGAGTCAAGATGTTATTGCCAGCAAATCATATTTCAGAATCACGCTGAGTATTAGGAGAAGGATAACCTGGACAGTTGAAAAGAATGGGGAATGATTTAAGCAACTAGTAGGAGAATAAGAACTTTCAATGTACCTCAAAATTCACCTATCCCTCTAATCTCATGGAAATTTTCAGAAGTAATTCTATTCTATTGGTCAAATTTGGATCAAGCCGTTCAACACTTTATGTGCTATTTATTTATGTAAATAGCAAGTACAATGTTTTTATTTTGATGGAAGAGGTTTCAGTTATTTGTCATGGAAAATTTTTATGTTAGCATGACAACTGATTGTTATGTGCTTTTGAATGTCTGGAAACCTAATAAACCTTAACAAATATGCCATTTTTGTGTATGCTAATGGAACTCTAGCTGAAGTTTCAACACTGCTTGGTTTGATTACTTCAAATAACTCTGATTAAAATTTCCCTGTAGATTATAGTTTATAAAAAAAAAGGCAAAGTAAAGGATGATGCTGAAACACATTTGAAATAACTACTTCCTTTGCTCTGATGAAGTTCTGCTGCCAGAAATTCTCTTTGTATTCAGCACTGTATTGTTTCTAGCTCATCAGTTAGATTGCAAACCCTTTAGAGTAGTGAATGACATGTAGTTAGGCTAAAAGTCCTGATTCATTAGTTATGTATTATATTATATTATAATGAAAGTTATAAAAAAGTGTTCAAACTGCACTTTAGAACTTCAAAAACAGGTATCCATTAAACTGTCTGAAAGTCATAGAATCATAGAATCACCAAGGTTGGAAGAGGTCTTTAAGATCATCAAGTCCAACTGTCAACCTGGCACTACCACTGTAACCCCTAAATCACGAAGCCACATCAGCTAGTGCTAAATCCAGATGCCTTTTAGACACCTCCAGGGATGGTGATTCTACCGCCTCCCTTGGCAACCTATCCCAATGCCTGACCACTCTTAAGAGTAAAAAAATTTTCTAATATCTAATCTGAATCTCTCCTGTCTCAGCTTAAGGCCATTCCTCTGGTTGTTTCACTGCAGGCAAAGTAGGAAAGATGGGCCCCCACCTCACTACAGCTTCCTTTCAGGAGGTTGGAGAGGGTGATGAGGTTCCCCCTGAGCCTTCTCTTTTAGAGGCTAAAGAAACCCAGCTCCTTCAGCTATAAGACTTTTTTTCTAGACCTTTCACTAGCCTTGTAGCTCTTTGCTGGACATGCTCCATCACCTCAGTGTCCTTTTTAAAGTGAGTGGCCCAGGACTAAATGCAGTGCTTGACCCAATGCCGAGTACTATGGGATGATCACTTCCCTAGTCCTGCTGCTTACTCTATTCTTGATACAGGCCAGGATGCTATTGGCCTTCTTGGCCACCTGGGCACATTGCTGGCTCATACTGAGCTGGCTGTCAACCAGCACTCCCAAGTCCCTTTCTGCTGAACAGCTCTTAAGCCACTCTTCCCCAAACTTGGATCATTGCATTGCATGGGGTTGGTGCGACCCAAGTGCAGGACCTGGTTCTTCACCTTATTGAACTTCAATGCTATTGTCCTTAGCCCATTGATCAAGTCCAGTTCTCTCTGTTGAACTTTCCTACTCCTGCCCAATTTAGCATTTCCTGTGAATTTACTGAGTGTGCACTCAATCCCCACGTCCAGATCATCAGTAAAGACACTAAATAGGACTGGCCCTAAAACTGGGCCCTGGAGAACACCACTAATGACCAATCACCAACTGGATTTAGCTCCATTCACTAAAACCCTCTGGGCTCAGCTATCCAGCCAGTTTTTTTACCCATTGGAGAGTCCACCCACCCAGGCTGTAAGCAGGCAGTTTTTCTGGCTGGAGAATGATACGGGAGATGGTTTTGAATGCTTTACTGAAGTCTAGATAAACTACATTCACAGCCTTTCCCTCATCTAATTGGGTTGGTTTGTCATAGAAGGAGATCAGGTTGGTCAAGCAGAACCTGCCTTTCATAAATCCATGTTGGCTGGATTTGATCCCCTAGTTGTCCTGCGTGTGCCGTGTATTGACTCTTGGGACGATCTCTTCCATAGTCTTGCCCAGAACCAAGATTATGCTGAGAGGCCTTAGTTCCCCGGATTATTCTTCTGACCCTTCTTGTACATGGACAATATATTTCCTAATTTCTGGTCAGCTGGAACTTTTCCAATTAATCAGGACTGCTAGTAGAGGATTGAAAGTGGTTTAGCGAGTTCTTTTGGTAGTTCCCTCATTTCTCTGGAGTGGATCCCATCAGAGCCTATAGACTCGTGAGTATCTAGTCAAAGGTGAGTTATTTGTAAAAACACTTTGCCTTGCTTGGAATGAATATTTGTAGTGCTAGATTTCTCTGATAAACCTATGTGAAGTTATTTTCATTCAAACTTATTCTTCAGTAAAACATTTTGGCTTTTTTGTGGTACTGCTTAAATATTTTTGTAGATTGATTAAAGAATAACTTCCTTCTTCAGAGTTTGTTTACAAATTTGTTGCCACTACTCATTGGTAATGCTCAAATCAAATAGAACTTTGGACCACGTTTCTCTGATATGCATGCTTTTTAAGAGCTCAGTAGACGAACCAGATCTGCATCGCTAACAGCATTAAATTGCTCAAAAAAGCTCTATGGATGTTCATTAACACTGCAGAGGTACAGAAACACATTCTTGTGCATTGTAAAACATGCTATTTCAAACATTTCTTTCAACTGCATGGATTTGTTTCTTGTGTCATCCCTGTAGTGCATTAGCACCAAAGTACTTAATGGGCAGTTACCAGAGATCTTTCAGTATTAGAATGAATACCATTTTTCTGCAGAGGAAATTACTGTAATGAACAGATTTGGCTGTGATAATAGGGGTGGAATATTTACACATTTCTCACACAACCAAATAGACATAGCTTGTTGCTTTACCTGTGTGCCTCCCTATGTATCAAATGAAAAATCTAGAAATCTACCTGTTTGCGTTGCTGCACAGCACAAGCTGTTGAAATTACTGCTATATTTTATGTTTACATGTGTTCACCATACATAAGATGAAAATGACCTTGTTAGGAGTAGCCAAACACACTTAAGTTTTTTTTTTCCCATTTAAGTGTTAATGCTGATAAATATGGAGACAGAAAAGATGAGTGATATAAATGGTTAAGTGTATGCATATTTTTGTTGTAAATGGCACTGCTCCTAATCATGTTGAAGGTTGACAGCTTTCCATGAATACGTATGTTTATTACTGATTAAATAAAACAATAGAATCCTTCACAACATGTATGTAGCATCTCAGTTTGGAGTGTCTGAATACAACCCTCTTGCACACAAGAAGAAAAATTGTTATAGTTACTCTGATGCCTGTCTTTACAGGTAATTAAGTTTTATGTGAGCAAAATCTGTTTGTCGGCATTGTATTTTTATGATTTCTTTTTTCTGTTTTCAGCTGCCAAATATAGCTACCATTTTTAGAATAGAATCATTTAAGTTGGAAAAGAGCTTTAAGATCATCAAGTCGAGGCATTAGCACAGCACTGTCAAGTTCATTACTAAACCATGTCCCTAAGTGCCATGTGTTTTAAATACCTCCAGATATAGTGACTCCACCTCTTCCCTGGGCAGCCTATTTCAATGCCCGACAACCCTTCCAGTGAAGAAATTTCTCCTGATATTGAATCTAAACCTCCTAGGTTTAGAGACCATTTCCTCTTGTCCTTTCACTTGTTACCTGGAAGAAGAGACTGATCTCCACCTCGTTACAGCTTTTCTCAGGCTGTAGAGAGAAATAAGGTCCTCCCTGAGCTTTGTTTTCTCCAAGCTAAACAATCCCAGCTCCCTCCGCCTTTCCTCATAAGACTTGTGCTCTATGTCCTTCACCAGCTTTGTTGCCCTTATCTGGACACACTTCATCACCTCAATGTCTTTCTGGCAGTGAGGGGCACAAAATAAACATAGCATTTGAGGTATGGCAGCACCAGTGCCAAGTACACGGGTGCGGATGGTGGGGGAAAGCAAGCAGCCAATCAATATGATTGATAATGCAAGCTCCAACTTTATTGCCCAGCGTTACAGCTTTTATACTTTTTACATAATATATTCATAGCAACAAGGCATAATTGGCTACAGCTTATAGATCATAATTTGCATGTTCCTCCTACTTGCAGTTTCTTTAGCAATGCTTACAATTTCTTTGTCTACTGTTATTCTATCTTTCTGTCCCTATTTTGCTACCCATTGCTTCATAATTGCAGCTGCTGTTCTCTCGTTCTGTTCTCTATCTAGCTACTTATTTTTTCATAGTTGCAAACCACAAGGCTGAAGGACAAGATGACCATTCACTGTTCTATTCAGCATGACTTGCTCTTTGTTCTGTGGCCTTCTCCCCTGATTCCTGCTTACTTTAGCTAGCATGGAGTTTCCCACAACAGTGGCTCCAGGGATCCATGTCCCTGTTCTGTCAACCATTCTTCGACACACGGGGATGTTCTCTGCCCTAGTCCTACCAGTGCCACACTATTTCTGATACAAGCCAGGATGCCATTGGCCTTCTTGGCCACCTGGACACACTGCTGGTTCCTGTTCAGCCAGCTGCCAACCAGCACATCCAGGTCCTTTTCCGCTGGGCTGCCTTCTAGCCACTCTTTCCCAAGCCTGCAGCATTGCATGGGGTTGTTTAGACCCAAGTGCACAACCTGGCACTTCTTGTTGAACCTCATACAATTGGCCTCAGTCCACTGATCCAGCTTGTCTGGATGCCTCCTGCAGATCAATATTTCCAGCCAACTAGGTGTTGTCTTCCAGCTGACTGAGGGTGCATTGATCCCCTTGTCCAGAGCATCAGTAAAGATTTAACACAGAACTAGCCCCACTACTGAGCCCTGAGGAACACCAGTAGCGACCAGGTGGATGTAGCAACATTCACTACCGCTCTCCAGACTTAGCCATCCAGCTGCTATTTTTACCCAGCAAACAGTGCACCTGTCCAAGCCATGAGCAGAAGAATGCTGTGGGAGACAGTGTCAAAGGCTTAACTAAAATCAAGCCAGATGATATCAACAGCCTTTCCCTCATCTACTAAGTGGGTCACCTTTCCATAGAAGGAGATCAGGTTGGTCAAGCAGGACTTGCCTTTCATAAACTTATGCTCGCTGGGCTTGATCCCCTGGTTCTCCTGCACATACCACATGATGATCCTGTGCCTGAACCTTTAGGATTTTCTTTCCATAGGCTAATCAGCCTTCCTAGACTCCTTTGTCCTACAGGACTGCCACTCAAAGGACTTTCTCAACCACTCTCCTAAACAGGCTAAAGTCTGGCCTCCAGAATACCAGGCTAACAGTTCTGCTGACCCTCCTTTCCTTTCTTCTCCAATAATTAAAAAATCTATAATTTCATGATTACTGTGCCTGAGACAGCCTTCCATCACCACCCAGAAGTTCTCTGTTCACAAACAACAGGTCTAGCTGGCTCCTCCCTTAGTTGGCTTGCTCACTAACTGCATCAGGAACTCATCTTCCACAAGCTCCAGGGACCTCCTCAACTGTTTCTGCTTTGCTGTGTTGTATTTCCAACAGACATCTAATATGTTGAAGTCTCTCATGAAAACAAGAGACGGTAATTGTGAGGCTTCTCTCAGCTGCTCATAGAGTATTCCATCTGCCTCTTCATCCTGTTTGGGTGGTGTATAAGAGACTGGCACCAGGACATCTTCCCTATCAGCCTTTGCCTTGATTCTTACCCTCAAACACAAATCTATCATCACCATCATTCAGCTTTAGACAACCAAAACACTGCCTAACATACATGGCTACCACACCACCTGTTCTTTGCCTATTCCTTCTGAAGAGTTTACAGCCATTCATTACAGCACTGCAATTGTACAAGTTATCCCACCATGTTTCCATGTTGCCATGAAATCTCTCTTGATTCCTTCAGACTACATGAAAAATCAGTAGCAAATAATAATTTAAGAGCCGCACCAAGGTGGGAAGCTTTTTCTCCACATCTTGAGCCTGGGTCCTTGGGGAGGCAACAGACTCCTCTAAGCAGTGTGTCTGGTCTGTTCCCCCCAGAAGGGAATGTCCTATGACCATGACCCAGATTTTTTTTTGGAAAAAGTTTTGACACAGGGCAT
Organism: Serilophus lunatus; assembly: GCA_013399895.1. NCBI lineage: Eukaryota > Metazoa > Chordata > Aves > Passeriformes > Eurylaimidae > Serilophus > Serilophus lunatus. The sequence continues at coordinate 269,277 of VXBA01000467.1, read as the reverse complement.
AGACCAGTTTAACTTCGGTGACACCTCCATGCTAGATGAGCTGTTGTCCACATTTTTGTTTGGTTGCACTTGCAGAGCTGTTATGCCAGGGCACTGGGATGGTGTGGTGGACACAAAGGAGATGTGCTTGCTGTGCTGGGCAGGAACTGTTGCCATTGCCCCTTTACCTTCAGTCACTGTGTTTAGCCACGTGCAGAGTGGACAGGGAAATCTCTGTGTTATGAGTTCTGGCTGATGTTTGTCTCTTTCTCACTCTCACTTCCTGATACTCCTCAATCTACTCACCTTCTCTCAGAGCCCTGTCACTAAGCAGAGGAGTTTCTTTACCCGGGCACACCTCTCACAACTCAAATTGGTCTTTGCAAGTCTAATTGCAGTTATTTGCATGAATAGAAGCCACTCTGAGAACTCGATCTCTGCTATTTTCTAAGCAACCAATGAAATACAACCAGACATCATTACATAGAATTAAAAGTCAGATAAGTTGTAACACATATTATACGCATAGATCCTCGGTGGTAAGAGCCATAATTAAGAAATAATATATTAAAATGTGTTAGGTTTTAAGAAAGCTACATAAAATTTAGCGGAATAAACTTTTTGTAAGTTGCATTTTGCTTGGACTTACTAAGGCTGTATAAAATACAGAGCTTAATTCATTTAATATCTCAGATATATATCTCAGTAGATCTATATTCTTTCTTCAGCAAGAATAAAGACTTAAGGAAATAATCATAGAATTTTATGGTTAAGGTTGTATGATATCTCTATTACTGGCATCTGATTTCAGTTATTAAAACTCTGCCAGAGTTTTAACTGTTTTGGCTGAATTTGCTGAGTTGTGGAATTGCCAGGAAGGGATTTGTTTCCAAAGTTACTTTTAAACTGATTCATCTATTTCCAGGATCATGTTATGGGAAAATACATTGATAGACTTTTTTTTTTTTTCTCTCTGAGAAGCTCAGTGCCTTCATTTTTTGGATTTCGCACCGATCATAAAGACTAACTTTGGAGTTCTTGGTATTTTTAACCTGAAGATTCTCTTTAAGAGAGGTTCCTTAGAGATGTTCCTGTGCTATTATGAAGCTGAAACAGGACTTTTTCAGTGATTGAAGTAGTATCTTTCTTTACACTTTCAGGAAAAACTGATTACTATTTTATCCCAATGAAGAAAATTAAATTTATTCTCCCTTTTAAAATGTATCTTTTTCCAAATGGAGTTCATTTAAAAGAAACCTCTTTTGTTTCCTTTTTCTCTCTAATGCATGTGCGGTCTAATAGATTCTATGGTTAGGATTTTTATTTCTGATCCTTCATCTAAAATTCATATGAGTGTAAGTTTATTGTGTTTGTTTGTTTGTTTTAATAGGAGACTGAGGAGGGACAGGATAGATTTAACTTTTGTGAATAGTACGTATTTTTGAAATTTTGAGTCCTAGATCTGTTAGTTATATCAATCTTTACTACTGTTAACACTAATTAAATCTTAATCAGGAGATGATCTCCATGCTTTGTGAAGTACAGAAGCATTCATTTTGGTCTTTTATAAACTCTAAATAGGTCATTAAGAAAATTAATTTGTAGATCAGTTCTTTTTTTGGTTTTCCATTTCACTGAATGTAGAAGTTCTCTGCGACACAAATGCATTATGTTTCCAAAGATGCCTCAGATTCTCTGTTTCTGTAGTCTATTAAACATTTTTTTTAATCAAGCAAACGTTATTATCAGCCTTCGTTTTCATGCTAAAAAGTATTTACACAACTGTGTAATTTAAAGTCTGTTTTGCTCTTTTTATCTGTGTTCCCCTCTAAAAATCCATGTTCAAGATAGGGTTTTCAAATACATTACCTTTATTTTTCTCGTTGCATATTTTTTTTTTTTTATAGTTGCTAGCTCATTAAGCACCTCCTAGCACATCATTTGTGTGATTGTGTGATTTGCTTTGTGCAGTTTGGTCAGGTGGCTAACTTGAATCATCAAGTCCCATACACTGCAAGTGATTACTGGCATGGAGTTGCATACCTACCTAAATGTCTGGTCAGAAGGCACTAAAACAGGACACAATATGAGACCTGTTTTAAAATTGTAGTTATTTGTCATTAAAGATTTGATTTTTTACTTCACAAGACTGTAGTTGTGACTGGGATTATGCTATTTACTGATGCTTCAGTGCCAGGATTTTTTTTTTTTTGACAGGTGAATTCATGATCATTTCTTGGAGGTTTGCATTTAAAGAAATCAGTGTCACTGAAAAGAAAACACTTTTTAACTGGAGCATAATGTTCATAACATGATCACAGATATTTTCTAAAAGACTCTATAATAGTAAGCATTGGCCTACATGATAGTAGTCTTGCTTTTTTTGGTTAACATTTGCAGACCTGTCTAAAGTCATTAATGGAATTTGGTGGTCTACAAATCACTGGTTGAAAGCAGCTATGGTAGTACTGGCTCTTGAAAGGGAAGAAAAAACTATGTGGAGAGGAATTACGGAATTATGGGACAACAGTTGTGAATTCGGAAGGCCAGACCTTCTGCCTTGCACAGATGTAGGGATGCCACCTGAAAAATGGTAGAACAGCACCATTCATTGTGGTGCCATGCCACATCCTGAAACAGCTGGATCAGTGTTTAGGAACTGCACAACTAACTGGAAGAGCAGGGTTTTCCTGGTATAAATAGTGGTTTTGGATTTTGAGTTTTCTTTTGTTTTTAAATGAAAAAATGATTGAAGGAGCAAGAACTGAGACTTACCCCATGCATGAGTCCAAGGAAGCAACTTCAATAAGGACAATGAGATAACTGCAAAAACAAAACTAATCAAAGTTAAATGATGATTTATTATTGTCAAAGTATTTATTGCAACATGAAAAGGGGAAAAACATGTAAAATCAATCATTAGGGAAATACTAGCATAGGATTAATGATTTTAAGAGAACTTTTTAGTGTGCACCAAATGTGAATTTTGGTCTTATGTTCCATTTTTCTCATGAAAAGATTTTTTTCCATGTCACTAAGGATATGGAAAAGGTATAAATGGAAGATTATTGGCCTTTGCACAACAGAAGGCAATGGAATTTTCTAGAATGATTTTTTTCTACAAAATTATAAATTAATATTTGTATTGCTAGTTCTGTAGAATAGCATAAAATAAGTTACCTGGGTGGCTGTAAAATGCCCATGTCTCAAAGTTCCTAAAGGACAGTCTACACACTTACTTTAAGAACAAGTAAACAGGAATTAGAAAAAAATAAATTAACTTGGCTTAGAGTCAAAGCCTTGTTAAGATATTTGGCAGGATAGTAGACACAAAATTGGAGGGAGAAGAAAGTAAAGAATATAATTAAGATGTTATTTTCTCCTTTTTACAGTTACCTGTCTTCTTTTGTTATTTGTATACACTTGTTGAAATTGCATGTAAGTGATTGATTGACTCAGCAAACTCATTGTAATAAATTATGTTTGATGTGCTATCTTGAAAAAATCTTTTGAAATTCTGTCTCTTTGTCTGCTGACCTTGTGGCTTTTAATATCTTGTTTCCCATCTGTCTGATTCCATCATAAGCTGAGCATAACTTTTCAGACCTTAATGCAGATCTCTTTTGTTCTGGTTTAAGTCTGTAACACAAATATGTGATTTGGCCATCAACAGTAATATTAGAAAAGAATGTTGAAATATGTGTTCCCTTTATTGATGTGAAATAAAGAAACGCTTATCTGTAGATATTTGATAATACATATTTACAGAGTATAGATCTGTCTCTGCAAGCAAAGGAATACAGAGATGTCTGTATCATTGTATTACATCTGCTTTAATATTACAAGTTCAAAGGTTACTTTTAAGGATTAGTTCTTAATTAAAGGAGAAAAGAAATGAGTATATAAGGTTTCAGGAGAGCAGTTTTAAATATAGATTTAAAAATTCTGAGGTGAACATGTCATACAGATGTACCCAAATTTCGACTTGTGAGATGGATTGTATGAGAGATATTCCTACTGGAAGAAGTGTCTCTAGCAGTGAGTCTTGAATTACAGGGGAATTTGGAGAAATAGAGTTACATTGTTAAAAACATTTTTTCCTCGGGGATATAATGTCAGTTGAAATGTTCAGTTGGGATATCTTTTTTATACTTATATTTCAGCAGTTTGCTTTACAACTCTAAGGTATAGGTAGATAAAGTCTTTGTGTTCTTTATTGAGGACATAATTTGTTTATGCTGAAAGCTTTTTTTTTTAGACAGTGCCTTTTTAGTGGGACTAAATCTTTGAAGAGACCAAAGAGAATGAACTGAGCCAGGAAGAGAGAGTAAGGAAAAGCATGGCAGTTCTGGGAATGCCAATAACAGTTTAATGGGATAATGGAAACAGAATCATCTTTTAAGTTTGCTGAACTTGTCAGACAGTTATTATAAGTGAGCCAAGGCGCACAGAGTTTACTCAGTTAGGTGTGTTCATGTATGAAACACAAAACACCAAAATATTTACTTTAATATATTCTATATAAGTTTGTTTGGTGTTGACACTATGACTACTTTTAATAATTCTTTTTGACTGGCTCATTTGACTATGAGCAAGGTACTCAACTCAGGGAAGGAAGTCAAAGAGAGGCAAAAGCCTTTTTTCTTTATGATTTATTGAAAAATAATAATAAGTAAACCGCTTTCATAGGCTACATAGGCATATGCATTCAAGCAAGTGATCAGTACCTTGGCTGAAATGGAATTACTCTTCATACTAAGTAGCAAGTTGAACTGAGACCTTGATATAGTCTAAGCAAGACTATATCAAAAGTTCCAAAATGTCTTTGTTCCATAATTTGGTTTGTTCCAAAATTGCTGTCTTTAGTAAGCTTCTGATGTCCCTCACATTTTTTAGTCTGAATCAAGTCATTATTTTTGGAAAAAAAACCCCTTCATATGGCCTAATGTTTAGGCGAGCACTTCCACTTACTGGTACAGCTAGTTAACAGAATAAACGTTGACATAGGGATAGCCTTGCATGGTAGCTGTAATGCATTATTGTGTTACTTGGCTTCAGGTAGCGTCAAACACTATATTCTCTCAAAGAATTAAGGATGAAGAATCTTCCATTGATTATAAGAGAACCATTGATTATAACAGAGCCACTGATTTTCATGCATTACTGTTCACTTCTTCTTCTCAAGATATAATTATACTTACGAGATATATATTAAACTCCTCAAATTCTGGTTACTAAATTAACATGCCGTGTATTTCCCAAAGTTAATATTTCTCTAGATATGTCTCTCTGACTAATAACTTGATAAATCTCTCCTTATCTCCTAATGACATGACTTATTAAGTTGTACCACTTAATTAATATTACAGAACATGTGGGGAGCTGAAGAATTCAGAAATATTTTCCATAGCTTGGACATGTAAAATGAGAAGCATAGGAGAAAGAAAAAGATAATCTTGTAACTGAGAAAAAGCCTTTGAGATTTAAGCATGAGATTGAGGTTCAGGAAATGGTGAGTTTTATCCCACAAATCCATCATGGTTCCCTCTAAACTTTGGATGAGACATGATTTTTTCTTTGTTGTAATTGACCATTCTGCAAAATATTTAGGGTAGTACTGTCTTAACTATTAGGGTAGTTTAATGCTATATATGTCTAGCATTACTAGTGTTAGGGGAATGTATTAATTTTTGAGGTTTTTCAGTTGTACTGAAGCAAGCACTTCCATGATATAGTTGTAGCCTGAATTTTTTCAATATTAAAAAGTATACATAATATATAATATCTAAAGGATGCTTTTGTGACATAAGTGTTTTAACCTATGTATTTAAAGCACATAGAAATAGACAGAAATCTCGAAGAAGCTGTCAATGAAGTTTCAACTTTCCTAAATACTATACTTCTTCTCAATTTCCAGGTTGCATGTCTCACTCATGTAGCAGCTAATTATCTTAATAGCAAAATTGAAGCAAAACGCTGGGGTACTGCTCATGGGAGTATTGTTCCATATCAGGTAAGCAGAAAGCATTAAGTTTTTTTTCCCTTGGAATTCATTATTTTGTGTATTATGAGATTGAGCAATGACTTTTCCCATGACCTGCTGTTGTCTGTAATATGTCTGTGTCTAGGTACGACAAGGTTCTGTTGTTCAGTGCCATTTCTACATTTTGCATATTTCTTCGTCAGCAGTAGATTAGTAACAGAACACTGAAATAGATCAAAGGTGTTTGCTGAAACTGGATGACTTTAAAGCTAGCGTGATGACTTGATTGGTTTTCACTTGACAAAGGAACCTTTTATTTAAGGATTGCCTGACTTCCATACCAGGTTGAAACCGAAATCTTTTCCCTCTGAATTTTTTAAGTCTACAAGGTTTTATCTTGTGAGTCTAAAATAGCAGTCTAAATGACCAAGATGATCTTGCAGTTTTACATATTTGTCATTTTCTATTGATTTTGTCAAGGGTTGAAATTCCTTAAAATAACATGACCTTTATCATATAAACAAACATAGGAAAAAAATTTCACTGCAAGTTTTCTTACTTTTGGCCAGTACAGGAAACTCTTAAGGTAAACAAAAACTTTGTTCTTTTCTAGCTATTCATTTTGTGTTCTTGATGGAGATCATGCCGACTTATGGAGACTTGGGTATATATTTAATTTTAAAAAATCTATTATGTATTTTTGCAAATTTTTTTGTGTTGCTCATCAAGCAGTCATATCTAGAAGTAGCTAGGCAGAGCCTGTATTTCTTAATTTCTAGCCAGAGTCCTTTAAGTCCTGAGAGAGACAGTTTCCAAAGGTTGTCTGGGAGAACTGCACCTAAACATCCCTGAGTTTCTTTACCATCTCCTTTCTTTTTAGAGAAAATGGGGGAATTTCAATGTATTATCTTCCCAGTGGTGAAGATGGTGGTGATCATAATTGAAAAGTTTGCTGCTTGTGACTGTATAAACTGTGAAGCAAAAATTTTCTATCATTCTACAGAACACTATCACTAGCTAGTGTCAAAGCCAGGCCTCCTCAGGTCTATCACCGAAATAAGTTGGTTTTATAAGAACTAAGTCTACTTGATCTAAGAGACTTTTTCTAGTCCTTGCCACTGCATAATCAACTGTTGTGTTACTTACTAGCTACAGCAGACTGTGAATGGTCTCAGAGCAGTAGGGAGATGTTGTGGCTCTTCCTGCAAGAATGAGTTTGGTCTTGCAGTATTCTTGTCTCAAGTCTAGGGAGACCCAGCAGTGACTGTGCTACTCTGGCTATCGCAGTGCAGCAGTATGGACGTGTTTTCTAGCACCAGGTCCACATGACCCAATGTAACCGCGCATCCTTGACACAAGTACTCACATTCTGCTGTGTTTCTTTGATACGACCTTTTGGTGCAACCCTTTTTGAACTTTAATATGTTGAAAATATAAAACAGATCTGAAGTGTCTGAAGTTTGTATAAGCAAACCCAAAAACCTGACTAAACAAAACATTTTACCTTCACTATACTGCACTTGGCTGAATAACTGAAACTTGCATTCTTTAAGTCCTTCTGGCCTTTATATTTCCAGAATCATTATTATATCCATTGAGTACTCTTTCTTTCTTTCTTTCTTTCTTTCTTTCTTTCTTTCTTTCTTTCTTTCTTTCTTTCTTTCTTTCTTTCTTTCTTTCTTTCTTTCTTTCTTTCTTTCTTTCTTTCTTTCTTTCCTTCCTTCCTTCCTTCCTTCCTTCCTTCCTTCCTTCCTTCCTTCCTTCCTTCTTTCTTTCTTTCTTTCTTTCTTTCTTTCTTTCTTTCTTTCTTTCTTTCTTTCTTTCTTTCTTTCTTTCTTTCTTTCTTTCTTTCTTTCTTTCTTTCTTTCTTTCTTTCTTTCTTTCTTTCTTTCTTTCTTTCTTTCTTTCTTTCTTTCTTTCTTTCTTTCTTTCTTTCTTTCTTTCTTTCTTTCTTTCTTTCTTTCTTTCTTTCTTTCTTTCTTTCTTTCTTTCTTTCTTTCTTTCTTTCTTTCTTTNTCTCTCTCTCTCTCTCTCTCTCTCCTCTCTTTCTCTCTCTCTTTCTCTCTCTCTTTCTCTCTTTTTCTTTCTTTCCCTTTCTGCCTTGCCTTGCCTTGCCCTTGCCCTTGCCCTTGCCCTTGCCTTGCCCTGCCCTTGCCTTGCCCTTGTCCTTGCCCTTGCCCTTGCCCTTGCCTTGCCCTTGCCTTTGCCTTGCCCTTGCCTTGCCTTGCCCTTGCCTTGCCTTGCCTTGCCTTGCCAGTTCTCTAGATATACAAAATTCAAGGAGATTGTTTTAGCTGCCTTCTGATTTACTTTAGTCATTATGTAAATAATTTTTTTTTTAAAAAAAGCCCTATCTAAGATATGGTTTCTGTATTTCTGTATGCTGGTTTTATAGTAGGTAATAGAAATATTGACCAATATCATAAATTATAAATATTATAAACCATTTTAGTCTGAATTTTCTTGTTTATAAACCAGTAGTTAGGGTGGATTTACTATGGGTGGAGTTGTATGTTTTTATATTTATGGTTTGTCTGTTAATGTTCCATCAGCTAACATGGTTGTAATTCTGATTGTAACCATAAGAATGTTATGGTTTCTAGAGGTTGTTTTTTTCTTTACAGACATAAGCTATACTTAGATTGCAAATCTTTCCATAAACTTGAATTAACCCTCACTGTTGCTATCACACTACTTTTATAGTTTCTCTGATATCTCATTTGTAATATAGTTTAGAAGAGAACTCTGAAACCTGACTTTGATTTCTCATCCTAGTTATTGAATAAAGTCTTTTGCTTACTAAGCTAATAAGTGACAATCACAGTGCTGATTTTTACACTTTTTTTTTCCCAAGATATTTTATGCAAGTGAACTACAAATTATTCAAAGAATCAAAAACACATTTCAGAAAATTATATATTTTTGTATTTTTCAGAACAAGTAGGTGGTAATGAGCTGTTGTGTTTTGTTTTTTTTCCTCTAATGTCTGAAACCTTATTTTGTTTTCCTCTGCTGTATTTTGATATTTTATACAAGCAAGAAATTATGAAGTGATACAGACCCTGCAATCCTGCTAAAAAGTGTCGGATTATGATAAATTGTAGAAAACTGGCTAAGCATGAGACCCTTTTATAGATATTAAAAAGGAAAAATCAAAATAACTTACATCATCTTGCAGTGTGATAGCTGTCTGATCAGTCCCAGTAGAGTTCTGACTAAAACAAAAAAACCAAACTATTTAAAGCAAAAAAAAAAGTTAAAATCATAAATATGGACATAAATAGTACTTTTTTCCTTACAATTGCTATAAGTAAGTGTTCTAGTGCTTTACTTAACACATTTAGCAGTGTATACTGAATGCTATTGTAGCTTTTATTTCCTTGAGCTTCACTTGAATGATTTTGTTCCAAATCTCTGCAAATGGCTCTAATATTTTTTGTATTTACAAGGTCAAATTTACTTTTACTATATCTCTGTTATTTCACTGAATTTCCCTATTGCTTCTTGACTGAAAAACTAGCAGCATAATTTGCCCTTGAATGTGTTCTCTAGATTGACCTTTATTACTTTTCCTTATATTTACATGAAAATTGAGCATTAATGGGCAGATGGGTTTTCTCCATCCTGAAATTACTAAGATGTATAACACCTTTGAAAATCTCTTTCTGCTCTGATTAAGTTTGGTATGCAAGGACTTTTATGCTCTGTTAAGGTTTTTCTATTTTGCTGATAATGTGCTTTGTGATGTGATCATCTGTGAGATTTCAGTTCTGTATGTTCATCACCAGAACCCAAAGGAAAGGATTTGTACTTCATTTGAGTATGCACTATTTTCCAGGGTTCCAGTAAAGCTGTCCGTAAAGGTTTGCCATAGATTTTCAATGAAGGTGAACTTTCCAATGTGCCACAAAGATGGAAGTACTCTAGATTCTTGTCAACCAAAATCATAGTTTTTTGTGTCCTGAAACCTTCATGAGAAATTATCTATTTTGAGCATGTCTACTGTTTAATCAGAGCAATCTGGTTTGAATAGGTCACTCTTGTGATAGTGCATGTAATTTCCTTGGTTTCAAGTGTTAATACACAAACCTTGAGTTCTGGGCTGTATCTTAAATGTAACTAGTACGATTTTTCAAAACCAGTTCTATGATGAGACACCTTGTTTAGCAACAGCTGCTCCGTGATTATCCAGAGGAAATCAGGGCTTAAAAGCATCCGGTTTACATAATTATGCTGAAAAGTAAAATTGTCCTACTGTCTTTCATTTGGGGTGATAAAGCCTTCCTTCATTCTAGAGGTTTCAGCAATATAGTTATCTTGCCTGTACCATACATGAGATCTAGACATTCACATTTTCATTTTTCAATTGTCCCACTTAGAATGATACTCATTCTCCCAAGAAAGCACACCTAACCTGAATATTTACAGTATATTTCCAGTGGCAGCTTATCACCCTGCCATCAGATACCCTGGGCAACTGGGCAGCATTTTCAAAAGCAAACTTTCACAAAATGTATAAGGTTGTTTTCTCTCAGGCCATAATGATGGAAGTCTATTTAAAAACTAAGAAACCAAGTTCTTACAGATATCTAATGAATATGATATTATTTATGTTTCAGATTTGGTCCAAAGACTCACAGGGGTTTCTCAAGTATATTCAGTTTGTTTTCAGAACGTGCAAGGGGCACAGCCGTTATGAGTGGAAGTTGAAAACACCAGATATTAAAGAAATTATTATTTTAACCAGTTATCTTTCCTGTTGACTGACCTATGCATTGTCATAACTCATCAGACCCAACATTAATGTTTTTGTATTAGAGCATCATGTAGACTCTTTAAGTGTCAGCTTCCTTTTGTGCTAAGCATAAAATTTCCTTCATATGAGGAAACTGTCTCAGTTTCAAACACAGTTGAAATGTGTTATGAAAAGCAAAGTATAAGCTCACAAGGAAGTGAAAGGTATGAGATATTAAGAAGATGGACATCGCCATAGATATAAATATTTCTGCATTATTTTTATCATATGCATCTTATAGGTTTGTTTTCTGGAATTTCATACTGTCCACGAGACTTATAAAGAAAATCCCACTTATGTCACTTGAGTCTTATCACAGGAACAGAGAAATGCAAGAAGTTATTACTTACGTGATTTATCTAGAAGGGATATGCACCAATTTTCCTAAATCAGCTCTGTAGAATCTCTCAGAACTTTAAATCTTCTTTCCCCCACTGCCTCCTTCCAGTGGAGAGGACAGCAGAATAATGTCAATCATTTAGAAATTTCAAACTGCTTATTCCACATAATGGTGATGTGTAGTCATTTTCTTGTCTGTCTTTATGTAGTTTTGTTGGATACTTCTGCAGTTAATAGGTTTGAATCAAAAGCAATAGAAATTGCATTATTTGCAAAATTTTGTTTTGTGCATGAAAGTCTCCTTAAATAAATCCAAAATAGAAGAAAATATTTCTGCTCTGTACTAGCCTAGTCTAGGAGAAGATGGAACTTATAGACAGGAAAGAAATCAAATGGATATTTTTTGGGGGAAGTTTTAATTTGAGGCAATGCAAAATGACCCTTCTAACTCTGTGAACATTATCTACATAGTACTCACTTGGACTATTTAGACTGCCTCCGGTCCCATTGCCCTATACTTTTCTCCTGAGCAATGAAGCATCAGTGGTATATCCCACTTGATTTGAAAATTAAATGTATTCACAGATGAACTGAATAGCAACTTGTTTTCTCAAGCAGCAAAGTGTGCTCTCTCACACTACATGGATTCAGTTTCCAAAGAACAGTTTGGCCATCCCCAAGATCAATGTCTGTGCTCACAGGATGAATACCCAATACTTTAGTGTCTTTGAACTACTTACTGCAAGTTTGTTTTTTACCTAACTTCTTCCTTTATATCTTTATCTTACATGGCGCAAGAAAAAGCGAAGCCAGAAAAGCATGTATTATATATATAGCAAGAATATGATCTGCAGGACTTTTTTGCTTTCTTTTTGAACGAGTTTCTCCATTTAGATTTTTTAGAAGTCTTCAGGACTTTTTTGCTTTCTTTTTGAACAAGTTTCTCCATTTAGATTTTTTAGAAGTGTCTTACTGTGGTATGACTAGATTAACTACTGACTTTACAAACATTTAGGTCTTATTGTGATTTTAGAGGACTACAGTTGGCATTTCACTTGTTAAGAAGTGCTGGAGTAGAGATTCCATTTCCTTGCCATTTTAGTGATTGAAAAAGTAATCATCTGTGGCAATCTGTTTAGAAAGCTACCCATTTATGAGTAATTAATTCTAGTTATTCAAACCTGACAGCAATATGTTGATAATTTTGTAGTTATCATCCTTCAGTGAATTGTTAAGCTTCCCTCCTGGGCTGCTTGAAATCAAATTCAATAGGTCTGCCTTGGGCAGTTTTAGATATATGCTTATTGTATGTTGTGAGATGTACTTATAAATTCATTCATGTATAGACATAAATTCTCACAGAGGCAGAACTTTGAAGTAGCTGATGTTGCATGCACATGGAATAGACAGCTGTTACCCCTACACAGAAACTTTTCAGATGGAAATGAAATGCACTTTTAATTGAAACCCTGATAGTGGTGGCCCTTTTTTTGTTTTGTGTTTTTTGTTTGTTTGTTTTGTTGTTGTTTTCTGAAGAAATTCCTCCTACATCTTTTTGCTTTAAGCGCTGCCTGCAAGGTATTTTTTAATGTCTCTTATACTTTGAATTTGCAGAACAGATGTGGATAACCATAACTGTTGTTAAAGAATGATGAATGACAAATGAGACTGTGTCATTTTCGTTACAGAGAGAATGATTGGGCATTGGAATGAGTTGCCCAGGGAGGTGGTGGAGTCACTGTCCCTGGAGGTATTTAAGAAGAGACTGGATGTGGCACTTAGTGCAATGGTCTAGTTGATAAGGTGCTGTTATGACAAAGGTTGGACTTGATGACGTCAGAGATCTTTTCCAACCTAGTTGATTCTGTGAGTCTGGGATTTTTGACTTCCTTTTAGGAAATGTCAGAGACTATTCTTGTATATGTATTTATATATTGTTTGAATTTACATTGTTACTTATACTGATTTTAACTGAGTGCATGGTCACACGAGAAGAACTAGAAATCTATGATACAGGTGTACTGATGTTCAGTGTCATTTAGTGGACATGTTTTTATGTATATTATTCATGGTTTCCTCCACATTTCTCCATTGCTGTGGTGAGCAATCTCATTTGTGTTATTTACAGAAAACATGTTACAGGGTTACTGAATGTCACAGATTTGTATATCCATGTCAAATTGTAGTTCCTGAGAAAAGCAGTGTAACAGAGCCCTGATCAATAGCATGCTCTTCAAATTGTAGCTGATTGAAAAGTGAGGAAAGTAGGATGTGGGATTATAGAGGAGATATTGACTGCAATGGAATGACTGCTTTCTTCTAATCTGCCTAATAGATCCAAGGCAGAAGAATAAACTTTGCTGAACATATGTTTCATAGTCATCGTATTACTATAGAGTGCAGCAACTGAAGCATATTTAAACAATCTGAAAGAGAACTCAAAAATCTGCAGCAGTATCACTCAATGACTCCTGACATAATCATCCTGCATCTATATGTATGTATATGTGTATATATATACACACATATAAGTGCTTGCTTTTACTGTGTGATGCTTCTGACAGTCTTGGTTGGAAATGGAAGTGGTTATGGAAGTGGTTGTTATGGAAGTGTATGTCCACTAGATGTCATTCATGTAATCTAGTTTTTGTTGCATCATTTATTTCTGTGGAGCTGTGTAGGATGGTGAATACAAATTATCAGCATTACTAGTTGTTTTTGTGTATGCTTTGCTTTTGACTTTATATATGCGTGGCAGGTTACAAAATAATATTACAATTGTCTCTGTGATGGGTTGGACACACCCCTTAGTCTAGAACTCCTGTCTTTACCTGTTTTTGCCTACAATTACTTATGAGTAGTTGTGTTATGTAAGAGCACCCAGGTGAGCTGTATGGAGTTGATAACTGTTCCGCAAGAGGAGACCTAAGTATAGAGGTAAGCCATTATATCCCAATTGAACACAAAAATATTATGTAATTAATGTAATTCTTTTCTAAGATCTTTGTATGTCAGAGGGCAGTTCTTTAGAAAAGTGCATATGTAATTAGGAAAGGGAACTCAAATTTCATTTACTTGCACAAGTGGATTTATATACTTGTATATCTTAGCTGTAAAGCTATGCTTAAAGTACTTTATTAATATCTGAGGCATTTCAAATAGAATCACTTTAATCTATCATAAATAAAAGACCCTGTATTTGGACAAGTCAAAAGGGTATCTGACCATTCAGTCAGATGGGCTAGTAGGATCTGTCCTGACTGATATTAGTGAAGAGTTCTTTCATTCCTCTCCTCCTTCCACCCATCTTTGTAGTATGATGTGTTAGTAACTGCAAGACAGCTTATGGAAAGCTGTATCCATACTCCCATTGAAGAGCAACTGCTCCAACATTGGCCTTTGCTTTGTTCCACTTTCAGCTTGGAGCAGCTACAGTCAAACTGGAAACTGGAGATCACAGCTTCCTCTAACATCCCTTTCCTCTTCCCTATGGAATGAAGAATTTCTCTGCCCTTTGTAGTCAGCCAGAGGGCAGGATGGGGAAGTGATAATCCTCTTGGAATGAGCACTTGCATGAAAAATGATAAATGCTACATTGCATGGGGATTAACACTCGCTTATGAACTTGCTTTTAATGGAGTGATGCTTCTTTTTCAGCAATGTGAAGGTTCACTGTACTTGTAGACCTGATTAACAATCTTTAGCACTGTTCAGCCAAAAGGGAACCATCTGCCACCAGAAACATAAAGCTATTCAAAGCTGTTTCACTCTTTTGCATGTTGTCCTCGAGAATGTAAACTTACTTTCACATAACATTTACTTCTCTAAAAGAATGCTTGTTACCCACATCTCATCACAACAGTCTTCCTTCTAGCATTGTGAGAATTGCATTTCTGCTCACATTTAATGTTTCTGTTTGTAGTCTCTGCTATATCTCCATGAAACTCTGAAACAGGACTATCCACAGCTGGTTTATTGAATGGAATTTCTATATAAATCACATCTATTCTCATTTCTTTGATGGGAGAGCTTATGTTATGCTGTGAGGGTGTTCACAGGGTGGTTCAACTCTGAATGGAGTTTGTGAAGCTTGTTTGGTATCTCTAAATATATTTGGTATTAAGCAGTACTTCATAAAGACTTACTAATCAGTAGAACCCAATTGCTACATTGCAGGATGGCTCCTTCTTTTCACAGTGAGCTGATATGTCACACAAATTTGGTCATTAAATTAATTTCCAAGCATTGATGTCTGTTAATAAATTTGGCACGGACTATATTGTTTCTTCTAAAAATACTGCAGTACTGCTACAATAAGGTTAGCTCCACTGGAATCACAACTGTGGTACTCCAGTACATTGTCGCCTCTGGGAATTTAATGGGAAGGATAGTGAGAGAGCTTCTGTTTTATTTTCAAAAGTGACTTAAGCACCTAAGAAGTCTCAGTCCTGTTGTCTTCCTAAAGTATTGAAGTTTTAAATGCTAAATCTAATTATGAAAATAAGCTTTAAATATGCAGTTGCAGGGGTAGTTAAAATATTTTGAGGATGTGTAGACTTATGTTCACTAGGGGTGAATTTCCCATATGAGAAGGAGCCATTCATCCCAACAATGTATTGTGTATGTTTTTCTCTCCTCCTGCGTTCTAGGAAAGCTCTGGCTGCTATGAGAAGACAAGTTCTTGGAGACATGTTTGAAGTTCCTCACAGCAGGGGGGCAGGGGAATGATAAAAGAATATCACACCCCCTGAGAACAGGGGGTGTTTCCCTAGGCTCGATGTTTTTTAACGCTGTTAGAGTTAATGTTCTTTAGGTTTTGGGTTTTTTTGTGTTCCCACCTTTGGAAATTAATTTTCCTGTATCCTTTCACTTCTGGGTTTTTTGGGAGTACCTCCATTATTTTCCACACAGTGCTTTTTACTGTTGTTTCTTGTGCCTTTTGCTACATTTAGATATAATGTTAGAGGATGCTAAAGCAGATATTTTCACTAATACACTCACTAATAAAATTTGAAGGAAATAATACTGAAAAATTGTATTCTAAGGCTTTAGAATATTACCAAATTATTATTACATTATTACCAAATCCGTTTTTAATTGCTTACTTTTTTATAAGTAGGAATTTTGCTATGAGACTTGAATTCAGTTGTGTTAAGAGGGATAAGGATGAAGGTGAGGGATACATTTTTTAAAAGTAATTCTCTGTTTAGACAAAATGATGCTTCCTGACCATCACCTAAAATATGCAGTACTCAATGACTGGAATTTACTCTTCTAATACAAATTAAACTAGAGAAATTGATCTTACATCTGTATCCCCAGGGGAATCTCAACCAGTTTTATCCAGTCTACACCGTAACCTTAGTTCACGTATATCTGGAATAGTCTTGGCAGATGTTTTTTCCAATTTCTCTTTACCAGAAGTTTTGCAGTACTTGCTACAGTCTTATTTAGTTAGTTTTCCATGCCCACTGAGAGGAGTAAATTTTTCAGTAGCAAAGATAGATCCTGGATTTAGGGAAAGGTTTTTGGCTAGATACTTAGTGATTCACTATGGCAGTTGATTGCCGTATTATGTCTAGAAAGTTTTACATATATAGAACATCTATATTGTTCTTTTTCCTGGATTCTGTCAAGCCAGCTCATTCATATATCCCTCAAAGTTATAATTTTAAAATCTCTTGTATTTTTTTGTTTTTATCTCTGACACAATTTCCACTTTGAACATCTCTTCCAGTAGCATGTCCAGATCTGAGAAGTGTCTTAGGTGAGTTCTTCATGTTTTTGAGTAACACAAAGAACATTTGTAAGTTTTTAAGGCACTTAAGAATAGCTTGCTTTAGTTTTTTTTTAACAGTATCATGTTACTGTATCTCCTTCTTCTCAGGTGTTCAGTTGCCAGGTTGGGCTCCTAAGCTTCCCCAGTTACTTACCAGCTGCAGCTTCAGTCTGATTTACTTTTAAAAGGTTCTTAGGCTTCATTTGTCTGTATTCCATGACTTTTGCTTTGTTTCAACATGGATCATTTTACACAATAGTTGTTAGTCATCAGTTGCACTGATGACTTCAAATCCAGTGAAGACTGCAGATCAAGCCTGCAGAGTGGCCTCTGAATCTGAGGTAGAAGCAGGCAAAGAAATTGCCTTAATATGGTCTTGGTTGATGTCAGGGTACTCGAATTTTGAATGAGGATGTCCATGTGTGGGTTTCATGAACTTTTCAAACTTTGTTGTGTTAGTTTTAGATCATTAGTCATTTGTTTGTTCCTTGGTGTTTCTAGGAGATGAAGCTTATGATGCCAAAAAGTAGTCTTTTTAAGGATATGGAAGACCCAATTAAATGTTATATATTTCACATTTTATAAAGCTACCAGAGTAAAGAGTAGAAGTTAAATTATCTAAGTGGAAGGGCTATTCCTTGCTAGATAAAAAATAAAAAGCAGACACAAGGTTAATCTTTAATTTGCTGTCTAAATTATATGCAGTCAGTTCATGTTAGTTGTGCTCTATGTGGAATGGCCATAATAATAAACAAATAGGAATTTCATGTGACTTCAGGTAGAGAAGCATTAACTGAATCTATGTAGCAGTTAAATCCTAACATAAAGACAAAGAATATAAAATATTACAAATATCAGTATTAGTTTGTATGGTAATGCCTCTTCTAATCAGAGAGAAGTTTTTGACCTTGTCAAATTTATCCTTGGCATATGTAGTTATGATAGTGTCTGGAGAGTTTTGACCATGAATAAGAGTTGGTAACAATGCCACAAAGCCCTTTGCAGTGCAGACAAATTATTAGCTTAGCCCATTGAGGCAGAGACTGCATTTTAATATAGCTTGAGGCTTAGAACTATGGACTCCAACTCTTATTTTAGTGCTTCCACAAAGCCATGGATAATTTCTTCCTCTTTTGTGTACAGTTTACAGTGTTGTTTTTTTTTTTTAATTTGAGGATTTTAAATATAGGAGTGAATGTTTTAAAGTAATTCTATGATTTAATTTGATTTTCCTGGTGTTGCCCATTAATGCGTACCTTCAGCACTTTGTCAAAATTGGAGGATAAATAAGAAGTAAAAATGGCCATCACATGACTGTCAGACTCATTAAATAATTGGAGATTTGTTTGATACCTACAGTGTTTACTGATGTATTTAATCTGTGAATGAGGAGGAAGGCCTTGGGCAGAAATAGTATCTATTTATGTATGTATTAAGAGTCTGATTAGCTAGCTCATTTAATAGAATGTTATTAGTGATACCTCTTAGCACTCAGGCATAATTATGCTATCTTTTCACTGTTACCGTTTCAAACTCCTTGAAAATTCTTTAGTAATTTATTTCCTGCCATTTAACAGTTTTGAATAATAATGAAGATGATAAAACAGTTAAATAGTTTCTTTTTTCAAGTACCAGGTGCTGAAAGTAACAGGATGCCAGAGGTTTTTATAGTGATTTCCTGTGCATCTTGTGCAAGCTTTTTCAAACATTCATCATATAAGCCTTTGTCAGATTAAAATAGATAATGTAAATGATTTGTAGTCGAGGTTGGACTGAAACTCAGAAATGTAGTTCTACATTTGTCTGCAAAATAACTACGTTTTTTCTGATTTGGGTGCTTGTTGCAACCCCATTAAATGTGATGCCACTTTTTGAGTAAGTTCTCTCTCAATCCAATTTTAATACAATGTAGAGCAGTTTCTTGAAATCACAAGTTCCAGATTGCAGAAGGTAACAATAGTAGTTAGTTCCAGAATTTCTACTGCTGTGTTTTCTGCCATGTTTCTATCTGAGATTTGACTCTACTGTTGAGATTTGACTCTACTGTTTTGATTTGAGTAGGCCACTTTTGTGTGCCTCTCTTTCATCTGTAAAAGAGATGACTGATCTGTTTCTTCTACTTTACTCCTGTTTGATCTCTATTTAAATAGTAAGCTGTTCATAAAGTGTTCAAAAGTGATTATTCCTGTCTTGCTGGGAGTGACTGCATGTCATTGAACAGTGAGCTAGTTTCAATGCTGCAAGCAGGGAACAATCATAGATAGAGAGTCTTGGGTGGGGCTATCCTTTCTCCATAAAGCCCCCTTTTCCATAAGATCATCTTTAATGGCATTGTTTTACACAGATGTATGCCTGACTCTTTCTGGGACTGTACAACCGCCTTGGCATTTCATTTTTGTGCTTCACTGTTGTTTATCTCAATGGCACACAAGGCAATAAGGTAGAAAGAGTCAGATCAGACGTTAAGAAAAGCTTTCTATTAGAGAAACCAGATCCCTCCCTCTTTTCTGTAGTTTTTTATGACCTCATGAACTGGTATGTCTCAGACTTCTCCAGGCTAAATATTGCCTGAGATCACAGTTTTTAGAACTTACTGTTATTCTCTGTACTTTCTTTTTGGAATACATCGTTTTGTGACATCCAGAACCAAATGTAGTACATTAATCCTACTCCAGTTTTATCATCTTGATGTACAACAGAAAGAGTATTTTGTGAATCTTGTGGGCACTGCTGCTGATGTGAAATGCCACTTTAATATTACCTTGCTGTTGCAAAGGAGATTTTGTTTAACTCATGTTCAGTTTGTGAAACGTGAATTCTGGATCCTTTTTTGTTGCATACAAGTTATTCATGTCAGTGAAATACTCATGCCTAATTGTAGAACTTCCCAGTTGATTTTCCTTGTTGTATTTTATCCTCTAGTCTTCAGACTTGATTTCCCAGCTAGTTGCAAACATTTTCAGTTCTATCTAGTCTGTCCAGTACTTGCAGATTGTTCTGGTTTTGTGACATCTTTAAGTTTGATGTACATCTTTCTGCTCTCAGTGTGAAATGATCAATGAAGAGTTGTTAGTATTTTTTCACATTGACAGGTAGTTCATTATTTTTCTGGGTGGTATCCAAGCAGTTGGTAATCTGTTTTCTCATGTGACCTTACTTAATTGTACTGCTCTCTCTGTAGTCTGATGTGCAAAGATAGACACTAAGTCAAAGTGTATGTGTCCTTCTGAGAGGTAAGTGCTGACACATGGTTTACTTGATATTATTTTTTTTTTTCAAACCGGTCACTATGTTTGCACATTTCTAATCTCTAGTATCTCGCTTCTGTCCCTGAGCTGCTAGTGTGCAGCTTCTGCAAGAATTGTAGAAGAAATCTTAGCACTTGAAAACACTGTTTTCAGAAGTATGCTCTCAACATAGCATTTTCAAAATCTAGTTTCAAAATCAAGTTTCACTGTATATTGCTATGTTGGTGTGCTACTGTACCTTTGCTAATGAATTCGCTGGATATGTGTTTGTGTGCATAATAGAATCAGTAGGTATTTTTTGAATGCAAATAGCAAGCAGCTAAAATAGTAACACAGTGGGTACTGTGAACTGTAAGCAGATGGGCTGCTCTCAGAGATTGTGAATGTTCATAGAAATCAAGAAGGGTATGAATTAGTTTCAGATGGCATTGATTATTATGCTGGGCATCTTCAGAAGGCTTAATCATCCAAATCCAATTTAATCCTTTAAAAGTGAAATTTAAGTATGACTTCAAGGATATGTAAGACCTATTGATTAACTTCTATGTTAGGGTTTATGAATTTCACTTGGAAACAGAAGTTAAAACAGTACCTTCTTGAGGAATGTGACAGTTTCAGGTTTTATGTGAAATACTAATCCATAATATAATTAATTTATGCAAGGAAATGCTGGATACATGGCAAGTTTACTAGGAAATAAAACTTTGTGTAAATGAGGTTCCAATATTTAAATATTGACAGATGTACCAATTATCTTCTTGTGTTGCATTAAATTAAGTGTACCAGGTCCTGAAAATTATAAGCAGCTTATTAATAATAATAATGAAATTTATTAAGAAATAATGTCTTCTGTATGTGTGTACCAGTCTTCTGATTACACCCCTCCCTTTTCCCCTCCTATGTTATGAGTTCCAAAAATTGCTTTGGTGGAAAAAGAAGGAAGACAGCTGACTCCTTCACATAATTACCCAAGTTGACTTGGCAGGATGCTAGACTTTGTCTGCCCTTAATTTTAATGAAAGCTTATTCAGTTATTTGTTTTTTACATCTTTGATTTCATTTCCTTTGGGGAATCAAGACCCTGTTCTTGATTTAGTGAGACTTTACTGTCTGGATGTACATGGTATTTTTTTGGTAATGTATATCAGACTCACCAGACTCATCGATAATGTATCAACTCATCAGGACTCAGAAGGGAAGACAGCTTCTCCCTCAAGCCCCAAAAATACTGAAAAAGAAAAATACTGATAGTTTTTATTTTAGAGCATCTCATGGCTTTTAAGCCAGTCTTACAATTTTTGGGACATCTGAATGATTTTAAGTATGTGGCTTGGCATAATGTAATTGTTCACTGTACCATCTGCTGTAATTTCAGCAAGAGATGCTCCTCTTGACATCTCTACCCTAGAGTCTTTTCTGGTAACATTGCTCCAAAACTCTGCATCCATGTTTTCTAGAGAATTAGCAAACTTTTAACATGTCTGAGAGGCCATTAAGAGACTCACCTTGTATCCACTATATTTAAAGTTCAAATCCATTGTAGTTGTTCTGATGTCACACTCCAAAAACGTCTTAAAACATATATGTAAAAGAGTTGTAATGAGAATTAGAAATACCACAGACTGAGTGTCTCCAGAACCATTGTGAAAGTGGCTGCAGTGGAACTGGCAACAGTTGGTAATTGAGTAATGGTATGATGGCAGTTTCAGCTCAGGCAGTGAAGATGCTGTGTTTGCCACATGTCCATTAATACAGTACTGCTTTTTACTATTGAGGGATTAGCACAGTTTTTTTTAAAGACTATTTGAAGTTTAAAAGGCTAGGAGAATAGATGAATCCATATTGGAGACAGCTGCTTTTTTTTGCTGATGAGCTAAGTATCCACTATAGCTGGGAAGCATCAAATTGGAAATTAAAACACTGCCAATGCATATGATAGGACCTTTAAAATACTAGGTAAGAGCTATGCTCTTCAAACAAGTAACCAGAAAAAGGATAAGAGGCAAGAATATCTACATGCCATTTGGACTAGACTTTCCTGTTCAACAGCAATTTGTACTGTAACAGTTATTTTCAGTGTAATGCTGTGTCCACAGTTTATGAATGTCAGCCAGCAATAGAAAGAAAGTTAGGAAAACATATTAAAGAGATGCTAGAAGTGATAATTTGAGTTCTAGAAGTTAAGAATTTATTTTTTAGCATTCTAGTTCTCTGGGTTTTTTGTTCTAATAAGTGTACTAAATACTGTGAATGAACTCAGAAAAGCTAGAGATTTTTCCTTTAATTTGGTAACATCCATGAGGCCAGTATTTGATATTCACTTACAGAACATATCTTGCTGCAAATTTAAGTTAATCATTAAAAACTAGTGGATTGATCATAAAAACCTCTTTTCAGTATGTAGAAAATTTACCAGAAACCAAATTCTTTGTCATTGTTCATGCAGCCACTTATAAATATAATTATGATTTTGTCAATTGTCATTATACTGCACTGAGCTATATCACATAACATGTAAATAGTAAGGGAAACATTCTGAGGCAAATATTTCCATTTTACATTAATCTGTCAGTGAAATTGAGAATACAAAGTTCCTAAAATGAGAAGGAATGTGTGGTCTACAGCATCATACTCATTTCTCTTGGAACTTAAGTGTGTGGAGTAGTCATAAAATTTTGCCTAGTTAGGGCATAACTTGAACACATGGAGACTACAGTGATTAGACGAGGAAATTGGAGTATTGTGTGGCTATAATCTGTTGTTTGACATCCAGTGCCTGCTCCTGTGTAATTTACTTGCCTCATTTGGTCACCTGACTGAAGACATTAAGTGGGCCACGGGGTAAGCCAGGAAATTCAGCTCTTGGCTTTCCAAGTCCGCAGCTCCGTTGTTTCCCCATTCCCCTTCCTCCTCCCTCTTTCTTCACAGCTGGTCAGCACATGCACAGTAATTGCTTAGGCCAGGTAGGGCAGATATGGACAGATATGTATGGATCACATGCAAATCTGCACTACATTTTTGGAATGCAGCAACAGAGTGAAGTTAATGTAAGGCAAGATTTCTTTTATGTTTAAAGTTTTTAAAACTAATAAAAAAGAGAGACAACAAATTCACTTTATAGCCTTTCCTTTTCTCTACTACTACTGAGAGGGTTTGGGATTTTGCCAAAATATTACACATTGCTCAAGAAGATTACAAAGAAATCCCAGAGATGCACTGGAGGGCTATTAAATTTATTATTTCTAAAAGATATTTTCAACAGCTAAATACTTGTTAGAGCATTATTTTCTCCAGCTTTCAAAAGTTGCCACAATTCAGTCACAGATAAGAACTTCCAGCTTTTTAATTGATACATAAATTGAGTTTAAAAACCAAATCCACTACACTTCCTGTGATAAAGGAAACAGAGACTCTTCAATTTGGTTTGTTCCTAATTTGAAAATCATGTTCTCAGGAAATCCTTCACAATTATTTTACATAAACAGGAAAAGTAATTATTTGCTTGGGGCTCTGTGTGGACATGGGGGTGAGCAGAAATAGTGTATGTTTTGGAGCTCATGTGTTAACGAAAATATTTCAGAACAAAGAAAAACCTGTTCCAAATAAGGTGTTTTTCTGTCTGGTCATGGATGATCTAATAGGAGGAATTTTAAAATGCTTTATTTTTTCCTCTATGTGTTTTTACTCTTTCTTTTAATTTCAGTAAAAAGTGCAATTAAAAATTAAAAGATGACAAATTTGTAGTGAGGGTATCTTTTTATTCCTCTTCAGGTGTTCTTACCTTGTCTGCAAGCTTGCTTACTGTCATCTGGAAATGAATGAATTGTAAAAAGCTATTGTAAAAATGCTGCAGGATTTCAACCCTCACATCCTTCTCTGCTCTCACCCCTTCATGGCCTTGAATTTACTTTTGCCATTTGTAACAGTTCAGCTGAGGGTTGAACTTCCCTCATGCTTCTTTTCTGATTTCATTTACCATTTGAACAAGATAAATTGGACTTTGTTTTCTCTAGAGTTAGATGAACTTCACACAACTGATTTTGTTTTCAGTTGGAAAATAGTTCTGAGTATAAATTGTGCAGTGAGTAGGCTAGTTTTTTTGTGTGGGTGGAAACAATCTGTAGAGTTATTGCAGGATTTAAACCCTATTTAGTTATAAGACTTCTGAAATATAAAGCCAGAGATTTTTAAGGAACTATTTGTTGATTATTTTTTTTAAACCAGGATGTGATTCAATTATTATTTAACAAGAGGACTCGACAACCTCGCCAAATGCAGAGAAGAATTAAGTATGGGAGCAGGTGCATGCTTACTTTATTTGGATTTGTTTGTGGCATTTTCTAAAAGTTTAAAGTTCAGTATATCACTGTAACAAATTGTGGTCATGAACAGTCATAGCTTCAGGGGAGAATTGGAAGCAATGATAGTCTTAGCAGAAATATTAACACTGAAGTTGCTCAGAGAACATAGTTTAAAGTGGAAAATCAGGTTAGGTTCCTGTTTTTGTATTCTCAAATATAAACTGAGTTAATGTAGTAGTAATAAAATAAGTATTTCTTTATAGGTTTTTTTAATCCAATGGAACAAACAGATTTATTCGGTAATCATTCTAAAAGATATTTTAAGGATGTTAAACCAAAATGGTAATTGTTTAGTGACCGTATGTTGCAGTGAGAAATACTTTGTACATGTAGCAGGACTTGTAGTGGAAAGGTATTCTCGGGAGCACTGAATACAGTTTGAAATGCCACTTGATAAAGTCTTACTTGTGTTAGATTAATAACAAACATATTTACCTCTGCTAGGTGATCTTGGAGGGGTAAGCAAGTTAAGCTACTACAAAATAGTTCCCACACAAGCCTTTTTTCCCTCTTTATTGTATTTATTTTGTAAGTACATATGCCTAAAAATTTTGATCGCATGTTCCCATTTCTCTTGTGATATCCAGGAGCAGGACTTGAATTCTGATTGTGAATTCTTGAGACATCAATTTTAAGGAAGAAGTATATTCATATATATGGGCAGATTAACCATTTTTTGCTCTTTCGAACAAATTTTTAAATGCTCCATACTATGATTTTTGTACCTATTAGTTTTTAAGTCAGTAGTTATTTTGGTGGATAATCTTGCTTGGAAGTAGGATGCATGCTTTTTATACAAACATGAATTTTATTCAGAACCCTTGGATATAATTCCAAAAGTACAACTAGTTAACTTCAGGGTATATTTCACATTTTTAAGCCTAGTGGGCAAATTTGGACTATACCCATGTTCTCTTTATGTTAGGACTTGCAGGGAGAAAAGTAAAAAGCATATGTCCAAATTGTTATGAAGAATTGAAAAGCTTTTACAATTCTTTTAATCAAAAATACCAGATAAGGGAAGAAATTTGTAGGCTAGCATTGCCATGTGTGTTTGAAGTTTACAGGTTTGAATTTAGCATAGGTGTTATTTAAGGATGTTTCCCAGAAAATAAAGGAGTCTCTCAATCTCAGTTTTACCCTTTTTATCTGTGGACATTTTTAAAACTATTCTATGCAGTTCTTTATCACCAGAAGTATTGCTCTACCAGCAAAATAAGTTATTGGCAATTTCTGGAATACTGACTTTTTAGATGGGATGACAAACCATGTTTATTTCTCACCTTTTGGCCAGTGGTAATTGTATCTTTCTTATGCTAATTAAGCCATAGACTGGCAATCATTTTCTGACTTAGCCTTAGCTCAGGTAGGAAGGCTGTGATTGTGGTGTTATAAATTGTTCAGAGTTGCTGTGTTTTTAATAATATGTTTATAAAAGTCTCAATCAATATAAATAACATACTTTACAAGGATTTAATTCTGTTTATAAATATAATTTTTTTTATTCCTTCCCCTTACCTTTTATTTCTAATCTTACTTTTTTGGGAACCATCAAAAAATAATAACTTTTAGCAGATATTGCCAAGAATGTCTTTTTTCCAGACAAGGGAAAGATGATAGTTTATGAGAAGTGACAAATCAATCCACCTCTCAAAATTTGATTTAAATCTTCCATTAGATTTCCCATGGCTTTGCAGTAAGACCAGGACCCTAATTCTTGCAAGAACTGCAGAGCTTCCTATCTTGGAAAACTCTTATGAAGTGAAACTTCTCTTTGTATTCATTCCATTCATCATCATGCTTTTTCAGTTTATGACTCTGCTCAATAAATTCAGTATCATCTACTTGAAGAAGTAAGTCTCCTATGTCTTTTCCAAAACTTATGCTTCATACATCAGTGGACTTCTTGCATAAATTAATGGAAGAGAAACTGAAACCTCAAATTTACTTTACATTTAAAACATAATTTTCTTTATTGTATCTACTTTGCTGAAATCTTTACTTAGAACTATGGGAGGAAAAAGAAAAAAGTTAAATAAAATTAATTTCTGCAGTGATGAAAGCATTATAGTATCACATTTTTATTGGCAAAACCCACGTTTTTTATTGCAAAGTTGGCAGAACAACTGTAGGCAATTATGGGTTTCAATTCATCAAGGTGCCTAAGCATATGCCTAACTTTAATTGAGTGAATAGTCATTTGACTTCAGGGGATTATTCATGTTTGTAAAATTAGACATATGCTTAAATAACTTGGTGAATCAAGGCAATAGTGACTTAATAGAATGGTGAAGATAGAACCTGCACTGTAGATGTTCTTTGACTGCTCTGGTTGTTCAATAATAATTCTTAGTTGGTGTATTTCTCTCCTTAATAAAGTATCTAGGCTTAGTAACTGTGTAGTTTTGTGTTCATCTTCTATGGACAGTACTTTCTCCATACCCAAAGAGCAAACAATCTCTTAAAGAAAGTTAATTGAAGCTGTGGAGGGATGTTATAACTGTTTTCATGTAGGTTAAATATATTTAGTAAATCACTTTTTATTTTACAGGACAGCAGCCCAGAGGCAGGAGTACTGTGCATTTCCTGTCAACTGTTGTTTGTTAGATTTGTTAATTTGATTTACATGCATGATACATACCATGACCAGTTTGCTTCAAGAGACATACATGTTTCAACTGAAGAGTTTACTTTGATACGTATTCTTGATTTTGTGTTTTAAGCATGAAGTGCATTAGATTGTTCTGCCTCAGACTCTCCTTCAAGCGTTCTATGAGAAGGCTTAACTGATTTGTTTTAGAGGTGCAATGTGCTGATATTCTCAAGAGTAAGTGTTGACCAGAAAGAAACACAAGAACTTGCAGCTGAGAGCAGCTAAGAATTGCCAGCTCACATTTCTTGTGGTTTAAAAGTGGAACATCATTTTAGGCAAGGATTTGCAGTAGGGACATTTATGTAGCTTGAAAACCTAGGTTTTCATCTTGATGTGCAAGAAGGATGTAATTTTGCTCAGTCAATGTAACTGATGTCAAAATAAAAGAATAGATTAAGAAAAAACTAAATTCAACCGCTGCCATAATCACTGATGGCACACTATCTAAGCAGAAGCACCTTTTGTTCTACAAAGAAAACTGTTTGCTGTTGTGATAGAGCAAAAATAGGTGTTTTCATAGCTTAGATCAGATTAGCTCTTTTTTCATTCTTCTGTTTCTTTGTTCAACACAGTCTTACTTTTTTCTCTATAAAATTGCAATCAAGTATCTGGTATTACTGCAGTTTATCAGAAGTAATAATTCAACTTCTATTTATTTTGTTACTTAAGGAACTGAATTGCAAGCTGCTGCTAGGAAACTTTTTTTTTCATATAATAAGGATTTTAATGCCTGGACTTACAAGTCAGTTCCTTTTCCTCCTCTCTTCAGATTAAAATACCTTCTCGAACTAAGTATATGATTTATCTTATAATTTTGAATAAGTTTTAAAGTAGGAAATTGTATTGCTGTGATTTGCCTGGTTTCTATGGCATCCTGCAAAACTCTCGGTATTTATAAAATTGAGGAAAACAGAGGAATTATGATTAATGCTTTTGAGAACTTGTAGTAGTATCAATTAAAGCTACTGAGAGTAGGTTTATGAAACAATGAAGGTCGACTACTTGAAAGGCATTTTTTGTTACTCTGAAAAGGAGAAAGCAAGAAACATCTGTAAGTGTAAGTAAGTATATTCAGTTTGTTAGAAGACCTTTGATGAACTCATCAAATTAAAGAATTCAGCACTTTCATTTCTGTTTATTGGATAATGGGAACATATAGCTAGGTTTGTGAAAATAATGTGGCCCAGGTGTACAGGAAAGAGCAAATGAGTAGAAAAGGGATGAGGTTTACATATTGATATAGAAAAAATATGTATGATACCACTTCTTGCATTGATTCTTTCCACTTATGATGTCTTGATGTCATTGCCAAAAAAATAACTGGACAGAATGCTATGGAGGTGCATAACATACATAAAAATGGGCAGCCATCTTTTTTTTTTTTTCTGTGGGAAATAAAAGCAAACAAACCCCATAATTTTATTGATTGCAACAGACTAAAGTATTTATATATATATATTGCCAAAATATTTTCACTGAAGCCTCTGCATAATTGGGAGAAATTGGAGTAACTTCTTGATTGGGAATTATTTTCTTATCCCAATGACATACCAGGACATGATTAAGAAGTGGTTAGTGAGATTTTGATATGTTGCCTATTGGAATTCTCAAGTAGGTTTGTGGTTATAAAATGCATTTAACAATGGTACTTTTCATGGGTGAGGTTTTAAAATAAGGAAAATTTCTTTTTCCCTTGTCCTACCTTATATAATACCATGCTCCATTTCAGAGGAAGCATTGCTATCTCTCTGCTTTTAAAGTTCTTTTGAGACAAATGTAGTAGTGTTAGTTATGTGTTATATACTGTTACATTACAAATTGAAGATGTTGAGGGATACATTGCAAAACACTGTCTTGTTGAAGGAAAGCACTGGGAAATGAAGATTTCAAGGTGCCCTTGGAAGGATACTTGTAAAGCTAAAGCCATATTGTTGACTATTTATAGTGACACATAAACCAGAATTCCATAATAATGAAGGAAAAAAACAGGCAAAAAGAAAAAAATAGGCAAATTTTTATTACAAAAGCACCACTTTCAATAGAATAATCCTCAATACACAAAATAAGAATTCCTTCAACACATGAAGGGTCTCTTGACTCATTTATGGTTTTGCTCTGTTTCTTTCATTATTAAACTTTAACTTTTTCTTTCAAGAAATAATTTAAATGGTTCTGAACTGTAATGCATATGCCAGTGGGAAGAAAGCTGAAATTCTTCTGGGACTATGAAAGTGCCACAAATACTCAAGCTTTTCTTTTAATGCCAGGAATAAAAAACTAGTATATTAGATCCCATTGAAAACAGGTGCTTCCTCAAATTTAATTGACTGTGTATGTAAAAGAGCAGTTGAAGTTAAGCAGGATTGATAGATTTCCAACCATATGAGATTTTAGAAGGAAAAGATTGTTTCTGTGTGATACATTGTACCTACTAGTTTTCTTAACTGGCAAAAGGAGGAGATTCATTGGCTAATGCTTTGAGGCATTATATCATCTGCTGTATGTGCTATATCTGAAGCATTTCATGTGGTAAATCTGGGATTCTTAGTGAGAACTGTGTGTCAAGTACAGAATAATGACTTTTCTAACTTCAGGTATGATTTTTGTACTGCATATTATATAAGAGTTGTTGGAAAATTCTGTCTAGGTAGAGCAGGGCTGCAAATTGAAAAGACTTAATTTGATCCTGTAATAAAAAACAAGTCTTGTGTGGCTTTAATTTTTTTATTAATGCTTCAAAACTCATTTATCATTATATTTCAGGGTAACATAATGGTTTCAGACACTATGAATTTTTATGGTGAACTTGTTGGCAGAGTGGCATATGGAAATGATGTCAGGAAAGAAACAGCTACTGTCCATTCAAATTGCAGCAGAAAATGGAGGAGACTGCTGAGGTGAAGAAAAGTACACAGCTGGAGAAAAACAGAAATGTTGTTGGAACGTTTCAGTGTGTCTATATACACTGAAAATGTTGGACATCTTTATACAAGAGTAGCAATTAAATATTATATATGTTCAATAGTATTAGCTTCCTAATTGACAAATAGCACAGACTGATTTTGTCATTGACTTCTATAGCCTGGTTTCATTTAACTGAGAAAGCCTGAGGTGTAAATTGACCTGAAAATCACATTAAATTTAGCTGTATTAATTTGCTTACAAGTCAAATAGAATAGTGCAATTCAAAGCTATTTTTGAGTAGCAAGAATATTTTTCCTATAAAGTAAAACCATAGAGCTACTGTTTGACAATTTTTCAATTTGAAACTGAATTAAACTGAAAGAATGCTTGTGGACTAAAACTTCTGAATGCGAGGTTTCAGCCTGGAGTGTATTTTTTTCATAACTGAATTCAAATTCAGAAAAATGAGTTTTAAAGTAAGTTTTTTGAAGTCTTACAAGGCAGTGATAGTACAAATTTTTTATAAAAAAGGATGTCTGTGTGAATGGTTAATAAAAAATGAGTATTGCATGGAACTGATACCTATAAAAAGTTAATTGGAAAACATAAAATTCCTAAATTTTTGATTAATAATTGATATAATTTTCAATTTTAAATCCACTTTCAAGTCCAACTTCTTTGTCTAATAACAGTGCTAAACAGAAGTGCTTTGGTGCTCCAACCCTCCAGCAAATCAACATTTCCCCTCAACCTGGAGTTATCTGCAAACTTGATGGTAGACTTGATTCCCTCACTCACATCATCATTTACTGCCCTATTACTGGAAAGTTTTAACATGTGGATAAGATTAACCATGTGTATGTATACTTGGGTTACTAAAAATTGAGGGTAACACTGACAGAGTGGTGCTTCTTCTTCAACTGGAATTACTTTGTGCACTTATATGAGGACTTCCAGGAGTCCTACTTTTAGTGAGAGTACGTTCTCGAGAACTACAGATTTTTGGCCACTGTGATCCGAAAAATAAATAACTGGAAAAATTATTTTGGTTTATTAAAGCTTATTGACAGAAAAAACTATTTCTGACATCTTTTCCTAAATAACTCAACATTTTAAGGACATGAGGACTGTGTATTCCCTGCACTCAGTATATAGAGACATTACAAAACTTGATGGTGTAAAGATAAAAGGGAAGATGTTCTTGCAATCAGATGGTACTTGAAAGTGGCAGCATTTCAACACTGATTTAAAAAAAGCATCCTTATGAATCTGAACATATGAACATACTTAATTTGATTCACATGAATTCTTTCTGAAGACAATGAGACTTAAAATAGAGTATTTTTAGTTTAGTTTATAATTAAACTTTAATTACTGCACAGAAGAGAAATAGATCTAAGAATATATTTAAGTGCTTTTTTTAACTCTAGAAGATAGGGTGGGATTCACACTCATTATCTAGTTAGGACAGGTAAAATACATCAGAATTCAATAAAGATCTGAAAAAGTATTTTTGAAGAGATTCTTAAAACCAAAACAGTCACAGTTTGTTCCAAACATGATGTGAATACTTAAAATGTAAGTAATTTCTACAGTGTCCAACTAAATTAATCACAAACTTGCAAAGCTGTAGAAACTGTTTACATGGAATCACCTGAAAATATTCCAATATCATTAAACAGACATACGAAATAAATATCTTTGTGAAGTTAAATGATTATCAACAAAGAAATAACCCTTGTTTCTAAGGTCAAAGGGATTTTGCTTTCAATTTATAAGATCATAGTACTCATGATTTTCAAATTCTAAGACAAGTTGCTCTAATTTTTGGAATCACTGTAGCACTAGGGAATATTTACATAGTGACAGCTGGAATATAGTCAGTACTTGTATGAAAGCTAGCTCAGAGTCTCTGTATTTAACCTCCAGTTTGTTCTGTGACTGCAGTATCTTTCTTTTCTCCTGATTATAGTTCTTCAATTGCAGAAAAAGGTCAAAATAAATTTAGACCTAAATGAGTGGTAGCTGTAACATACCTGCTTGCTGCTAAGAAATACCGTCACAAGCTATTCTCATTTTACTTCTGTATCTTTCTTCTAAACTGATGTATATTCATGTCTTCTATAAAGTTAATCAGATCTTATGTCACTGAGATTCTTATTTCAAATAGAACAGAGTTGTTGAAGTACTTAGAATTACAAAGTGGTGTTTTTAAAGAGTTCTCTGGAAGCATGACTCAGCTTAATTCACAACCTGGTCAACATCTCTTTCTTTCATTGTGTCATTTGCTTAAGTGTATGAAAAATGGCCATCTTATTTCAAATGTGGTGTTTGTGGTTTAACAGTTTGGCATAGACTCAAAATGAGTAATGGGTGAATAAAGGCTATTGTAAATTTTGCTTAAATTTGGCATTTCCAAACTTAAAAAAAAATACAACAAATAAGATTATTTTAGATTACACTGTCAATTTTTTATACAGGTAGGATTAATAGCTGTACAATGTCTCTGAAGTTGAAAACAATTGCATCTCTCTAGTTCATTTGGTGCTGTAGAGACATAAATGGTCATTGGTACTCTATATTTATTTTTATTACCTAATACTTGTTTGGAATCTGCTGCTGTTCGTCTCACACTAATTTTTTTATAGACTGGGGTGCAAAATACATTCGATGTATAAAATTGGGGAAGGTAGGATGTTGCTTTTCAGGGCCTTGAGGGGGTTACAGCAAACAGTGGATGCACTGCATATCCAGCCTGCGTAGCACACATTCTGTCCAGTATCAGCAACCAGTGCGCCCTGTCCCACTCCAGATATCCTATCTGCATCTCACAGAACTTGTACACAGGCAGCAGAATCTGAATTACCTGTCTGTTTGAGCACTAGAAGAAGCGAAGCTGTATTTGTCATACTGCAGTGCTGCAATACTTTGAGTACACTGGCAGGATAATTCAGTCTACAAAGCTTTCTTTAAATCAGCAACTTTAACTCTTTTTTTAGCCTCTTTTGGTAGCATCTGTGTTAGAGAAATGGGATTCTTCTTATGAGGTTTTTGGAGAGTTCTCTGGAAGAGTGACTTGGCATCATTCACATCCTGGTCAGCATCTTTTTCCCTGCTGTGACATTTGCCTCAGTATGTGAAAAATTTTCCATTTTATTTGGTTGCATAACATGAGTCCAAATTTGGTACTGACTTGAACTTTCTATCCATAGGCCTTTTGGGCTAATTTTTCTTTCTAGAAAGCTAAAGCCTAGACCAGATACCAGTTTTACAGTTTTTTGCAGCAACTCTTATTCTAGCGATATGTCAATGCCAGTATAATTGTCAATCACTGTTCTCTAAGCAATGGAAGGAACTTTGTTTTACAGCTGTGCATCTTTGTCACTCTGAGCCCTTAAAATGACCCGCTACCATCCTGTCAGGGAAGAGCTGCCTCCTTTTAACATCTTTCTAGCACTTCATGTCTTCCATTGAATAGTCTCATGATCCGCAAAGGACACAATGACCTTAGTTCAAAGACCCTATTCCTATATGCATTTTTTTTTTCTCACTGTGATTTTAAGGAATATCTATCTACAAAGAATGAGTAACCCAGAAAATTTTTTTCTTTTTTTTTTTTTTTTTTTTGCCATGGAGTGTCAGTTTGGATTGAGGACTTTCATAGGGAGTTGATGGATAGATAGAAATTGAGACTCACAATTTCGCCATTTTGTATCACCCCTGTTGAATGTAAACGAGATATTTATTGGGACCACTGAGCAGCCCACAGGTGCCGTTCAACCTTATTTTCATGAAATATGTTATATACCTGGTATTGACACACTCGGTCTATATGGGACATGTAAATTTGAGTAAGACTTGGCTCTTTTACTTATTTTGTCATGTTAAGGAAGAGATTGTTCTTAGTTTTCATGTTGACATGTGATTTTTTTTTGTTAGGCAAAGAATCTTCACGTGATGGTTTTTATTATTTAGAGTAAGCAAATACAGTAAATTTGGCCTTGAAGTAGATAATGCATTCTTTTGATGCTAAGTGTCTTTGGCTGCTTTTATTATATCAGAGATTCTATTAAAATGTATTTCTACAGTTTTTAAATTTATGAGTTCTAAGGTCACTTGCAGACAAATAAGAAAGTTATGACAATGAGAAAATTCCTTTCTTCTTTTTTTGTAATCTCAGTAACACCCATAAGATACATGAAAAGACATGGTTTTTAATCCTTTTTAAAAATGGTGTTCATTGCAGAAAAATTACAACTGTATACTCCAGACAAACAGTGACACACAAAGAACATGCTGAAGGGTGGCACTGAAAGCGGACTGTGGTTCTTGTAAACTTCTTTCTTCATTTCCCCCCCCCATTTTATTTCTCTCTTTTGTATAACCTGTCATCTTTATTTATAGTAAGAAATGAGGAATATTTTTTATTGCCCTAATAAAAAGTGTGTTATTACTACATTGTTGAAATGAAATTCTTAGTGCAAAATGGTACATTATTTTCTGCACTGAGATGACATAGAGTGTGCAGGGCACACATTGTAAGGAATGTTCAGTTTTACAATGTATGCAGTGATGCTCTCAGTTGCTTGATTTTTTTGGGGCATAGTGTAGTAAATGTCAAGAGCCTTTGAAACATTTGAAGCAGATGTTCTACTGCCAAACTGTAGCATTTGAACTCAAAATGAAACAGTTCCCTTAAAGTTTGACATTAAATCTTAACAGTTTCACTTCCCAATTGGATGTGGTATGAAGAAGATAAATAATAGAACTGCAGCAGGATAAAATATTTATTCTCCCATGAGGTGGGGAAGAAAAACATGTTTAGCATTTGCTTTGCCATTTTATTTGTTCTGGCTCATTTCCCTCTTATACTCACACATATACATTTCCAGGCACATGTTAAAAGCAGTAACTAGGGCTTGGCTCAGGCCCGGTGTCCTTCCTTTCCCCTTCCCTTTCAGTCTGAGTTCCTCTCACAGCTTCCCTTAAACTCCCTCTTTGTCCCCATGTTCCTTTTGGGAAGCATTCATCAAAATGTTTTCACTCGTCCAAAATCTGTTATGCTAAATCAAACTGATCAATGCCTATGGAATTTAGTGTCAGCCTTTTCAAATAGGAGTGCCATGTTTAAACACCTCAACAAAAATGGTTTAAATTTCCCAGCTTCTCAGTACCTGCTGCTCCCACTGCCATTGGGAACAGTATGGGTGTGAAGAGGTCACCACAATGAAAATATTTCAATTAGATGTCCACCTCCAGTTTGGAAATGTCAGGCTTCATTTGTTATTTTCATTCTGAACATATTCTCATGATGTTCCATCTGATATTTTAGTTATTCTACTGGCTTAATCCAGGTATCTCATCCTTTTTACAGTAATGTTGTGTTCTTTGATGCCTAACTGATAACCCCATGTGATTTCAGATCAAAGATGCTTTTCTCCCATGCCTTTTCTGGAGAGAGTCAGTGCCATCTACAGACCCTCCTTGCTTGAGCAATGTTGGAGGAAGATCTGGAATTGGGCTGCAATGCCTTTTCTCTTAGTTGACAGTTGTCCTCCCTCCTGTGACCGCTTTTCTTTTTCTGTGAATTCATCCAGTAGGGAAGCATACAGGCTTGGGAGAGTGGAAGAGAAATTCAGTGGATAGTGGGGTTTTTTCCTCCAGTACTGTGAAAAAGTGGCATGGACAAAGGGGATGCTATTATCCCTGTAGTGACGAAGCAATAGCCTTTAAGAAAATAACGGAATTTTTGTCAATAAGCACATTCTTACATGCGCATACATGCACACATATGTACATATATACATGTACATAGTTTTAAGTCTACAAAGATGTACTTACTAAATTTTCCCGGTCATTCCAATTAGACATTAGAAAATGCTCCTTGTCCCTCTTGCAGAAAAGGTTGATAAAAGGTACCAATTTAAGCATCCAATTGAATGTCTAAATTAATGGTTAAAAGAGTGATTACTCTATAAGCTTTATACAAATATTTGTGCAAGAAAGCAATGTGTGCTCTTCTAAGGAAAATACGGTATGAACATCATTAGTATGGTACAGCATGTCTAGTATTTGTTGATTATGGGTGGGATATTTTTGTTTTATAATAAGGTCTGTGTAGAAAAGTTGGCAAGAATTCTGTGCCATGTACTTGACTAGGTTTTGGAGCCAGAATGTACAAGTGCACTTTCAGTGGTAACCTTATAAAGCAATGCTTTTAAATGAGGAGCAGTACTTAACATGAGCTCTGTTAACATCTTGTACTGTGATTCTGTATTGCTTGTTGAATTAAGGTTGATCTGCACTGTTCCATCTTTTAATAATCTGGCTGCTTCATTTTACTTTCTACTGCAACCTTGTTTAGAGAAACAAATGTTTTCTCTACAAGCTGGAAATGAACTACTCTTTTCTTCTGATCATCTTCTGTTTAGCGCCAATAGAATAAAATCATCCCATGAGCTATATATGTTCATCCTTCTGAAGGTTTGGTTTGTCTGATATTTACAATAGCTGTCTAGGAAGGTCTTCCATGGGGTGAAGGTAAAAGATTATTCAACGTACACCTTTATAAGGGTGGAGTAGTGCTTTGAAATTCTGATCATATTGCTCGGTTTTTGTATTTTCAGTGGCCTTGGAAACAAAGTTATAACAGGAATGGTAGATTTTTTTTTTTTTTGTGAGAGTAAAGTTTCCTGAAATGTAAAGAAATTTTATTTGCCTTATGGAAGGGCAACTTTGTTCCTAGGGCCATCACAGTTTAGAGGTTAAAGTTAAGTGAGGAGATGCATATGCATGTACAAAGCAGAATAAATTTTTTATGTAGTTTTTATATATATGTATTAATATAAACTCATACATTTGTAGGATTTAGAAACTACCTCACTGGACAAGGTTAATTCAGAGACAGTTACTGATAGGGATGGTTATAGCTATGCTAGGAACTACATGTATATATATTTATATATAAATCTCAAACAGCACTGCATCTTATTTGGTAAAGTCAGCTGCATGATATTTAAAGAATAAGTTTGTGTTCCTTATGCTTATGATGGGGATTGCTTAGCCGAAGGGTTCCAGTCAGAGGATATTCAAATGCAATTATATTTTTACCACGAGGACAGTCAGTGAAACAAGTTACCTGAATAGGTTGTGCAGCCTCCATCCTTGGAGTCTTCAAAAACTGGTTCAATAAAACCTCAAGGAACACATTCTGATCTTATAGGTCTCCCCACAGGAGGATGGACTGGAAACTTCCTGAAGTTCCTTCCAACCTGACTTATTGAGTGATCCTATGATCAAAGGTTCAGATATATAAAACATCCCCCTCTCCTCAGTTCCGTTTTTGTGTGAAACAGCAGGAGAAGGGGAAATCACTGCAGAACACGTCTGTCATTATTCTGGTTGTACCATTTCATAGGGAAGGAAATGCCAGCAGCAGTGGCTGATAGTAGTAAAGTTTTACAAATTGGTGCTGAGTGTCAAAGGCAGCAAAATTATGTGCACCATCAAAAGACTTGGTAGGAGGGAGAAGCAGGCAAGAATACTGGAGGAATGGGGAAAAGGAAGCAAGAAGGTCACAGTCTCAACATGCTTCTGTGATATAGAGAGGGTTCCCATTCATGGTATTCTCTTAAAGCAGTGATATATGGCTCTGCCTGAGAACATAGAGCAGCTGTGGTCTGAGAAAAACTGTTTAAAACTCTTCAAGATTGTTTTTAAAGTAAGGTTTTAGCCTTTACAGTTTCCATGACAATGGTTCAGTAATACATTTTTGCATGGAGAATTTATAGGGAACAAATGGGAAATAAGAATGTGATTCCAGCCCTTTGGAAAAAAGGGGCAATAAAGATCAGGAGTTACTTGAGGTGTGAGCCAGACCCCTGCACCAGCATGGCTGTGATTTAGTTGTGCATCTTGGCTCAGTGCACAATGTTGTGAAAGCCATTTGTATGGCAGAGGTGATTGCTACAGGCCTGCTGTGCTCAACTCTGCAATGAGAAAAGGCTGTACAATGTAATGCTGCAATTTTTATGTGACAGAATGCTAAAGCCTGATAGCTTTAAGCTGCAGGCAGGGAAGAATGTTAGAGCATAAAGAAGAGAATTGCAAACAGTGCTTTCACTATAACAAGCAGGTTGTTTGGAGGGTCTGTGCTTGCCCACCACTCAGCCTGTTGGAACATGATGTTTCCTCAGGCTCTCCAACATGCTTTGCTACAGTTATGCTGGTTTTGTGCCAGGATTGATCATTCCAGTGTTTTACCTGTAGCACATTATCACTTAATGTGTGCAGTTGTACAGAAACTGAATCATTTTATGTGGTGAGATTCTTGCAATTTCAAAATATTCTTTGCCTAAGCTCAGCAAAGACCCATCTCCTCTCCTAAGGCCATTTTTCCCCCCCCCCCAAACCCCGTTTTCTGAAAGCTAAAACTACTGAAATAATGTTCCACTTTGATAGTACTTTTTCCATTGCATAGCATATTTTGCAATAGAAAGGAAATTAAAATGGGAATTTTTCTCAAAATGAAAACATTTAACTCTGAAAAAGTCAAAATTACAGATGTTTTCAAATTGTTGCAACTTCTGATTTCAGTTTTCATCTAAAACTTGTTTTTTGACTTTATGTGTTATAGTGAGTTTTGCTGTTGATGAGCGAACTTTTTCTGTATGAAAAAAGATTCAGTCTCAGAAATTTCTGATGGATCTGTTTTTGAATATATGAATCAGATGACAGCTGCTGTACCCCTAAGCATATGTACAGAAATAGGGAATAAACTAGGATTAGCGGAAAAATACCTACCCAAGTGGGTCAACATAGCTCCTGGTAACAATGTCTGAAAAAAAAAAAGCCAAGTCCGGCTGCTTTGCAGGCATTGCAACGTTTTTTCCTTAGTTTGATATCTCATATATTCAAACGTATTTTGTTTTTTCTTTTCAGTTTAAGTACTATTTTACAAGTGTAATTGGCTTATCTAGTATAGTTTACTGTATTTCATACAGAATAGGTGTAGAACTCTATTAATATAGAACCAATTTCTGAATAGAAATGTTTGTGAAAAAGAAAGAAGGTAGAGCTTGAAAATGTAAGTCCATTCTTTAAAAACACTGACAGCCTCTAGAAATTGTCTAGAAGTTGTTGATTCACTGGGGCTCAACATCCCCACCCTCTTGGGGTGAAAGGAATTTCAGTTCCCAAACAATTTAAGTCCTAGACTTCCCTGAGCAGTAATGGCAAATTTTCTGAACTTTACGTGCTTTTGACATTAAGGACTGCTATTTTCTATATGAGAGCACCACAAGCTTTTTACTGGACACATCAGATTGGACATCAACTTTTCAGTCAGTTAGAGGTGACTGTATCAAGCTGCAACCTAAGCAATTATTGTCCTCAAAGCTGTTATCTTTTCTCTTTGTGTAGCTTGTTTGATTTTTTCCTAATATGCTTTTTTTCCCAGTAGATTTTCTGTTCTTGTACCTCATAGTCTGCCCCTTTTCTTACATGCATTTTCCTATTTTTCTTTTTTCCTGTTTGGACTCTACGATGTTTTAAAATACATTTAAGATGCATTAATTTTCTCTTCACTGTCATTTTGCATAATTTTATTACATTTTCTACAAAAGTGCAAGGCCTTCAGCTGCTGATCTAGTGGAAAATACATATATGTGAAAGGCCAAAACATCATTAAAGTCCTTCTGTCTCAAATGAAAGAGTCCCAAGCAAGTTTTGTACTCTCATAAATAAGACCAGTCAGTATGAAAAAAATGTATGTAGACTTTATCCAGACTGTACAGCCCAGTACAATTTATTAAAGATCCTGTATTGCAAGATGAAATAAGATGTGAACATGAACTTTGAATTCATCTGATGCAATTGCATGATCCAGGTGCTTTAGGAACAGCTAAATTTGTCAAGCCAGCAATGATGTCTGGTGACATCTGTGTAGCTACAGCAGAGAACAGAATGAAAGTCAAAAGCATAGAAATGTTAGAAGCTTCGTTATGAAAATGTTAAATTTAAACCAGAATATTTATCGAAGAGTATAGAAACTATATTGTTTAAACAGGAAGGGGAAAGAGCCCAAGATAAACATTTATCAGGCTCTTCAGAGAGTAATATTTTGCAAAAGAACATTATATCACTGTACTGTTAAATCCAAAGGACTGCAGAGAGTTTGTCCAGGTCTTTGGTACTTGTTCCAGATAAAAGGCTACATCACACAGCATAATTCTGTACACTGAAAATGCTGCTAAATCCTTTCTCTAAATTTAGAATACAAAACACTATACCTTACAGTTTAGGTAGTGCATAGGAGGGACTGCTGCACTGTTTTTTTGATTGCTTTTATAAGGGAGAATGCTTTTCTTAAAATACATCTCATTACATATTTCTATTCTCAGTGTGAAAGTAAACTTCTAAATGCAGCTTGTAAACAACTTAGTTAATCTAAAGTAGAAATGTAATTGTCACCTGATTGAATTGATTTAGACAGGCAATCAAGTCTGACTTTTAAATCTCAGAGCCAGCTTTATGTTCTACCAAGAGAGAAATATACAGTGGTGAAATCATTCATGATAACTCTTTTCAGCCTCATGGGAAGAGTATCCACATGGGTTTCTAGTCATAAATAGTGATCCATGATACAGGATGGAATTCATAAAATGATGTAGATATTTTTGTGGCTGATGAAATGTATGTATCAAAGCTGGTTCATTATTAAACATGACAGGTAAACTTTCATTAAGGTGGTCGGTATGTAAATGTCATAATTGGATCCAATGGCCTAATTATATATCAAAAAGAATTTAAGTCTTCATGAAAGTTTTGACAGCTATACAAAAACCTGTGTCATGGAAGTATTTATCATCAAGGTTTGATGATAATCTACAAATCTAAAGATAACTCAAACCATGAAATGTCTTGGGTTCTTTGACTGTTCTGGGTCTTGCATATGAGTTATATTATGTTCTGATTGTGTGACTTACTGAGCATCTGACCCATAGTGAATGAACTAACTTGTTTTTCAGAGCAATTAATGAGAAAAGAATGTGTAAAGGTTATTTCAAACTCAAATTTGTATGTCTCGGCTTTTGTTTATTTAAGAATTTTAATATTTTAATCTAACAGACTTCATTTGATTCAATTTACTGCTGGATTTTTCTCCAGTGATACAAGAACTAGCCTAAAAGAAAGACCCATGCAGATGGATAAATTGTGCTAGTACATTTTGCTAGTCTGAGACTTTCTATATTTATAATCACAGAATCACAGAATCAATTAGTTTGGAAAAGACCTCTGAAATCGAGTCTAACCCATATCCAAACAGCACCTTGTCAACTAGACCATGGCATTAAGTGCCACCTCCAGTCTTTACTTAAATACCCTCAGGGATGATGACACTACCACCTCCCTGGGCAGCCCGTTCCAATGACTAATCACCCATTCTGTGAAGAAATTCCTCCTAATGTCCAACCTAAACCTTCCCTGGAGAGGATGTTCAGACTGTGTCCTCTTGTCCTTTTTATTGCAGACTGTAGCTGCTTACAGCTGTTTTGTTCTATGTCAAGCAACTGTCACTTCTTCTGTATCTTACATATCTGACATATATCCTAGGAGAAAAAAACCAAAAACACTCAGAATATTTTTCTATCAAGATTGGTGCACATGTAAATCTTAATGGCCTCAAAGCTAGCTAGTATTTTCTTCATGAATAAAGAAGATCAGAAAATCCATCTCTGAGTATCATCCCCTACTGAAGTCAGTCCTTTTTTTTATTTTTGACTGTAGATCAAAATGATAAGCCTTTTGAATTCTGAAGGGTAGTTATTATGTGAGAACGAAGTGTAACGGAGTACAGACAAATGTAGCGTATTGAAGCTCTTAATTTACTAAGATTAAAACTGTCCCAATATGAAACACACATACACAAATGTGTTGTAAATTCAGGATCATCTGAAAAATGAAATTAATCCAAGCCAGGAACAGTTGACTCAAATGTTTCTTGTAATTAATGCAAGCAAGACACTGGTAATCAAAAAAACCCAAACAAACCCACAACAAAAAACAGAACACAAAAAACCCAAACAAAACCCAAAAAACTGCCCACCCCCTAATCTTCCTTCATAGGATGGAAATGCAGCAACATTTTCCTTTGACTATTGTTCTGTGTATCTTTTGTGGTGTTTTCTTTCAGTTGACAAACAGAGTTGAGAGATTTTTAATAACCTTTTCATCTCACAAAAAACCCATATCACATGGAGAAATGGAAAAAGATGATCTTTGCAATTGCTTCACATGCTAAACTTGGCTATACTTTAAAGTGTTGTTGGCTTAGTTATACTGGTTAGACGCGTGGGAAAAATCACAGTTCAACTGACCTAGCCCTATTGGCAGAAGCTGTATTGTAAACAGTTGTACTGGAAGTGGGGTTACCTTCCTGGCATATTGCTATCTCAGGAACTCAAATAAACTATACCAGCAAAATAAATCTTCTGACACCAGGAAAATGGGCTGCATAGGTCTATAATAGCTCTGCTGCCTGGTGTGTCTTAGATTTGTTTCTTAAGCTGTTGCTAGAACTAAAGTGTTAGGATTGATATACCTTGTTTGGCTTCTGAGGAAAAACAAAACAGGGAAAAACAAAACACCAGGATGATCAGTGTGCTTTCAGTGGTATTGTTGGTATGGCAGTGCCAGAGGCTCCTTTTGTAAATGGACGGCTGTATCTACCCCAAAGGAACAGAGATTACCAGTCTAAACAAGAACAAGATATTCTTTTCAAAAAACAAGCATTAAGTTTAATGAGACCTTTAGCCATTCTAGGATATGGCTAGCTTCTTTAACTAATTGTGGAAACTTCCTTTTATCTAAGATGCATATTCTTGTACAAAATCTGAGAGTATTAGCAGAAACATATTTTAAAAGAATTTTGAAGTGTGCTTTCGTCTAGATTTTTCTTGTCATCTTGACCACCAAGTGTTTGTAGTTCCATTTATCTTAATAAAAACCAAATAATTCTAGATTTTTCCTGCCAATTTGGATTGCCACATAAACTGTTGATTGTCCTTGTGAAAAAAACCCAAAACATCAAAAAAAACCCCAACAACAAAAAAAAGACTATATAAATTTATCCTGAAGCAGATGAGAAAAGCTGTTTTAGATTAGAATTCTTTGGCTTCGCTGTTGATCAACCATTTGTTTAAACATCTTTTGTTTAGCATAGCTTGAAACGGTGGTAAAAAACTTTGGTATTATGTTTTTTCTTTTTTTTGGTTGGTTGTTTTTTTCCTCAGGAAGATTTCTAAGTACTGAGATTACGTAAGTCTCTGTGACTATTGATATCATCCATCCTGGAAATACAGTATCTCCAGAGCTGGGTTGACTGTACCAAGTCTTTGTGGGAAGCCCTTACCTTATGTTTCAGTAGACAGAAAACACACTTTAGTTTTAGTGCTAGATTTAGCTTCCTTTACAAATGATTACATAAAAAAGAGAAAAGATTGTGTTTCCCATTGCACATTAATATTATGCATTAAGAAAAGCAAATATATATTATTTTGTTCTTTTTTGTATTGAAAAGCATATACAGAACCAAATTCAACAGTTTGTTTTTCCATGAAGAATGCAAATACAGTAGAACTTTCTTATGTGAATTATTTTATACCTTAGTCTATTCCTCCAGCATTATTAATTTATAGGACTTAGATATTTAAAGACAAAATATATGATCTCTGCAGCAATAATCTATTCTTTGTTTACTGTTTCCTCTATTGAATGTTAAGCCTTTTATTTTAAACATTTGTGATTGAAAGTAATATACCAACAGCCATAAATATAAAATAGTGGAAGGTAGAAAATAATCTAGAATGCAAAAAATCCTCGAGGTCTTAATGTTCTTTTTTAAATTTAAAGTTTAGACATCTCCTTTTGCCATCTTGTTTTTTGAATGTTTAAAAACTTTATGTCTGATTGTTCCATTAGTAGGAATATGCAGGAGTATGGCACCTGTGTGGACCGTGCAGATCGTCAGACAATGTTAATAGAATGAAGCAACAGCCAAGCATGGCAAAAACAAGAGAGAAGGTAGTATGTCCTCTGCAGTGGTAATGAATTTGATTTTGAGAGTAGCACTGAAAATGCAATATGGATTTATTCATTGTGTCTGATCTGAATGCCAATCCCGTGTTACTCTAAAGTGTGCAGATCACAGTGGAGCCTTTTCCTCCTGAAAGGGGAAATGGAAAATACACACTGCAACTCACCTCGTTTTTGTGAATACTACACTATGAGTACCTCTAACATATGA
This sequence comes from Serilophus lunatus, assembly GCA_013399895.1. Taxonomy (NCBI): domain Eukaryota; kingdom Metazoa; phylum Chordata; class Aves; order Passeriformes; family Eurylaimidae; genus Serilophus; species Serilophus lunatus. Next base: position 224,931 of record VXBA01000467.1, on the reverse strand, counting down.
CAGATTTTGTATTCCTCATATAACATTGTATAATATTGTAGTATTTTTCTGTGTGTGCCACAGAAACTGATTTAAGAAATGCCACCTCTGTCTTCCATTTAAAAATGTTGTAGGAATGGAAACAAGCCCAGAGATTTGCCTGTCATGAAAACAAGGGAAAGACAATCTAAACAAAGAGTCTGACTGTGCTATTTTTAGTTATGTTATAGAATGTATAATACTAAATTAAATTTTGAAGGTTAAGGTGCTACTCTATTTACACTATGGTTTCACAACTAAACTGAATGCTATTTTATCCTGGATTTCTGCAGTGAGTGCTGTTTTAGCTGTTCGTAACATTTTAGCTGCAAAATAAAATAAGGAGAGAGCATGTTTTGAATCCATAATATAGAGTGGCATTGAGAAAATTGAGGAAACTTGAATCCCTATGTATATATTTAGTGTAGAATGAAGATCACATCCAATATGTTTATGCGAAGGTGAAGTATCAGATACTTAGAATTTTGAATAATATGTTAACATGTGTAATGTAAAGTTCTGTTCTTAGGAGCATGTGAAGGGAGTTGTGTTGGTCCTCCTGCCCAAACAGCAAAAGAAGCCCCTATTCTATGTTGCTTACTAGAAGCTAACAGTTTTAGTCAAATTCCTCGGAAATATGTGAAGTCTTAAAACCTGCTGTATTGTACAGCTTCCCTCTAATAACCGATGAGTTTATCTTGCTTCATCATCTTCATAATTTTCTTTTTCATGCACCTATATTTTACTTGGTAAAAGTATTGTTATAAAAGAGAAAATATTTGATTAAGCTTTAATTATCTTAAGATCTAATTAGCTTGTGCAAATTGGTTTTATTTCATGAAATGGTGCCTTGTTATTTTTTATTGTAAAGTCGGTAGTAAAGTCGAACAAGTTTGCAATGACTGAAGAGAATCTGATGCAAAATTCCAGTCATGTGGTCCTTATATATAATATGAGAAGAACAAAGGAACTTAATAATGCTGCTGAGAGTTGTTTCCAGATATCTTTTTCTTTTTCCATTTGAAAACAATTTAGAGTAAGTTTGGCAAATCATAATTTTACAGCCTTTAATCATAAGCATGTCATCTGATGCAGACATGGGTGAATGACAATAAAAAAATCCACTTATTTGTTATGAATCCATAATCATTCCATGGTTAAAAAAAATAAATCACTCAACCTTGAATGATATAATAGTATTTGAGGTTGATTTGGCTAGATTTGGATGATGTGTTACTTTGTGGCATCAGTCAGGGCTGTATCATTGTATGCAAACACTTGAAAGAAAAGACCAAGAAAATTACAAAAGGCAAGATTAAAACATGGCTATTGTTCTCTGGCTTAACATCATAAAGGGAGGAAATTCATAGTTAAAGATCCAAACCTCAAATATCTGGGCACAGTGCAGTGCCAGCCTTAATTTTACATAACTGTACCCTCTTATAAGTAGACATTGGTAGTTTGATTCTGAACGATGAATTATATTGTTCTTAGAAGCTGAAACCAGAACAATAATTTTTTTTTAATACTTGCCTTTGTTTGGTGAATAGACTTTTTGAAGAAGTTGTAGTTGTTTAATGTTTTCTTGCCAATTGAAATAAGACAAATCTTAATAAATAGGATTTCTTTTTTTCCAAAAGTTATCTTTCAAACTGTGCTACATAGCATTCTGTTAAAGTGTAAATGGGGAATTGTGAAGAAAGGCCAGTGTCATGCTTGGATTTCAGGAATGTTGAAAAATTAATGGTAAGTTATAATGGCAATAATTCTGCAGAGGCTCAATTTAAAAAACAAAAAATTAAATAACCTTAACCCACACTTAACTGATAAGGGAAGTAGTTAATAGTACTATTAACACAGAATAATGAAAGTATTACAGAGTTTTTAAGATATCTGTAATTAATTGTATTTGAGTCCTACTTTTCTTAGAAAGTTCTACTCCCCCATGGTTCTTGGAAATTGTAATGAGGGTAGCAGAAACTGCTTTAAAGCATGTCAGACTAGGGATGCAAAATGCAGACAAGAACAGGCAATAACATAAAATCTTTATCTGACATTTTAGCTGAAGGAAATTTCTTCAAGGTTTCCAAAAGGGAGGATTAGCAATTCCATAGCAATCTCTAGTTAAGACAGAGAAAGGCCTTTATGACTTTAGGAGCTAGAAGTGACCTGCCAGGTCACTTCAGGTCACAAACAGGTCAAAGAGTGAAAGCTAGTATCTGGCAAGGTGAGGCTGACTTGAGAGAAGAATAGTTGTAGTTTTCTCTGAGTTATTTTAGTTTTTCCACTGTAGAAAGAAAACTTGACAGTGTTTAAGTCACTTGCACCCATTCTGACTTTGAGATTTGAAGGGATTCAGCAGACAAGAGCTGGGAGTTGAAGAGTCAAAAACCTAATACTATAGCTTTCTTGCAATAGATGGAGCTCTAGTCAATTTTGAATGGTAGTTTACATATTCTCTTGAGTAGAAATTACTAAAGGTACGTGAAGTTCACATTGCAGATAAACTAGTCTCTTGGGTGCTGCAGTGAAATGGAAAGGGCGCTGACCCACAGTCTGAAAAATTACACCCCATAAGACAAGAGAGCTGAAGTATTCTGTGATAAATCTGCTCGTCAATATAACTGAGCATATCACTAAAAAAGATTTACACATGAAAAAGAATAGTATGGAGGCAGAGGGAGAAAGAAGACTGCTTTGTGAACATGAATGATAGTACTACATTGAAGAGGATGGATAATAGCTATGTAGAATGGAATGATATTACCATGGTAGATCCACAGTACAGTTCAACCATCAAAATATTACCCTGGAGAATTTCTGTATGTTGGATTTCCATATCTGGGATTTGGCAGTTCTTTCTCTTCTAGTTCTATAATCTCTTTAGTGAAGCATTGATTGGGATTGTCTCTTAGTGAAGGGAAACCGCTCTCTTTCCTCTCAGTGCTCATCGTGGATTCTTTAAGTATTCCCTGATGTACATGTGTGATTTTTTGATTTCCTGCTCTGTGTTAGAGACTACAAGTTCTAGGACGGGGATTTTCCCTCTAATTTTCTGATGCAATCTCTTTCATTCATATTATTTTTTTTTCATATTATTCTATTTATTATTATTATTCTTTTTTTTCCTGTTGTTGTAACAGACTTGCTAATGATGATATCTCTTTTTCAACTGCTCTGTATATTGGGCTTTTTTGGGAGTTGGTTTGGTTTTGTATTTTTTTGGCATGGTTACTGTAAACTCTTTTTACAATGGAACACCTGCTTGTAAATCAGTATGCGTGTCAGACCAGAGCCCTGGGTCTGCACTGGCACTGTGTTCAGCACATGAAGCTCTACAGATACTTCACTAAGATACATCACTGTATGAATTTTTATGCAATGTAATATGGGAAAAATTTTAATCTACAGGCTCCTATAAAAATATTTTTAACTCAACTAATGGAAGCAATTCCATGGATTTTGTAGAAGTCGGTAGTAAGGCATTGATCCAAATCTAGATGATAATGTTTTCCATCTGTTACCAACTCTCATTTCAGGAAGAGCAGAAAATTCTGGGCATGAAATGCAGTGCAAAAGGATTTCAAGGGTAGCTCGTTGCCCTGAGAGGTCATCAGCATGTTTTGCCAGGTCTCTTGTGTAGATATGGAGACAGTTGATGCAGGTTACATAGCTGCAGAATCCTCATACATTTTCTTGCACATCTGGCATGGCTTCTCCAGCAAGGAAGACATTCTCTTAGACCTTTGTAAAGAGTTTGCTGTGCCTGTGCATAACTATGATGTATAGATGAAGGGAGTACTTACCAATACCTAAGCCTACTGTGGTACTTTACTGCATCTTTACTGTGATCTGGTTTTTGGCTAGTCCTTTGGGGATGCCCACGGTGTGTAATTATGTATTTCAGCGAGTTCTTCAAAGCCAGAGGGCAGGACAATGTTGATGTCTCTGAAATAACATCTGATTTTTCAAGAGAAAGGGTGAGAGATCTTTAGAAGCCACAATTTGGCCCAGCCTTCATCCAGAAATATTTGTCTCTTAGGCAAGTTGAGGTCATCCTGATAAAAGGCCTCTGAAGGGGAATATGAGAGAAGAATGTGTAACATAGAGATAATCTGGAGATCCCATCTTTTTTATTAATTTGAATTTACCAGCAGTTTACTTTATTTCTGCCTCACACATGGGCACCTGAGGCAGAATGGCATGGTCAACAAAGTTTTTTGTCAATAAAGTCCCTATGTATCTCTTCACTTTAGAAACATGCTAACATTGTGACATATCTGAGGGGGAACAGGGAAGGATTTCATTAGCAGATTGATGGCTGTAATCTGGCTATGGGCTGTTTATGACTGTGTCCACACTAAAAAATAAGCAGTGTTAGAGCTTGCATTTTACTTCCATCTAATTGCCAGCTGGGCCAAGAAAACAAACTGATCTCCTGATCACTTACCATAACTTTTTATCCAAGTTTGTGATTACAGCCACATTTAGCTCAGAAATGATGATATACTTTTTCCTGTGCTCTTGTTTGGTACTTGCCACCCCTGTGCTACTCTGGACAACACAGACTGTTGTATTCAAATTCTCCCTCTAAGAAGTCAATGTTTGTTCATCCACTCCTTGATTCAGACCTTATGTTTCATTTTAAGAGGTTTGGTTTCTTAGCTCTTTCTCGTAGACTATATTCATTACTTTAGTCAGTATAGTACAGAGAAGCTTGAAAAGCACGTAGAGATTGTTTCTCTATGGAGAGTCAAACATTGTGTTTTTGTTTGGGAAGATTAAGGAAATGCAGTGTTAGAATGGAGATACCAGTTAGATTTTTTGTTTTGATGACTTAATGTGAAATCATGGTGGTGATCTAACTATGGATAATTTTCAGACTACTTATATGCTCTACAAAGTGACTATCTAGTTTTCCCTTAACTAAGTCCATTAGCATTCTTTGTGTTAACATTTTCTCTAAATGCTAACAGCTAAAATAATGACCCCAGAGGTCAATGCTTCTTCTAATTCAACAGCTATTGCTGTTGGTTCTAACAGAAGGAAAAATTGAATACTTTAAAATACAACAGTAATTTTCAGACAGTGTTTCTCAGAATGTAAAACAACAGTTAATCAGATTAGGTTGTTCTCGTTTCAGTTTAATTGGAATTACCTTAAGCATTCTTTTTTCACCATCAAAACTCTTCTTTTTCTTCCAAAATATCAAGATATTACTTAAATTAGCTGTTAGTTTTAAAATGAGGACATCATGTTTAAATCAGGTGTTTGCTCACATCTGTGTATCTAAGGAATTTTAGGAATTCTGTGACTGTCATTATGCAAGTTGATGCTGTTCTGTATCCACAAAATACTTCCCCTCCAAACCTCCATCTTGGACGCTTGACTATGGACACTTGTGTGGAAAGCACAATATATGGAGCAGTTAGCAGAATTACTGGCAGCTGCAGCTGTTAGGGTTTGCAGAATTCCCATCATGTCCTTCCTTCCCTTTCTTATGTGGAGAGGTGTTTTGGGTAGAAAAGTTGTCCAGCAAGAATGTTCTCACACTCTCACTTTTACTATCCGTTACTTCTGTTGTTGTCTGAATGGGAACAAAGATGATCCCAAGTACATGATAATAATGCTTTTTCTTTCCTTTCTCCTGACATGCCCATGCCTTCTACCACCTCATATGTAACGCTTGTTTTAACACACATTTGTGACATAACTGCTTTTTGTTAATCGATGGGAGAAGAGAAAGGAAAAACCTAACTGTGCATCCTGAAGCTACTGGTCTTTCTGCAAACGTTTTTTTTTGAGGGTGACATTTTAACAGTATAAATGTAACAATAATTAGTGGAAATCTTGGTTCCCTTCTCATTGGTGCCCAATTTCATGATTCTTGATGTCAACAGCAGAATAGCAGCAGGGGGGTTTCAGAAACATCTAAATAGGAGATGAGCATTTCTGTTCAAAGGGAGGTATGCTCCAGTCCAAATTGGTATTATTGAAATATCCCTAGGTTCTAGCCTGGATACTACTAGAAGTGTATTAATTCTTGAATGCATTTTACAAGTATTTGAAGCAGCTCAGGAAGATGGGTCTTGGTCCATATTCTGCAATTTGATGAAAACCAGGACAGATATGGTCAGCTGTCATAGAATCATAGAATGGATTTGGTTGGAAGGCACCTTAAAGATCTCCAAGTTTCAACCATCTTGCCATGGTTGTCCTTACCCTGAGTTGGCCATGGTACTTCTACTGAGTCTCTTACATTGTTTAGTCTATACCATGAAATGCCAAAACACTCAGGGTAGGCAAACATATGCCACCATATACTTCCTTGTTTGTTTTTTTTTTAAATCCTTCAGATTTTAAGGCCAAAAAGATTTGAGTGAGATTTAAACTTCTGTGAGGGAGGGCTGTCCTTCTGTTTTATACTTTTGACAACCAAGGTTTTCTTTGTATGTGAAAAGAATACGGATCTTATCTATAGGATCCTTGTTTTCATCTGGAAGCTGAAGTCCAGTGGACAACCATATGTCCCACTCATTTCAGTTGATTTTGCATTATTTATGGCAGCTGAAATTGCTTTGCTTACTCGATGTATTTTGTTTTAACTTGTTTAGATTGTGAAAAAAAAAGACAAATCAAGTAGCTGGAGTAATATATTCTTTGCCTGCAAAGTCTTATGCTTCAGTATGTAACTTGATGTGAAAATTGGTATGCCTCCCTGCATAATTTTCTCTAGCAGTGATCTTTCACACTTGTAAGCCCAGCTTTGTCAATGTCTAATAAAATGCCCAAGCTTTGTAACTGTGAAAGGAAATGTATGTTGTAAGGAAATTAAATATACCAGTATCCCACTGAAAGCTGTCTCTGTTCTTATTAAGTAGTATAACTATTTAAATGCATTTTGTCAGTGTTCTCTATGTATTATTTTTTGGTACTGTTGTAAAGGAAGCTGTAAAACATCCTAATGCTTTCATCACCATCCCGGGGGAAGAAGAGTGTCCTTATAAACCCATGCACCTCTTCTCACTATTTGTTCCTTCTTCCCCCTCCCCAAGTAAGGCAATCAAGTATCAGCTTTGTATAATCAGGAGACAAGACCCTTTTTTCTGTGAAAGGTCATTTCGTAGCGAACTCCAGGGAACAGTGGGCAGACAGCACTTCAGGCCATCATCAGGGGTGCAAGAATAGACCAAGCTGCTGCCAGCAGCCCATTTTAGTCTTTCCTAGAACAATGGCAGGTCTTTGTGCTGGGTTGGATGCTGCTGCCCATTTGATGCCAACTCCAGTGTCACCAGAAGGCCATCTGGATCATTAGTAGACCAGCCCTTTGACTTTGCCAGCTCAACAAAGAGAGAGGCGGGAGTATGATGAAGGTCAGGTGTCAGGCTGCTCCTCCAGACTGGCTGGCACCATCCCTTAGCCATAACTTAACTGGACCCCTTGATAGCTAGGGTCCTTTCTGTAACAAGCCTCATTCTCTCTCTGTGAGATGTTCACTTACTAGAGACCTCCGCTGTTAGCATGTAGATTGCAACATGGCTGTGCTATGGTATATGGAAAGCAGGAGCTGGGTAGCATTAAACTTTTTTCACTACTCATGACTAATTAAACTAATTTAACACATTGCTATGTATATTTGCTGTGGTTTAGTTGCTGTAAATTATTTATTATGAAAAATATATAAAACAATTGTGGTTTTTTGCTAAAGACTTTACCAGAAGTAAAGTGTTCATGCATGCCTGTGAATTGATTGAAGTGCAGTGAGGCTGCTACAGTGTTCTGTCCTGCTATAAAAAAGTCTCTTCAAAAAACTGGGTGGAATAATTTGTATTTCCTGACAACCAGTCAACAGAGAAGAGCAAGGAATCAAATGTGCACCAATGCTGATGAAAAGCAGCAGAAACACCAGTGGGGACATAAAAATTGCAGGGTGCAAAATGGGCTGTGTTTCACAGTTTGGCATGTTAATAACTCAAAATAAACAGCTTATGGAAATTATCTATGGCAAAAAAATATCTGTGCCAAATGCAGTAATTTTGCACTTTTCCTGATGTCATGTGTTTTGGCAGAGGTACATATATTTGTATTTCTTAACCTTTTAATTTGCCACTTTGGTTTACAATTGGGCTTTTCTTTTAGAAAGTGAAAAATAAGGGTTTAGAGTACAATGAAGGTAAATTTGCTGGTCATGCCAGGAAATTAAAACTCTGCAGTACTGGGTGGTCTTCAGAATCAGAATCCTGCCCTAAATAAAGCCAGACTCCTATGATTCTTCCATCATTAAATCAGAATTCTTATTTGGGTGTTCAAACTGTCTTGTATGAGAAAGAAGCTGCCCCTTGGCCACCTACAGCAAAAAAAAAACAACCAAAAAACAAAAATAGCAGCATAAGGCAAGATGAAACCTTGAAATAAACTTAACAGTTAATAAGAAACAAGCATTTGTGAAAGAACAGCATCAGATACCTGTGAGTGGAAATTTAAGGGTTTTTTTAATTCAAATCTGAAAGGGAAAAATGTAGGATCTTTTTTGAAAGCTGTAATTTTCTAGTTCTCGTTTTGCCCTCCTGTTGCCTTTTCCCACAATTTTACTGGCATACCTATGTCCATCAGACTTCTGGGGCTGCCAGGAGTACAAGATGATTTTGCACAAAAGGGGATCGAATCTGATGTAGATTTCAGACTGTGATAATAGAAGTACACTTATACTGTCTTGATTCTCCAGAACGTGTTTCTTTTTTAAGGATAGTTACGTTTGTTGTGCAAAACTTCCTCTACAAACCACAGATGTAAAGATCTTTGATAAAAACCAAAATAGTAGCTACCACCATGTAGATTTTCTCAGCTTTTCCTCACCAGATAATTTGACAGACTGGATGATAGAATGAAAAATAGGTTAAATATTGTTCAGCAAGATATTAATTTGACAAAAGGCATAATATTTCTATTTCAAACTGTAATGATTTTCAAACTTTAACAATTGGTATAATGTCCAATTTGAGGTAGATACAATTGTAATTGCAGTAATGTGATATTAAATTTCAGTATTTTTTAGACTAAAGGGGAATGATAAAGAAAAGAATATTAGAGAAAAGTTGAAGTCTGAATTTTATAATTTTAAGGAAACCTAATAGAACTTTGCATTATAACTCAGAGGAAAGGGAATTCTGACCTTTTTTAGTCATATTAAATGTTCCACTTATCAAGCATAATTTTTAATTTTTTTTTAGGTTTTATTTTTAAATAGGTCTCACCAGCAGTAGTTATGGCCTTGCACTGAATTTTTGGCATGCATTCATGACTTTAAATAATGTGCATCCTAGATGTCTGGCCAGTTCAATTTTTAAATCCTTGATCAGAGATTAGTGTTTTAGTTTAAAACAGACTACATGCGATAAAACTTAATGACTAGAAACCACAAATCAAGGATACTGAAAAGTCAAGGTTGAAATATTTGAAATCCTCCCTTGGTTCACTCTACTGTGTTTACTGAGTGGTATATAGGATCACATACTCTTTGAGAGATACATTAATTGAAAAAAAAAATCTAAAATGGGGCAAACCCATGTTAACAGAATGGTGTGGAATTTCTCTTTCTTGCAATTATCCATTCTGGTGTGCAGCTAAATAGCAGATTTCAAACATGAATGCTGTTTTTTTTTTAAGTTATGAAAGTGCCAAATTGTGAAACACAGCCCATTTGGTACCCCTGTAATTGTTATGTCCCCATTGGTGTTTCTGCTGATTTTTGCCACCATCGGTGCTCATTTGATTCCTTGCTCTTCTCTGTTGACTGGTTGTTAGGAAACTCACAAATTATTCCATCCAGCTTTTCAAAGAGCCTTCCTTTTAGCAGAGCAGTAAATTACTAGGACCTTTAAGTTCATAGCACTGCCTGCCCAGTCTGAGTTCCAGTTTAGTTGCACTGGGTCATTATGTCTGCAGCTTGAAATCCCAGACTGATTGGCTCAATATGAGTTACAAAAAAGGTAGCCAGTTTTACAAAGCTCACTTTTGGAAACTGTACCACTACATCACTTAGTGTCAAAGAGAAGAGACGGAAAAGGGGTAGAAATAATGACACAAATCCTGCACTGATGATTTCTACTAAAAACAGAAATAGGACTTCATTTAGAATTAGATTCTAAATAACAGTCTGAAAACCTCATATTTGAGTATTCAGTTTTTCCAGACAGCTCCATCTTATGATTTTTGGAAGGCATAAGAAATATTTGTAATTTCTGCATCAGTAATGCCTAGAGGCCTGTATCAGGATCAAACTGTGGTCATGTGTGTTATTTTTTGTAATAAATGTTTTCATTGCATTCTTTGACTTTAAAAGTGAAACAAAGAAACATGCTTACAATCCCAAAATTGGAAGAAATTGTGTGAACTATTGTGTGGGAAGAAAAAAGGATAAGGAAACATAGCTTAGATTTAGGCTTTTGAGAGATTTATATAAATGTTGAGAGAAATATTATTTAAAAAATGGCTCTGCAGTGCCCTTTAAAATCAGCAAGCATCTATTTTAATTTCCATATAAGTAGTAACTGGCTGCTGGCTGTATGTCTACTTAAAAGTTGCTTGTATAAGACCTTGTTTGCTTAATTTCAACCTAACTGAATTTTTATGGCTGTGCTATAAACCTCTCAAAAATAGTGGTTTAAGTGGAAATGCTGACACAACATTAATTACACTGGCTCCAGTGTGATACTGTGATTAAAATTATTTTTTTTTTGTGTGCGTGTCACTGTGTGTGTAATTTCATTGTTGAAAAACTAATGGAAAACTAATGTGGCCATGGAGAATGTGATTCTGAGCCTGATATTTTTCAACAGCAAGAAACAGTTTAAATGCCCATTTACAATACCAGATAATTTATTTTTAAATGAGGTATGGCTTAGGTATTTAAAATTTTAGGAATCTGGAAAAGTGACAAAGCTGTCCCCTGTTGTTCCAGGAGTTTTAAAATGGCTTTTTGTGTGGTAAGGCATTCACATTAGAAAATCAAGAAAATGGTTTCATTTCCTTGTAGCATATGTTCTTTGAGATAGTCTGGAGAAAATCTTGTCTTTAAATATAAGGGTATGCAATCAAACTTAACATTCATTGCACTATTGAATATGTATATACAACTGTATAAGTCTTTTTAGTAAATAGTTTGCCCAAGACATAATTTTAAATTACAGATCTATCTGTTGCATCTAGTCAACTGGGACATGAGCAGTGCAAATATCATGTGGCCAGATGAAGAGAGAGATCCTGTCTCTGACCTGTTTCTTAGGGCAGAGAGCTGACATTGGAGAGGCCTTGGATTCAGTCTGTTCCCAGCAGTTTATAATTCTCACATTAGGCAACAAAAGGATAAAAACATGACATGGTCTGGAAAGCAGATCTGGGCTGTTCTGTTTCCTGAAGGAATGTTAAGAGCAACACACTATAATGTCAAATGTAGATGTTTGATGCTGCGATTTTGTGTTAACTCTGGTGCCCCTTTCAGGAAGGTGCATGCAGAGCACTTTTAATAGTTCATCAGCTTTGCTCCTGGCTCAGATAGGTAGCATAATTTTTTCCAGACTCACATATACATGGAACTTGAACGTTGATCAGAAAAATTATATCATTGTGTTCTGTAGAAGTGAATCGTCCCTTGGGTTGGTGGTCTGTGGTGTGCTTTCCTTGACATCAGTGCTGGTGTCCTGCCTCATCTCAGAGACCAAAGTAATCATTCCCACTCTTACCGTAAACACCTTTTCTAGAAGCTCATGGCATCCAGTCAAACTTCTTTTTTTTTTTTTTTTTTTTTGCAAGAGAATTATTGCAGATATTCTTAATGCTGGTCTGTCTGGTAGACTCTCTCTCTTCTCAACTGTGAAGTTGCAGAGTACCATGCCCTGCAACATGGCAGCAAAGAGAGACAAGTAGTGAAGGCTGAAAAGATTAGAGAGAAAAAGTGAAATCTTTGTATGGAATTCCCTTCTTCAATTTGCTCTGTGAGAACGTTCAGCATACATTAATCCAGTCCATGAAATTTACTTTTTTTATTTTTTATTTTTACTATTTGCTTTCACTGGAAAAGAGTGCAAAGTAGAGGCACATAGTTTCAAAGTGTGTGGTCTTTATGATTTATATGGGTTGCTCAGAACTACCACTGACCAAATTTCTTGGTCTTGTTCCCATTTGTTACAGTAATTAAATATTAAATTGTCATAAAGAATTGTGCCGTTCCCTTGAAAGAAAAAAGAATGTGACTCTTCCATGGCTCTGTAGCACAGCTGACATTTTATTCAAACCAGTGTGTAAAAGTAGAGAAAATTTGTGCCAAGTTTATCCCATCTGGAAGGAATGTAATTATTCTGGATCTGAAGCAGAACTGAGGATCTCCTACACTTTAGTTCATTAGGGAACCAGAGTTTGATTCAATTGGAGAGAGAAAAATCAACATATCTTGTAGACACATTGGGTTGGCGGAGAAGAGAGCTTGTATAGGTCACTCAAATCCTGAATACATTACTTTCTTAATTGTAGCCTTTAATTGACATTAAACTAGATAATGCTTGTCCTTAAGTGACCTTTGCATTGAATTGAATATTGCACTGGAAACTTCAAAGTCTAATTGAAGACAAATTATGCAATAAAATTCTGTGGTTCCAAGCCTGCAAGAGACCAGCTCTTCTCTTTGACCACACCCATTAATACCAGGGAAATACTTCAAGCTCATAAACAAAGACCTACATATGGTCACATAGTGTTTTACTGAATAATTTATTCACTGATTCTGTAAATGAGATGTAGGGGAGAGGAAGCAGTAGCACGTGAAAAGCAATCTCTTTTAAAATAATGTTAGGGATCTATTTCAAAGCTTTGTTTGAAAATACTGGTTTGGCCTTTTCTGGTGTTATGTTTGCAGACTTCTCAAGAAGGTTCTGCACTGTCCCCAGCTGGTCCCAAAGTTTCATTCAGCCTTCACATGAAGCTGCTTGCTCCTGTGCCAGCCTTGGGAAGAAGCTAAGAAGAGTGTTCTCCCTTAATGACATATGAGAGAGCTCCCTGTTTTGCTGAGAAATACTGTATCAAGCCTTTATAAAAGGATAGCATCTTTCCAAATCTTAAGCAAGCTTCTTCATGATGCCAGTTCAAGGATCAGAGCATGTTGCTCTGTAAAACCAACAGTAGTTAAAAGGAATGCAAAAGTTACTACCCTTTAAGTCCTGCTTCAGCACTCAACAATACATAGTGACTCTCCAAAAACCTGCAGCTGTTCCCCTCATGATCCTTTGTTGGATGCTTTTAGGGATGCTACTCTTCAACTTTATGAATCAAAATGCAGGGCTGTCTTACAAGATACTTCAAATCTGAGTGTATCTAACATCAGCTATTCCCAATGAAAGGGGATTTTAAGTATCTCTACAGATCTTAACTGTTACTCACATAGGAACATGAGATAAGAAACCTTATAAAGTTGAGAAATACATGCCTTTTATTATATCAGATGTAGTTAAAGTCATTGTCCAAGGGGAGGCCTGGAAGCTCTCAAATGTTTTGACCATTGACTGTCATTATAAGTTAACAGGCCAATATGGTAACTGGTGAAGAAAACAGTAGTTTGTTCAGATAATTAAAGCTATTAGCCTCTGCTAAACATGGAATAATCCTCCAATTTCAAAAACTTGATGCTTTGTTCTATTGGTCTCTCCAAGCATTGTTTGGCTTCCAAAATCGTCTCCCTACAAGGTCTCTGAAAAAGTGACATCTAGTTTCTGCCTGTGTGTTACTTGTATCTTTCGCATTTAACCTTGACAGTTCTGGTGACGCTGGGAAGCTGCCAGCTAGAGGTGATAGCTGGAGGCTGTATTTCAGTGTGAGCTGGATTTGATCTGCCAGTAGCTTTTGAGAGTAGAGAGTGAAGTGCCCTCGCTATGCCTTCCCTCAGCAATGCTAGTGGCATTCCCAGGTAGTACACTGGCCAGTACTGTTCAACATGGTCATTAGTGACCTGGATGGTAGACAAATTGTACACTCAGCAAATTGTGGAATGTACAAAATTGAGAAGAGTGGTTGATACACCAGGTAGTCGTGCTGTGATTTGAAGGGGCTATGAGAAGCTGGAGATTTAGCCCATCAAGAACTTAATGAAATTCAACAAAAGGAGATACGAAATCCTGCACGTGGTAGGGAATAACCCCATGCATCAGTACAGTCAGGGGTTGACTTACTGAGAAGAACCTTTGAAGAAAAAGACCCAAAGGTGCTTGTGAACAAAAGATGGAACATGAGCCAGCAATGTGTCTCTGTGACAAAGTGATTATTCTGGTCTGTATTAGGCGGGAAATTGCCAGCAGGTTGAGGGAGGTGTTCCTTCTCCTCTGCTCAGCAGTACTGCAGATGAATAATCACTGGATCCATCTATGGGTCCACAAATGTGTCTACTTCTGGAGTTTGTAGGACAATGACATGCCTATACCTGCTTGCTCATACATTCAGGTCCAGTGAAGGGTCAAGAAAATAATTAAGGGATTGGAGCATCTCTCATATGAGAACAACACTGGAACTGTTTAGCCTGGAGGGGCAGAGAGGAGGGTCAAGGAGATCTTATGAATAAATACCTGATCTTATCTATAAATACCTAACAGAGGGGTGTAAAGCATTACCATACCCAGCTGCAGATGTTCTGGTTGTTTTGATTTCTGTGTTTTAGATTCAAATACTGAGGTTTGACCTTGACTTCTGATAATTTTATTGGAATTTCCGTATCTTTTGATTGGACCCTTACATTTTGAAGTTTTGTTTTTGGAATCAACATTAAAATTGAAACATATGCAAAGATAGTTATGTATGATTGATGATTGCCATAGCATATATATATATATACTTAAAATCCATAAAGCAGGCAATAAATACAAAGATGAATGATCTTTCATTAACACTTTCAAAACTGGTAAATTTTGAAAGGCTATTCATTTAGACTAGTGTAAAAAAAGGCTGTTTTGGCATCATTATCTCAGCAAGTATTTGTTTGCTCTGAAAATAACTTATGGTTAAGTTTGATCTACATAATTGTGTAGTCTATATGTATACTTGGAGTATACTTGTAAACCACTTAGAACAATTCTGAAGGTAGATAGAGTTTATACGCCAAGGAGATTAAAATGTTTCAGCACACAAAGTATCTGAGTTATACACAGTGTTCTAGGATCAAATCTGGAAAAGTGCTGAGTCTTAATGAGGTCCTGTAACATCCATTAGACAGTGTAAGGTGTTGATGCATGCACACTGGACCTTGAGATCTGCCTTTGAACATGCGTGTGTTGATGCCACGTACTAGATACTATTCACTGTGAATTTACAGATTATCTTCCTATAAACTCTCAAGTTGTCTTACCATACTGAAAAGCTACACCTCTGGATGCTCACAATCTGTCTTTGTCTTTTTCATGCATAAGAGGTGGAATAATTTTTTTGCTTGGTATTTGTTTCTTGTCCGCACTGAATGATGTGCTATTGTTCAGGATACCACATGGGAGTAGCAGGTTAACTCATGCTTGTGCTCTCAAGAGTTTTATCAGAAAGCCTCATTCTTCAGAAAAAACGGAAGGGAAAAAAGACTTTTGCCTTGTGTGTGTAGTGTCTTTTTGTTGCACTAATGTGAAATGATTCGATGTGATGGACAAAAGTTTATCAAAACAAAATCTCATTAAAATCTTTCTGCACTTTGCCCTTACTCTCCTTTGTACAATAAGATTGTGAGGCTTTCTGTGACCAGACAGTAACCTGTGGTAACGTGTAGTGTGTGTACATTTATGAATGATGAATAAAACCATTGTCACCGTTAAATGTTAGCATTGATATTGTGCTACTAACATTTGGAGGTTTCTGCTTTATCAGCAGCAATGACTGGCAAATAGTCAGCTGTTTTGTAATGGGAAGCTTAAAATAGCAGCCAAAGACATTTGAGTTAAGCTTCATGGAAAAAGACACTGCTGCATTTATTATGATATCATTTTTGTTGTGTAAGGATGACATGATTGTGGTTTTAGCTTTTTAGACATACAGTGCAATTAAGAATAATCAGTTTTCCCACACATTCCACAAAGCAACTGAAGCACACATGCTAATAACCAGGCCCTTAAATTTAGAGTACTTCCGCTGCTACATGGGTAGCCGGTGGGTACAGATGCATGTTTTATAGTGTTATGCAGCTACTGTATGATTGCAGCCTTCTTACAGTCTCAAAAAAGAAAATAATAATAATAATAAATAATAAATAAATTAATAATAAATAATAAACTCTCTAAGATTTCCCTATACTACCAATATAAATATATTTTGGAGTGCTGAGGAAGAGGATCTGGACCTATGACATGTATTTATTGTTGACTTTGCAGTCTGTAACAGGCATCCAAACTGGAAGTTTAAAATAATGTTCAAAAGAATTCTAATTTGTGTTTACTGGAAGTGGTAGGCAATCACATCACTAAGAACTATATTGTGTTACATGTGCACACTAATACATATGGTGTTTAACCCAGAATTTGTGTGACATGCATGTGGCTGGTTTTAGAATGCAGAGCATCAGCAAAGACAGGTCAGGATTTGAGCAGGGTGTTCAGAAAACAGATACTGCCTGTTGCTAAAGGTAGCAAATTTATACTGACAGTTTTAATTCATAACTATTCATACTAAAAGCCATTTATTGAGCAGCAGTGTCTTACATATTCTTGGATCAGGCTCTGTCATGATTGTTTTAGAAAGAAGTGTTTATGAACAGGTTTATCTAAGAAATGTTTATATTTTCACATAGAACTTTATTTTTTGTATTCTTTTCCTCAGTTTTTTTCTGTGTTCACTGCTTTCCTCAGCATGAGTGTTCAGAATTTTTATATTATGTGTGTTTCTAAACTTTTACTATATTGGGACTGAATTAGTGGTACTTTTTTTGCATGCTTGGGACTAAATGTTTGCTGAATTTCATCTTTGCTTGCTAAGAATTTTAGACTGAGTCACTTAATTAAATGTGTGAAAAATAAATTGCTAAACTTTATCCCTGACCAATACTATTTACCATGAAGTGAGGCATAGCAAGAGCAAACAAGTGACATTTTAAGTATGATGTACAGATACTTACATTTCATTGGACATAACTGTCCACATAGAAAACTTTGACTGTGCCAGATGGTGAAAGAGTCTTAGTGAATGTATTTGTATCTGTATGGAAGATTGCTATCTGAAAAAGCATATTCTTCTCTGTGAAGAAGAATAAACTACAGTGGCATAAGAAGA
The DNA here is from genome assembly GCA_013399895.1 of Serilophus lunatus. Classification (NCBI taxonomy): domain Eukaryota; kingdom Metazoa; phylum Chordata; class Aves; order Passeriformes; family Eurylaimidae; genus Serilophus; species Serilophus lunatus. The sequence continues at coordinate 207,633 of VXBA01000467.1, read as the reverse complement.
CTTAATTATTAAAGTGTTCCCACACCAGTACATATCTGTTATTTTATCAAAATTTATTATAAGAATTAACACCTTTTATAGCATAATGTGATGGCTTATTAAAAAAAAAAAAAGATTTCTAGGAATAGAAGATGAATTTTGCTCTCTGCAAGAAACTATTTCAAGGTCTCATCACCATTAGGGCACCAGCCTGTACTGGCCTCTTACACTGAACTCAAATTAATAGTGAAAGAATTTTTCCCAAATGTTTGCAACATGAGTGGCTGAAACTGCAGTTATAGACCCTTGTGTAAGGGAGAAGTGTGGAGAAAAGAGGTATCTGTTTTTAGAAGATGTGCTAACACGATTGTAAGAATTGAGGATGTTGCTGATTACGGATTTTCTTTTTTTCTAGTGAAAATCTAAGTGAGATGTTTAGACTGAAAAGAAAGCTGTTATGTCCTACTTAGTTAAATGTTCTGTTCATCATGCGATGTGCCAGTAAGGCTGCTGTAATGAAGTCAAAAGTAAGAAATAAAAGCTGGAAATGAAGTCGTATTTTCTCTGGGAGCTCAATCTTGAGACCATTGACCAAAGAGTCAAATAGCTGGAAAGGTGCTTTCATTCTCATGAGAGTCTCTAATTTGTAGTTGCTATTTGGCAATTGGTTTTTTGCCTCATTTGGTCAGGATCCATGATACTTCAGTATCACAGATCTCTGTTCTGAATCAGCCTAAGAGTGAAACTAAATAAATAGCTCCTGACAAGTAAGCATTATCATGGTAATCCTTCTCAGTCACTGTGAGTGTGGGACACATTTGCAAAGTTTCAGGATGCCCCATGACACATTTTAAGCAAATAAACTGCTAGTCAAGATAACTTCTCAACTCTAGAAAATAAATCAAAAGGGCGGCATCTGTCTTTGTGGATGACTTTGAGCCACTTTTGTAGAACTAGAAATTGGGTCTGAATGGAAATGGTTAAGAAAGTCATTTGAACATTATATACCAAGTTTCACTCCAAAGATATGCTAATATTTTATTTAGTTACAGCTTATCACCTGTCTTTGTTTTTCCAGGCTTTTAAGACCAAGGATGGCTACATTGTGATGGGAGCTGGAAATGATCGTCAGTTTGTCACTGTGTGCAAGGTATGTTAGGCAACAGTATAGAAATGTGTTTCCATTGACTAGCAAATGAAGATGCTGATTGCTTCTTAATTCTTTTTTTTTTTTTAAATATGGAAATAGGTGTTATTTTTAGTATATTAGTATAGGTTCTAACCCTGTAGTTCCGGCTGATCATTTGGGGAGGCTGTTATGGGTTGTGTGTTTTGCCTCTGAATTCAGAACACCCCAGTTTCCAAAGTTATGGGTACTGAGCCCCTTTTGAAGTCTGCGCACATCTAATTAGCTAAAAAACTGAACAACCTAACAACCTTCCAGTTTTGAAATGGCAAATGTTTATGAGTCACACTAGTGCCTTTTTCAGGAAGAAAAATGGCACTGTTTCTCCATGGAATACATGAGAGGCGCAGTTACTAAGAAAGCGAAGCTAGGGGATGGATGGTTCTTGTGCTACTTTAATGAGTAGCTTAGTGTGTAGTCCTTTCTAACACTGGTATGCACTGGTCTGTGCTTGCAGAGAAAATTATACACTTCTTAGAAAATAACTGCTAGGACAGTGGACTGACTTTGAAGTGGTGCAGAGATATGATGCTGAAGAGCAAGTCTTCAAATTAAAAAAAAATAAAATTCAAAATAAAATGTATCAAGATTCCAAACAAAAGACCTCAGTAACATATAAGCTGTGAAGAGAAGTTTTACATGTAGTTTTACATTAGACAGCATTTTTTAAAATTACAGAATACCCATTAGAGGTATGCTCTCTGCTAAATCAAAGGTGATTTGGAACTTAAAACACCATGAAGAGGGAAAGCCAATAAAGGAAAAGAACTTTATTACAGGAAGGTCTGCAACACTGTAGTGAACTTTAGTGAATACAGAAACCACTAATTCAAACACTGGAATTGCTATTAGAGAATCTTTCTGAGATGAGCTGGTGCTAAAAATACAGGCTATATGGAAGCTGTTGCCCTGAAGACACATACTCTAGAGATGTAACAGCTGGCTCAAGTTGTAAACAATTGCAAACATTCTGCTTCAACTGTATCTTTTCAGGCAAGCAGAAAGCAAAATCTGGAATAATTCACTGTGATATTTTCAAAATTAATGACAACTAACCGTAGGTTTTTTGAGGTCTTGGATAGTTGCAGAAAAACTTTGTAACCCTGCTGGCTGGAGTGCATTTCTTTGTGGTCTAGTGTTACAACAGGACATCCTGACCTGTGGCTGCTTTGGTCTAAACAGGAACACTGAGTGAGAGACTTCAGAAGACGGAGGGTTTGTGTACACCAAAGGAGAATACAAAAAGGTTTGCTAGTGAGAAAAAACACAAAGAGCATAAGCTCTGAGTGTGCATCTTAAAGCTCGAACAAAGAACATCAGTTTCATTCCAAATGGACACAGTGAAATAAAGAAATAACACTGGCAACATGATGCAGAAAGATGAATGGTACACTGATGAATAACTTCTCAAGTGTGCATTTCTTAGTCATAAAGAATTTGAGAAGAACATATATAGACATGCAGCTGTACAACAGATGGACATTAAGTTAAAGATGAAGTCAGTAACATTAATTAAAACAGTAGAGTGAGCAAGTCCATATGATCATTTTTCATACAACTCATCAAATGGAACCATGCTTTTCTGATTAATTTATAGGGTTTTTAAGGTCTTACAAATAAGCTTTCACTATAATTTACTTTGAACAGTCTTGCATTTTTTTTTTTTCTAAAGTGGTGATTTGTAACTCCAAAACAGCAGTATTTAAAAAAAAAGGAGATAATATTAAGGGATACAAATAATATGGATAAACTTCCAGATAGGAAAATTTATATATTTTCTAAAGCTAAATTATGATATGATTTTCATAAACTAGATTGTATAAACACAGCAGAAGAAATGTCGTGAATTAAGTATTGATGGAAGATGCTAGGCTGATGTTACACTGCAGATAAAAATCTGCAGAAAAGTTATGTAACATCATCATTGCCATAGCATAACTTACATATACCTTGGCTTCCATGCTTAGTTTTGTCACTCTAGATGACAACTATGTCAAAGAGGACTATCTGTTTTAAATATTTCTAAATATCTGCTGAATATCTGTTTTGCTGGGGTTTTTTTTGATTTTATGTGCTCAACAGCTATCCACTTGCAAGGGAAACCATATCCTTGTTCACACCGGCAAAGTTAGTGGTCATTAAATGACAGTGGCCTTTGTCTAAACAAGTTCAGAGGAATTAATGTTATATTTGAGGTAAATATTAGAGATTTACACCAATATATGTATACTTGCATGTGGTAGTATGTAGGCATATGGATTCAAGGAGCAACTGAACATGTTAATAAAGCAGAAATCCATTAGTGATTACTAAATATATAGAAAACAGCTCCAACTCAGAAATGTCCTAGTCTAAAGAGGACTGCAGTTTGGATGAAGATTAAGGAAGAGTTATATGTACTGGCCCTGTTCTTAAGATCTTCCTAAGCATCATACATAGGCAGAGATAGGATGATGGGCTATAGGGACTTCAGGTTTGAGCCACTATATTTTTTTTGTAAACCATCTTAGAAATAGCACTGTAAAAAAAATGCGGCATGTTTAGAATGGTTATAAGAATCATCAGAAAAATTGATCTTGAGTGTGTGTTAGTGAGTAGTAATGCATGAAGAATATGTGAAAGTATCTTCCTTTATAAGATTCTATGCTGCATTTCTCTGTAGCTGAACTTATTGTGGTATATTTCATAAAATTTAGAAAGCACAATTAATTCTGTTTATTTATGTTATATAGAATGACATTGTGGCATAAATAGATAAATTGTATTGATTGTCCACACAGCTACTTTGTCTAATGAATGCCTCTACAAAATTCTAAGACTCATTTTGCATAATTGATTTCCTTTATAATTCACAATGTCATTGCATGTTGTTTAAATTTCTAATGTAGCAGGTGGGAGTTACCTATAGAAGTTACATTTCTCCTTCCTTAGAAGTTATACCACCACTTTTCTTTATTAATTCCTTTGGGGAAAAAAAAAGACATTTCAATAGAAAAAGACTTCCCCCCCACCCCCCTTTTTTTCTTTTTTTTTTTCTTTTTGACAGTGATTATTGAAGTGGAAAGAAATACTCTCAGATATAGCCTTTTTTAGTCTAGCCTATGAAGTAGAGACATATTTCTTATTCTGTGAACTATAACTTAGTGCAGGATAATACCACAGATCTCTCCAACTTCATAATAACAACTTGAATTTCTTTAGTGTTCTACAGTAAGAATCTCTCCTTGCTAATTGTTAAAGCTATCAGCAAAGATTTGGATCTTCAGTTTAATTTCTATATTTTTCTTTATTGGTTATGTAACATTAACCAGGAGGCTTTTTTAAAAAAATAATTTAATTTTAATTTCTTTATCTATATTAGAAGATTAGTGAGAAGTAGTGATTATTGGAAATAATTGATAATGGATTTTTCAAAACCAGTAGTTTACTTTGCTAGCTATGTAAACATCTCCTACCAAGCACATTTCTTATTTATCTTTATTTTTACTTAGATCCTGAATTTACCTGAAGTTAGTAAAGATTCCAGATACCAAACTAATACACTCAGAGTCCAGAACAGAAAGGAACTGATTGACATATTGTCAACCCGGTAAGTTAGTTAAAAGGGAAAAAAATTACATTTGATCTGTTAATGCAAATAGTCACATATAACAAGCTGTCATCATGTGAAAATTTTATTTTACTCTTTTGAGAGTCTTGAATTTTTAAAATAAATATTGAGAAGGCTTACTATTATTAAATATACTGCATTTTTTCACACAGACTATAGTGTGGACTAACAAGAAGCCAAATGACAGATTTGAGTTTTCAGAAACCATTTCAACTTTTTTTTAACATTAACTTGAATTTTCGTGAAATAACCAGTGTTTTCTGCTTCCTGGATGAATGTAGCTTCTGGAAAAAAAAAAAACCAAAACAACTGCTGAAACACTATTTGCTTTTCTGTGACTGGGATTTTAAGGTTTTCACTGAACGTTTCTGTATCCAAGGGAGTTCTGCTTGCTGCTACTCTCTTGCTGCTGGTTCTGTGTTGTAGTACTCTGTGCCCCAGATTCTCCCTGGGTAATTTCTTTTGAAATAAAAAGTATATGTGTTTAGTTTTCTATTTGGAAATCATCCTATTATATACTTAAATTAATTTTTTTTTAAGAGGAAGGTTGGTAACACTTTATTTGGGAGATTAAAATAGCATAGTTATCTTCCACAGTCTGTTTGAGAATCCCCTATTTTTGTGGAGTGCTCTTCTGTTTAATGGAGAGGATGATAAATTTAGATAACAGAAGAAAAAAACAATCTGTGTAAACCTTTTGAAGCGTGGCTTTAGCAGCACTTATACTTTGGGGGTTGAGCAGAAGAGGCAGTGTATCTACTGTTGTCAATGACTCAAGAAAAGTCATGCTATCATTTTGATACTATGAGTCTTTGTCAACAAATGCATAACAGTGATCATTCAGGCAGGTTTTTTTTCTGGGTGTTTTTTTGAGAGGGAGGGTGGGGGGCTGGGTTTTCAAACGTTAGGTCAGATGTCTCTACTTTTGATGCCATTCAAAAAGCAGAGTTTCAATACACATCCACACCACCCCGCTCAACCCCACACATTTTTCAGATATTGAGAACCAGAATCATCTATCATTAAAGACTGTAGAGAGAGGGATTTTGCCTGTCCCTGTTGCACTTGTACTTTTGCTCTGTCTTACCTGTCCATTTTCAGATGTCCTGCCCCAATAAAAAAATGAAGTACCAAGTGACTGCATTTTGAAGTGATTTTGGTACAAGTGTTCTTGACTAACTTTTGAAACTCTTATTTCTCTTCCTGTAACAAATGGATTGTGATAGCACAAGTGAATCTACTCTTGCTATAAATTTTGAGCCCCTGAAAGGCCATAATTTACCTTCTGGCCTACTTTTGAGCTCTTACATTCTTGCCTCATAATTTTAGTTTCGAAGTTGGTTCATGTTGACTTGTTACTTGGCATTCATTTAGCATGGCATTTATCTGATGTATTCTGGTACCATGTGAGTGTACAGCTTTGCCATCCATAGATCAATTACTTGTTATCTTGTTGCTTCTGAATAATTTTGAATGTAGGGCTCTTTTTTTTCCTATGGGCCATATCTGAGTAAGAAGGTAAAGTTCAAGGAACAGTTGTTCTTTGAATGAATTGCCAGAATTCAAATTTGGTTTTATATCTGTAGCTATTAGTTAATCAGATTACCTCATTGCTCTTTCAATTGCTACTTTTTTTTTTGGTCAGAGTTTATGTTCTGTTTTATTAGTATCATTTAGGCTGATTTTCTGCATGTTATATGTTATATTCACATTATGTGTGAATGTATACACATACATACATATATGTGAATGTATACACATTTTTGAGTAGACATTTCCAAAGTATGTTATGTTTTGAATTAATCTGGCATTTAGTTATAAAACAATGGCTATAACAAGCACCTCTGGCATTCTAATAGAAGTTGAATATTTTTCCATACACATTCCATGGTAACTTCGCTTTTATTCACGAATGCAGTTTTTTGTAAAATTACATGTGGTTTATTTTTGATGTTACTTAGAGAATTAAATGAATAGTTTCTCAGTGCTAAAAAAAGTCAGCCCTTGAGAAATGAAGGGAAATGATAAAAGAGTAATGACAGAATTTCACTGAAAAAATATCTTAATCACTGAGTGCTTGATAGTATTATAGCTTCCAGCACATGAAAAATGTAAACCTAAGGTACATTACTTGGAAAGAAACACCTGCAGACCCGTCCATTCACTCATTTTTGTCTCCAAACTCTTCTGCTGCCATTTTCAGCTTATACATCCTTCCTGTTCCACTAAGTCTTTGGTATTTTAAGCACCATTCATGTGAAAGATACTTGATGCTCTGCAGTTGCTTGCATATAGCACTATTGTTGCACAATAGATATATGCATACTTTTTTTCCAAGTTATTGAGGCTGTTATAATCTTTCCACTAAAGCCTAGAGAAGGTTTCCATTCACCTATCTAACCTGTCCCCTTCCTCTTATCCCTTTTGAACTATTTCTAGAGCAATGATTTACCTCCTCTTTTCTCTTAATTTTCAAAATTAACTAACTGCAACTTGTTTCTAACTTCTGAACATATAGTAAGTGCAGGAAGAAGGACTCTTAAGAAAGAGGATTTCCCAGGCTTTATATAGGAATGGAAGGAGATGTTCATACCTACTGAAAGGGTCAGTAACCCCCTGAAGTCTTGAGATTTTAATTTGCTGCATGCATGGAGCTGAAATTGTTGAAAGCATCTGAACTCTGAATACCAAGGAGACAGATGATGCCTTTCATTTGTTGGTGTAGATATCGAGCAACTGAGACTCTTTGCTCATAGCTTTATTCTAGATGTGTGCACAAAGGAGACATTGGTACAACTGATCAATGTTAAGGAGTGCTGGTTTCTTTTTGTTTGGTTGGTTGTTTATTTTTTTAAAAAAAGCTGTTCCTTGGAAATTCTTGACCTTTAATTTAGAGCAATAACTGTACTCACCATGTGTGGTGTTAGATGACTGTGGGGATTATACAGCACGTAGAAGAAATTGACCTTTAAACAGAAGACTTTTCAGAAAGGTGTGACATGACCTATGCATCACAGTCCTGAACTGATTGAGAATACAAGATGGAGATGAATATGGCTTGAGACAACAGCTCTGAGAGGTGTGAATTGCTCCATTCATTTCAGGAAGAATTTTCTCATCCTCTCTCTTCCCTGACAGAAATGAAGAGTGACGCACACCTGTCCTTACCCTCTTCAATCCAGTTTACTCTCTGTGTACATGTCAATTCCCATTGTAGGGTACACATGAAAGAGAGAAGGGAGGAGCAGAGGAGAGTATAAATTCACATATTCACAGAGATTGCCAAATCTTAATAGAAGTGACTGGAAGGAGTGGTATGCTGCTTCTAAGAGAGCCAGCTCTCACACTGGAGCAAGAGGAGGGAATACAGAAACCAGCTCCAGACATCCTGAAAGGTGGCAAGCTTTTTAGTTTGGTGTTCCATGGGGAAATGAGTAAAATGCTGCAAGGACTGCTGGTTCTTAGGATAGTCACAGAGAAGAAGAAAAAGATCTATGGGATATTTTGTACTTGTTTTGCTACTGGTGGTGTTGTCCCTTTCCCATCTCTGATCTGCTTCCTGCTACGCTGGTTTTTTCCTGTTCTCATCATCTTCCTCCACTTCATACAGACTCCTCTACCCACCTCCAGTTTCTTATTTCCTCTTTCTCCTCCTACTGCTGGCATTTGTACATCTACTGTTTGCTTTAAAAAAAAGGAAAAAAACCTCACGAAGTTCTAGTGCCTTTTGCATCTTCCTTGTTATTTAGGTTACATTTTTCCAAAATGACAATAAAGCATAATTCCGACAAAAGCAAATTACCCCTGTCTTCTTTCTTGTGTAAATGCCAAGAGTCAATTTAAAATGACCCTATCTGGGTGGAGGTCAAATTCGATGGCTGCCACAGAGGCCCCTGAGATTCACAGTTCATGTGAGAACTGACAGACTACAGAGCGCTCTGGTTTTTATGTTTCCAGTGGAGACCTCTGGTTTGTGACTTACATGTACATCTATCCAAGAGAACCAAGTTTTAATTATTGCTCTGTTCCCCCTCCACCTCCCTTCCACTTTTACCATTGCTTCCACTAGAACAGAATAGTACCAGACACAGTGCAGATTATTTTTTATGTGTGTATATGTATATACATACATAGTGTATATATGCATGCGTGTGTCAAAACACATATATAGTGCACACAAATTTGAGAAGCATCTGTGCAAGAACTAGTATAATGCCAGTTTTAAGAGAAGCAAATTACTCCAGAATTTGAACATTAATCCTACACTGCACCTCAGTAATGTAGACAAATTTTAAGACAGGGCAGCTAAATGTGTACTCCAAGGTACTTTGGGAAATTAACCTGTAATTGGAACAGTGTGTGGGGTTGTATGAGTGTAGGGGGAAGGAGAATAGCAGACATGCCCTCAGCCTTTAAAGTGACCCGTTCACATAAAGAAGAACACATAAATTCAGCATGATTAGAGCTCCTGCAGCTCTAACTAAATTATTGTAGACTTAGAAGTGTTAGGGCTGGAAGTGATTCAGAGTGGAACTTCTATTCCTAGCACTTATATTTTAAGGCTCTTTTTCTTGACTGTTCACCGCAGCTGCATATAGCGTATGTAAGTGTGAGGGGAAAAGGAGTGAGCTGGAAGGAAGCACAAAGGAACTTGATCCTCAGTTGATGAGGTTGTTGCTAAATTGTTTCCACTCAGTAACAGAAGAGGAAGGTCCCTAAGGGGGAAAACTGTATTGTAAAATGTTTCGTTTGCCTGATGAAAGGCATTGTTAAATTCTCACTTGTTGAGACACACCCAGTCTTTGTAAATCTTTTTCCCTATCCCCACCATTTCATTTTCTAAACCAAGAGCTTTGCAGACTGAACTTATTGTCAATGACATTACAGGAATGAGCTTTTGGCTGTTTATAGCTTCAGCTAGACAGGTATCTGAAGTTTGAAAGCTAATTGACTTCAATAAGGCACAGCTGGTAAGGTTTACTCTCCCCACTCATCTACCTTACCTTCAGTACTTGATGTAGGCCATGTATAGTTGTGTGGGCATCATTTCCCAAATGACCACATTTTGCTTTAAAATGCTTTGTTATAAATTGTTGCTACCATTATGTTGACTTTATCTACACAACTGAGACAGATCCAAAATGTCTCAAGCATCTGTTTTTTGGGCTGGGTAAACTACCATGTATTTTCTATGTTCTTTTCTCACCAATTTATAAATGTTTTCATACATGGGGTGAAGTTCAAGATTCTTCCTGAAAAGGACATTGATACTATTTTTGTGATGACATACATCACTAGCTGTGCGGCTGCTGAAATCAAGGAAGGTCTTGTAATTGATTTTAAGTGAACTTTTTGAACTGGCCCTTTTTATTTTTTTTTTTAATCTTATTGAGGAGTTAAAAGTGAAGAGTTAAAAGAAGAACAGCAACCAAATCAGTACGGCTTTTCATTATTCTCAATGTGCTTTCACTGGTGTGTGTTTACCTGCTGATTTTCAGTTAATTTGCACTTTTGTTATAACTATAGAAGTTACAGTTCATTTGTGTACATGAGTAGAAGTGAGGAAGGCTTGAGAAAAGTAGTATATTTCTAATGTGCATAGTTTAATATTATCTAAATACTAAAAGAAATAGTTCTGGAACATACTGGATTAACTACTCAGAAATCATAAGAAATACATTTTACAAGATAGATCTCTTATATGCTATTCCTTGAGAATCATATATGGTTTTAAAATAGCATACAAAATTGATAGAGGAACATGAATGTCCATTCATCTCTAGTACAAGTTTTGTACATAAAGGTGAAGGTTTATTGATAGCTTTAATAATAGTTCTATTACAGTGGTGACAAAACTTATAAAATGCAGAAATATAAAAGAAGTTCCAGGGTGGAATTGTGGTACCTACAAATGTCTGGACAGTATTTTATGTAGCTACCATTTATAATCTGTTTTATGTAACATTTTTTAAAGTAGTTGAAATGTCCATCAGCAAAACATGTCAGTACAATCACCTTGATCCCAAATGTTTTAATATTTTGTCTGTTGTGGTTCATCAATACCCAAGAGTAGGCTAGACAATAACAGAGGTTTTTACAGATAATTGAGAAGATACTATAGTATTCATTTTGAAAACTCCAATTCTATATTCACTGTGTGCTAAGGAATGGTGATCCATTCTTTGAATTTTCAAAATAATTATTTTCTATGACTTATTTTGTATAGTACTGTACTAGTTTGAAATCAAACCAGTGGGAGATCGCAAGTCAGAATTATAATTTAATAGAAAAAAATAAATAAATGCAGTAGCACAAGAACACTGACAAAGTCAGATACACCCTGACACTCTATGGTAATAGAAGTCCAAGCAAAGTAGTTCCGTTGAAGCAGTGATCCTGCAGAAAGAAAAGGGGTGAGAAAGTCCAATGGTAGCTCTTGTCCTCTGGGAGTCCAGGAGGTAAGCGCTCCTGTGGCGTTCAGAGTCTCAGCTTATATCCAGGATGGAATAGTTCGCTCCTCCCTCTGGGCAAAACATCTCACAGTGGGATGGTGAGTCGTGTGATAAGGCCTGATGGGCCCATTAACAGCAGATAGTCCAGGACGGAGTTATCTCTGAGTCATGGGGTGAGGCATTGATGGCCCATTAACAGAAGATAATACAGAGGGAAATGGCAAGGAACACTGTTTCACCAGCTGTTTCAACAGCTAATAGAGATGGTAATAGAATATACTTCAACCTAGGACAAGTATTTTCCATAGATGCTACTGTAAGAAACTGTATAAATGCTCTCTTACTTATTTAACTACCATTAAAGTGATGTTTAGTAGTGAAGAGAGAAAATATTGTAGATATTTGAAAGTAAAGAGGCTGTTAATAGAAAAAACTGAAGCAAAACCCAGTTGTGGTAGAAAACACAGGAATGCTATTGTGGACTAGAGCAAGAACAGAGAAGCTTTTTGTGATTGACTGCTTGTAAAAAGCTATTACTAATCCTAGATGTTGCTGTTCCATCTGTATTTGGTAGCTGTCCAAATTACTTCTCTAAATTAATTGCCATAAGTTCTAAATTAATTGCCTTAAGTTTCCTATAGAAAAGAGCAGAATTTTACTTCAATAGTTCTTCTAAACTTACTTTGTTTGGAATTGTGTGGTTTTATCCATTAGAGAAATGTGATTGCCCTTCCACATACGAGTTAGTGAGTACTGAATATTTACTAAGAAAAGTGAAAAACGGAATATAGACAAGGAATTCACACGAAATGGGTTCGTTCAATTTCTGAAAGTCTTTGTTCTATTGAAAGATACACTACTGCTAAAACTCCCCCAAATTTTACATTAATAATTTTCAGGTTGAGAAACTTAATACTTTTTAATAAGAATTCGGTGTGTTTCTAACTCAAAACCATTTCGTCCAACTTGCACAAGCCAAGCAGACATTCTTTTTCTGGTTTGCATTTAATGATCCGTTTTTTTTTTTGTTGTTGTTTTTGTTTCCTTTTAATTAGAATTTGTTAGAAAGCAGATTGGTATGTAGATCTTGCTTTTTAAGAAGCAAACCCATACTTATGGTTTATGTAAGAAAACAAGGTGTACACTGTTTTTATTTTATATTTAATTTTTTGCCTTTTGTAATGTTTTTCTTATACTATTCTGTAATTTTTTTGTTGAATTTCCTGAGCATATAGTTTAAATTTAGATGTTTTCATTTAATGACGACTGCTAGATTTACTAATTGAAGAAAAATATATTTAGTTGGATTTCTTCCAATGAAGTAACATTTCAATTAGTTCAGCTCATGCTACACCTTCTATTCTTACAATATTTTTAAGCATGAACTGTATGTGATCTTAAATGTTTCAGAACCTGATTCCTCATTTCAATACTGCAACTTCAGTATCTTCATGAGTACTCTGCAATTCAGTGTAGATGAGACTTCAAGTGCAAATAAGATATCATGGAGACAATTACTTGCTTAAAATGCAGAGAAGACATCCTAGAGACTATTACCTCTTAATAAAGTAGTTCTTAGTTCAGGTTTTGCAGTAAATGTTGTAGCAATGGGTTTGTTCTCCATTGGGGTACAAATCCTTCTTTTTTCAGAAAGGCCCTGTACTCAAGCTCTATACCACAAACTAATACAGTAAAATGTCAGTTCTTTTGAACTTCTAAAATACTGGTAATAATTGCAGAAAGTTAAGATACAGGTTTAAAATATTAATACTAAAATATTTCTTCAAATAAATCATAGGTAATTTAGATAGCATTTATGTGATTATAGCAGATGTAATCTGAAAATATATGAAGCTGTAGCACAGGGTTATGCTGTCCTGCAGTCACTGAGTATTATTGAGGTAATGATTCTTTTGCAAGTGTCATGCTTTGGAGTTCAGATGCTTTAGAGCCTGGGTTTGTTTTTTTTTCCAGCTCAGGTTTGGAAGATGAAATATTGCTTAGCCTTATATATATTTCCATCAGTGATTTTATTTGTATATGTAGATAAAAAGGAAGACAGCAGGTGAGACTAAATTTCTCCCTTAAGAAAAAAAAAGTATACACTCAGTAAGATATTAATAAAAACCAGTGTCAAAGCACAGAAAGTGTTAAGAGGAAAAGTATTGTCCAGACCTTCTAAACTCTTACTCAGAGAGCTTTGACTTTTAGGGGAGAATGTTGGAAGCTGTTGTTGAAGGTTTTCTTGATGTTTTGGAATGCTGAGCACTTTATTGTGGATACCTAACAACCTAAACGTCATCCCTTCCCCGTTAGCAATGGTTATGGTATTTATTTGTGTAAGAACTATCAAAAATTTTATTTAGTTGGGGCAGTGATACATACAGGTTGGCAAAAAACCCAAAACAATTCCAAGTTCATGCAGCTTATACAACTGACATGAGAGAGGTAAAAATTGATGGGTTTTATTCCTGTCTTTTATCAGATTTTGAAACAGTATTTCTCCCTTAATGATGTACAACAGATGATTCAATATATAAAACATAGTTGAATGAACCAAGTAGTTGCCTACTGTTGCTCTCAAAATCTGAATACTAGACCTTTATTGGCAGTAGTGATAATCTGTTTTGGTTTTGAACAGTTTGCTTAACAATATGCTCTCAACAGCCTCTTTATAACACAGCTAAAGGAAGCTACTCTACATCAGAGTAAGATCAAGAGTTTTAATTTCAAGAGAAATGCTGCGTATGTCTGTTGAGCATGATAGAATGTGGGATTTTACTTCTTTGAGTTGAAAGCCTTTAGGAATTTTCTCCAACCATCAATAAATAAATTAATAATACTAGGACAAATTTTAGTTCCATTCAAAATAGGTACTTTTGAAAACAGATAATCTCTTGTTTTTTACAAAACTCTGGTAATTTCTTATTTGTCTGTTACAAGGAGGGAAATTCTAAGCACAAGCCAAAATTGCAGAAATTCATCTAGAATCACATAAATTTTGCTCAATGTATATACAACTCCACTGTATATTGAGTCACTCATAATGATGTTATAGAAGAAGAATGTATGTCTTGAAAATTTTTCAGATTTACCACAACATCAGGAAGTAGCATCCTGATTATGCAGATGTATGCTATGGACACTCCTATTGAAAAGACTTAATTTTCGGGCTATCCTTTAAATGTGAAAGTTGATTGCTTTTTTAAATGCAGCAAGATATTTATAAACTCTTTGATAAAAAAGAAGTATAAGGACATAACATAGCAGGACTTATTCATTACTAGCAGATTCAGTCAATGCTGATACATATATTAAGAATTACAATCATTTCTTAGCGATGTTCTTCAGCACTGTGGTTGTGAAGTCCAAGATTCCTCTTGTGGCTGTCCTGTCTTATTAGAAATGATTTAGCGGAATATGAGGTGTCAGGAAAAGTAGTAGTTGAAAAAAGCTTTCAATTTTTAACAGATGTCCTAGGTTGAAGTATATTCTATTACCATCTCTATTAGCTGTTGAAACAGCTGGTGAAACAGTGTTCCTTGCCATTTCCCTCTGTATTATCTTCTGTTAATGGGCCATCAATGCCTCACCCCATGACTCAGAGATAACTCCGTCCTGGACTATCTGCTGTTAATGGGCCCATCAGGCCTTATCACACGACTCACCATCCCACTGTGAGATGTTTTGCCCAGAGGGAGGAGCGAACTATTCCATCCTGGATATAAGCTGAGACTCTGAACGCCACAGGAGCGCTTACCTCCTGGACTCCCAGAGGACAAGAGCTACCATTGGACTTTCTCACCCTTTTCTTTCTGCAGGATCACTGCTTCAACGGAACTGCTTTGCTTGGACTGCTATTACCATAGAGTGTCAGGGTGTATCTGACTTTGTCAGTGTTCTTGTACTTCTGCATTTATTTATTTCTTTTAATTTTTTTTTCTATTAAATTATAATTCTGACTTGCGATCTCCCACTGGTTTGATTTCAAACTAGTACAACAGAAAAGTTAGTGGGCCATGAATTATGAGGCATCTCAGTTGCTAGCAGGAAACAGCATAGTTCTGTATAAATAACATCGGTAACTGACGGGAAAGTTTTTCATGTGTGTCATATTTAGACTGTGCAATGGTTTGAGCCTCAAACCTTAATAATAGAAGTCTATGAATGTGGTGGTTTAAGCACCACAATATTAACTAGGGGGTACTCTTAATAATGACGAGAAGAATGACAGAATGTGACAACAGCGAAACACTTTATTTGTCTGGAGCTCAAAGAAAACACAGTTTAGGGAACCCCAGACTCAACACAAAAAAACAAGCACCCAACAAAACCACAAAAAGGAAAACAAAGGAAAAAGGAATAAGGGAACTGCTTTCAAAGGCCAGCCAAACTGGCCACAGAGAAGCAGTGGAAAGGAAGAGCCACTTCCTCCTTCTTCTCCCTCTCTGGTGGTAGCGAACTCTCAGCCCTTGGAATCTCTGAAAAACACAACACAGTGAAAGGTTCTCCCCCCAACCTGGGATGTTATTTGGAGAAGCTTTCAACTTATAGTTGTGCTCGCGTGGCTCCAATGCCGATGGAGGTGGGCTGAGTCAAGCCACG